>CM059438.1:93051675-93496068 GCA_030390025.1 Squalus acanthias
CCCCTCTCTCTCTCTCTCTCTCCCGGCCCCTCTCTCTCTCTCTCTCTCTCTCCCGGCCCCTCTCTCTCTCTCTCTCCTCTCCCGGCCCCTCTCTCTCTCTCTCTCTCTCTCTCTCCCGGCCCCTCTCTCTCTCTCTCTCTCTCTCTCCCGGCCCCTCTCTCTCTCTCTCTCTCTCTCTCCCGGCCCCCTCTCTCTCTCTCTCTCTCCCGGCCCCTCTCTCTCTCTCTCTCTCTCTCTCCCGGCCCCTCTCTCTCTCTCTCCTCTCTCCCGGCCCCTCTCTCTCTCTCTCCCGGCCTCTCTCGCTCTCTCTCTCTCCCCCCGGACTCACCTCTCACATCGTGGGCCAGCGCCCTCCAGGTGGGCGCGTAGCTGACACAGTGGCCGCACCAGGACGAGTAAAACTCCAGCACCCAGGCACTCGATGAGTTGGCCAGCAGGGCCTTGGCGGCCCCGGCCTCCAGGATGACCAGCGGGTCCTGGCTGCTGTAGAGCCGGGCGGCGTGGCCCTGGCGCAGCAGCTGCACCAGGCAGGTGAGGGCGGCAGTGAGGGCGAGCAGAGCGCGGCGGCTCGGCCTCCTGCCCCGGCCGCTCGGCGCCATCTTTCAAACCCAAACCGTCAACGGGCGCCGGCGCTCGAGCCGCTTCACCCCTCACCCCGCCCGACCTGACGTCAGCCCGGGGGGCGGGGCGCTTCACTGTCACTAGGGCAACCGCCACCGCGCGCTACACACACGCTCATTCATTCGTCGGCGAGGTCCCGCTGCGACAATGTAAAGGGGGGGAAGTGGGACGCGGCCATATTTAAAGGGACACGGCCACATTTAAAGGGACACGGCCACATTTAAAGGGACACGGTCACATTTAAAGGGACACGGCCACATTTAAAGGGACACGGCCATATTTAAAGAGACACGGTCACATTTAAAGGGACACAGCCACATTTTAAGGGACACGGTCTAATTTAAAGGACAAAAGTGAGAAGTCGCACAACACCTGGTTATAGCGACGTATTTCTTCCGCCAGCTGCACGGCCTCAATTACGACACGCAGCTCCTGTTTGTGAGAGTGGGTGGCACGCGTGCCAGCCTGCGGGAGCTGCCTGTCTTCTACCAGGAACTGCTATGGGTTTGGAACAGCGTCGCCTCCGAGCGCAGTTCTCCCCCGTCAGGAGCGGCGGCCGTCCTTCGGGAGCCGCTGTTCAGGAATCCGCACCTCCACGACCGCGGGTTCGGCTGGCTGGCGGAGGGCAGGGCTGTGCCCGGTAAGGTGACCAGAGTCGGGGACCTGCTCGATGGCGGAGGAGCGGGCTGGATGGCGCCGGAGGAGTTGGCGAGGCGCATGTCTTGGGTCAACGTCCGGCTCGCGGTCAAAGCCATCGAGTCGCTAAAAGTGGCACTGGGCCCCGTCTCCACTAGGTGTGTCGAGGAGGCTCAAGCACGTGGGGCGATCCCGTCCGAACTGACCCCCGTTCGGACGGAATTCCTTATCGGCGCCCGGCCCCGAATCCTCCCTCGGGAGTCGCCGCCTCACCACTTGAGCCTTCTCGGAGAAATGCCCTCCGTGCCCTTTCAATCCGCACGGAGGCGTTTCCTGTACGGGCTGCTCCTGCACACTCTCCACTTTGCCATCTTCGTCTGCCGTCCGGACACGCCTTGGCGTACCATCCTGCCGTCCGGCGGAGGCGAAGGTCCCCATTGGAAGGCTCTCTATGCGGGAGTCTTCCCTTGTTCTATTGGGGACTTGGCCTGGAGGGTGTTGCACGGAGCAGTCCCGTGCAATAGGATTTTAAGTAGGTTTACGGACTCCCAGGCTGCTTGCCATTTCTGCGGCCTGGAGGAGTCCGTCTATCACATTTATGTTGAATGTGAGAGGTTGCAGCCCCTCTTTCATTATTTGAAGGGGCTGCTCCTCAATTTCTGGTTGCACTTCAGCCCCACGCTCCTGATCTATGGTCACCCGGTGCGGAGGGGAGCGGGTAGGTCGGAGGACCTCCTCGTAGGACTGCTCCTGGGCCTGGCCAAGAAAGCCATTAATTGGTCCAGGCAGCGGGCGGTCGAGGGGGTCGTTCGGCCCGATTGCCTGCCTCTCTTCCGCGGCCATGTTCGCGCCCGAGTGGCCCTGGAGATGGAGCACGCGGTGTCCGCCGGCACGCTTGAGTTTTTCCGCGACCGGTGGGCGCCGCGGGGACTGGAGTGCATCGTCACCCCGGACTTTCAAATTTTAATTTGATTTATTAAGTTTCATTTAAAGTTTTAATTGATTTACAGTAAATTTGGGTTCTGTCAAACCAAAAAGATGAACACCAGGTTATAGTCCAACAGCTTTATATGAAATCACAAGCTTTCCGAGCGCTGCTCCTTCGTCAGGTGAGGTGAAGAAATACATATGGGCACAGCATAAATAGTCAGAGAACAATGCCAGACGACTACAGTTAATCTTTCTAACTGCCCTTTAATTCAAAGGAATACGATAGCAAAATACTGCAGATGCTGGAAAATTGAAACAACAACAGAAAACGCTGGAAAAACTCAGCAGGCCAGGCAACATCCGTGGCGAGAGAAACAGAGTTAACGTTTCAGGTCGAAACCCTTCGTCAGAACTGAAGGAACTTAAAGGAATATGGGCCAGAGTTACAGAGAGGGGGAGATGAGGAGATCTTTGTTACGCAGCGAGTTGTTATGATCTGGAATCACCCTGAAGGGGTGATTGAAGCAGATTCATTTGTAACTTTCTGAAGAGAAGTGGTTTCTTGAAAAGAAAAAAAAATGCAGGGTTATGGGAAGGAGTGGGACTAATTCGAATGCTCTTTCGAAGAGCCAGCACAGGCACGATGGGCCGAATGACCTTCTGTGCTGTACGATTCTATGATTTAAAGGACAATGACAACATTTAAAGGGGAATGGTAGTCCCGAGAAAACATTTCCCCTCAATTTTTATTTTCCTCCACTCCTGCTGGGGCATCGCTCTGACTGGCCATTCTTCCTGTGTGCGTCTGTACAGCGAAGAGCGGCAGGCTTATTGTACTACAGTGGGCTTTGCAACTGATCCCAACATCCACACACGTGCACGTTCCAGGAGGGTCATTGTGTCGCCACCCCTAGACTACAAATGGCTGTGTGAGAACCAACAGCTCCTGATCACCGAAAGTTTGCACTTCACACAACAATAAAGTTTGTATTTAATTTGATAATTTCTGCCTCTTACTCCTATCATTTTAATTCCTGGACTGGTATTCAATCTGAATCAAATAGAATGGGGGACACAATTTACATCTCATTGGTGACTCTGCCTGCCCACTTACTGCTGTCTCAGTCTCCTTGCCGTCCTTCTCTGCTTTTAATCTGCTCGTCAGACTGTATGTATTTCAACAGCACGATGTAACTTGAGTGAAAATTCACAATTTCACCAAACACCAAACCATTTAATCGAGGCTGTTTGACCAGTGGTTCTGGTGCATGAAATATATCAACAGGAAATGGCAGAGAGATACCAGTATGTATACAGATCTTGTTGAAGGATTCGGCCAAATAAGTTGGCAGTGCAGAGAATTTTTTAAAAATGCAATAAATGTTTCCCTTTGTTCCCCACGTCCAAATTCATTCAATGAGATCAAATAGAGTTTGAGGGAGAGGCAACATCCCTTTGTTTGTGGTCTCGCCCTACACTTTTCGAAGGATTTTTTTTTAACGAAAGCAACAATTTTTCATCCCGTACAGAACAAATAAGCACAAAATTATTTTTTTAACTATTTAGCAAAACACTGCAAACTTTATTTCATACGAAAATACAATAATGGTTTAAAAAATCGGAATAAAAACTTTACAAAGGAAATATGTTAAATAAAATAGCTTTCTTGGGTGTCAATATTTACAACAATTATGTCGCTTTGATTTGAGCAATTAAGTAACGCATTGAAAACATTTCAGAATAAATGAACTGTTTCATTGTTATGCATGAGATATTCCAGTACAAGTCTGTTCGAAAAAGGATAAACTTAAAAAAAAAAAGTACCAAAAATAAAATAAAACACAAAAATGTTTTCTTACATTTGTGGAAATCACTCCTGTAGAATCACAGAACAGGGAGATGCTAAATCAACCAAATGACCAACACTCATAATGACAGAAACACGCGGTTAAAAATGTATACATTTAATCTTGATTTTTTTTTTAATTAACATTCAGTTTGCACTAGAGCAAAATAACTGAAAGCTGTCTTTGGTATTCTTGTGGGTTTTTGCAGCAAAATGCTATAAGGAAGCTGAAGTGGTAAGAGCAAAGCCTGGGAAACCCAAGATTGACCCCAGTCTTGACTAACCTTTGTATCTCGGCTTTCCCCAAACAAAGGTTGAGCTCAGTGTGAAAGAGTGAGTAATATAATATCTTGGCTCTCATCCTAGTATTCTCTAATGGCTGATCACTAGGGTGGTATTAGAGGAGGCCATGCCCTTATCATAGTCAAGATTCAGCAACCTGATAGGTTATTTAGAGAACAAAATGGTGAAAAACATATAAAATGCTCCTCTGGGAAAAGAGCAAGATGGCAACAGGATTTTTAGGACAGTTCATTATAAAACAATTACAGCCCAGCACAACTAGGGAATAAAGTCACTGAACTGAAGGTGTATTGTATTTTGGCAAGCTGTGTAATGCCACTTCCAGGAAGTCTCACACTGCTTCAGTTTCACATTGCCTACAGTACAACTGCAACTGATGTGAATTGAGCTACTAATGGACGGCCTGGGAACTTTGCAATATTACCGAACGAGCTGCTCAGACACTTGGCTATTCATTAGCATTTAGAATGTAAGTGGCATTTGAACACGGTTGAGCATAGAAAGAATAGGCAAGAACATGTGGAACTCTGCTTGCCTGACCAGCGAGCAATGCAGAGCCAATAGTCGTATAACTTAGGACTACTGGCTCCACATCTTGGTTTCAAACCGATACCTGTAGTCTGACAAGTCCTGGTCTCCAACCAATACCTGGTGGTATTACAGCACCAATAGAAATACTTTTGTTACATAGGCAAATAAAAACATCATGCTTGGAAAAAAAATGATGATGATTACAGACAAAATCTCTCGGGCAAATACTTAGACACCTCGGTGACCATACTGAGATTTGAAATGACAACACAGCACAATATGGAGAAGCAGCTGGGGAGCTTCACTCTGGCACGGCATGTTAAAAATCACCTCTGTCTACAATTCTGATTGTCTACATTTCTGATTCACAATTTTAGCTTTTGCTTAACTCGATAATCAGCTGCTGCAATGATATCACGACCATTAATCCTCTTGATAGTCAACGCTATCATGTATCAAAGATATTAAGTGCGCTGAAAGCCAGTTTTCTTTTTTTAATTGAGAAACCTAGACAAAGGGCCGAGGCTGTTAGCACAGGGCAGCGCTGCGATTGAAAAGGGTAATCTGTACGAAAGGCATCAATGGCCAAAAGCAGAGTAAACTCCTCCATTCTCATGACATCAGCTAATGCCCTTGGCTATGTAGTCACTATTATACATCTGTATAATTGTAACGGTTAAGAGTTGTTGTAAAACAGTATTTTCAGTTGGTAATATCAGTTATAATTATCTTTTATAGTTATAATTATATATAGTTAAAGTTATAATTACACATATGTTATAGTTCTAATTATCTTTTCTTTTCAGTTTTACAAAGGTTTACAAGCTGCATAGTAATTTTACGTTGCTGGTAAATCCGATTTGTGTTTTCAAAATTGTTTTACTCTAAAAAAAAAATCAGTGGAAAAGGGGCTTCCCCATTGGCTTAGTGGATGCTGGGATACTGAGTCATACCGAAGGCATGTGCTTTAACCAGCTGATCAGAGTCAGGGCAGCAGTGGGCATGACAGAAATAGCATCAGCGCCCCTAGGTTTGGAAGGTGGGGAGAGAAAAAACAAAACACAGCCCGGGTCCCTGCTCCTGATGGCTACTCTGTGACTTCTGCACCTGTGTGGAGGTCGGGGACACGGGATTGCTCCCACCCCCCACCCCGTGGTCGAACAGCCTGCTCTAGGCTCACACAGTGGCCACTTCAACAAGGAACTGGAGTATCCCACCACAGCAGCTGGGGGAATTTAAATTCAGTTAATTAATTAATTAAATAAATCAATAATTAAAAGAAGCAAGTGTCAGTAATTGTGGCCATGAAACTTGTCGTAAAAACCCATCTGGTTCATTAATTTCCTTCAGGGAAGGAAACCTGCCATCCTTACCCGGTCTGGCCTATATGTGACTCCAGGCCCACAGCATTGTGGTTGACTCTTAACGCCATACAAGTGCCAGGCAATGACTATCTCCAACCAGCGAGAGTCTAACCATCGCCCCTTGACATTCAACGGCATTACCAGCGCTGAATCCCCCACCATCAACATCCTGGGGGTCACCATTGACCAGAAACTTAACTGGACCAGCCTCATAAATACTGTGGCAACAAGAGCAGGTCAGAGGCTAGGTATTCTGCGGCGAGTGTCTCACCTCCTGACTCCTCAAAGCCTTTCCACCATCTACAAGGCACAAGTAAGGAGTGAGATGGAATACTCTCCACTTGCCTGGATGAGTGCAGCTCCAACAACACTCAAGAAGCTCGACACCATCCAGGACAAAGCAGCCCGCTTGATTGGCACCCCATCCACCATCTTAAACATTCACTCCCTCCACCACCGGCGTACCGTGGCTGCAGTGTGTACCATCTACAAGATGCACTGCAGCAACTCACCAAGGCTTCTTTGGTAGCACCTCCCAAACCTCTTCCACCTAGAAGGACAAGGGCAACAGGCGCATGGGAACACCACCGCCTCCAAGTTCCCCTCCAAGTCACACACCATCCTGACTTGGAAATATATCGGCCGTTCCTTCATCGTCGCTGGGTCAAAATCCTGGAATTCCCTCCCTAACAGCACTGTGGGAGCACCTTCACCACACGGACTGCAGCGGTTCAAGGCGGCGGCTCACCACCAGCTTCTCAAAGGCAATTAGGGATGGGCAATAAATGTCAGCGACGCCCACATCCCAGGAATTAATATAAAAAAAAGTATTCCCGGCAGCAGTGGAACCTTCCCCCAGTAAGAGTCCACACCCTCAGGAGAGGATGGGAGGGGGAAAAAATTGATTTCTGTGAACATCGGATAATATTAACAGAAAATATGTTAGGTGCCCTTAGGATAATATGTTTAACTGACACAGACGCATAACATAGTTGGAGAATTATTCACTTAGGTCTGGCAACTGCATCGATATTGTATAGGCAGATGCCTGATTTAAATCTTCCATACAAGACTTATATGTATGTATTATATATACAGAACATCACCAAGGTAACCGTTTCTGTCAACGTTCAACGAGTGAATCAGATGCACCAGTGAGAAAAATGAAACGGAAATCTGAACTTTTGAACTTTGTATATTCTTTGAAAATGACTCAACTTTAAAAGCTTGAAAACATTCTTTCAAGCTGTAAAATCACTTCAAACTGTGCGACTGAGAAATGTGTCTTTCGTATACAATATGCAATGTCTGGCTTGTTGAATGCAGTTAAACCTGAGTAAGACAGGCTTCAGGGCAGATGTCGAGTTGGACAGAAAACAGCTGCACTGCGCTATCAGAAAAACGTCAGATTCTTTATCATTGTTAGTTTTGTCATGTGCTACCAGTTACAAATAAATGCTGAAATGATGAGCCATTTATACACAATATTTACGAGGCACCAAATTTGTTTACAATTAAACTTTGAGATTTGCAAATTATTGGGCCGGATTTTCCGACCCCCACGGGTGCGTGCGAGGTGTGTACGCGCCCGTAGGGGCCGCACAAGTGCCGGTTTCAGGCATGCGCTAAAACCCGGCACTTGTGATCTGTCAAGAATCCTCTTGACAGATCCTCCGCCTGCCCTGGAGAAGGGCCTCCGCGGGCGGAGAGTTCCGCTTTCTGCACAACCTCCGCCCGCTGAAAACCTTTAAAAATCTTACACCCGGTAAAAGCCTGCGTAAGGCCTGCTTTTACCAGCATAAAAGTTTTAAGAAATAAATTTTTTTCACTCATTTATAATTTGAAAATACTTTTAAAAAAGGTAAGTTTATTTTTAGCCCCGTAAAAAACTTTAATTATTTTTTTCAAAAAATTTTGTTTAAAATATTTAATTTAATGTAATTTTAACTAATTTTAAATACGTGACTTTAAAAATGTATTTAATGTTTAACTGTTTTTAAATGTGATCCCCATTCATACTTTTGACAGTTCCGTGCGTACAGACCTGTCAAAAGAGTGAAGGGGGATTCCCTTCTTTGATTGGTTCCCCACGGCCCACGTGATCCCAGGGGCGCTTGCGAACCGCCTGCGCCCCTGGGATACCTGGGCCTCTGAGCATTTCGTAGGGGAGAGGCCCAGGATGGCAAGCCTCGGGACCTGCGGAGCCACCAGGTAAGTGCGTAGATTTTTTCCGATCGAAGATATCCGCCCGCAGGAAGCCTCCGATCGGAAATTCAGGGTCAATACCTTCTGTGCTCTTAATATTCGTTAAGTGGGTTAACCCGTGTAAAAAATAACGCACACAGGAATGTAGAATGAGTGCATGACTTGTTCATACGTCAATTTCATCGATTGCACTTTCTGCCCTAATAGATAACCTTCTTGCCTCTGAGTCAGAAGGTCGTGGGTTCAAGTCCCACTCCCGAGATCGCATGGTGTTGAAAAATGAGTTGAAGTTGTGCGAACGAGCCACTCAACATATCCTGGGCTACTCCAACAACTTTCTACACAAAAAGTTGAAAACAGATCCTGGGGTAAAATAAAATACGTCAGACTAGAACCCGGGTGACAGACCCAAACCCTTCTCTTGCCGTGCTTCCTTCCTCGCGAGCACCCTCGCCTTTGAGCCAGAAGGTTGTGGGTTCAAGTCCCACTCCAGAGACTTGAGCACAAAATCTAGGCGACACTCCAGCGCAGTGCTGAGGGGGTGCTGCACTGTCGGAGGTGCCGTCTTTCGGATGAGACGTTAAACCGAGGCCCCGTCTGCTCTCTCAGGTGGACGTAAAAGATCCCATGGCACTATCACAGGGTCAGGAGCAGGTACGGGGTCAGGGGTCAAGAGTCAGGAGCGGGGGAGTTATCCCTGGTGTCCTGGACAATATTTATCTCTCAATCAACATCACTAAAACAGATTATCCGGTCATTATCACATTGCTGTTTGTGGGAGCTTGCTGTGCGCAAATTGGCTGCCGCCTTTCCCACTTTACAACAGTGACTGCACTTCAAAAAGTACTTCATTGGCTGTAAAGCGCTTTGGGACGTCTGGTGGTTGTGAAAGGCGCTATAGAAAATGCAAGTCTTTCTTTTTTCCCTTGGTGTGCAGATGACACCCCACTAAACACCGGCCTGGCTGAACGCATCAAGTGAGCCACTCGATTAAATTAGCGCCCAGCACTCACATTGCGGTATCTATAATTATATACATTAGCACAGGATTCATAAACAATAAACCACTCGCTAATCGTTTCCACAGAATATATCCAATATTCATGTCCTATTGTTATCCTGCTGACTGAAAATGCCACAGTGAGCCACAATTACCCCGAGAGTGTCAGCCAAGCACGACTGTGCTCAGTCTCGGTGCAGATGGACCTGTTGTTTGCTCAATTAAAATATTAATATAAACAGCCCGAGAGTTAATCCTTCACACAGCTCCTGTCTCTTCTACATCTCTATCCTCCTCCCTTTCTTGTTTCTGTATGTCTCCCTGTAAAGTGCACTCGTCTCCTCTTGTTCTTCATTAACCCTTCAACCACCAACTCATATAATTACATAGAATGTGCAGCACAGAGACAGGCCTATCGGCCCAACTGGTCTATGTCGGTGTTTATGCTCCACACGAGCCTCCTCCCACCCCATCAGCATATCCTTCTATTCCTTTCTCCCTCATGTGTTTATCTACCTTCCCCTTAAATGCATCGATGCTATTCGCCTCAACTACTCCCTGTGGTAGCGAGTTCCAGACCTTTTTTAAAAAACAATCTTTCTTCCCTCCTGCCAGTTCTGAGGGTTCTGACTCTTCACTGAGGTAGAGTTCCCATAGATACTGAGTAACTGTTGGGACCTTTCGATTGCTAAAAGTTTAATGGCCAGCAATTTTTTATAAAGAATTTGTCTGTAGAAATTTCTTTCTCCTGCCTAATGAGTTTTTAAAAATGCATTCTCAGGATGTGTGTCATTGACAAGGCCGGCATTTATTGCCCATCCCCGGTTGCCCATGAGAAAGTGGTGGTAGATCTTCTTCTGCAGTCCGTGCGGTGAAGGTACTCCCACAATACTGTACAGTAGCGAGTTCCATGATTTTGACCAGCGATGGTGAAGCAACGGCGGCGATATATGTCCAAGTCAGGATGGTGTGCGACTTGGAGGTGATGGTGTTCCCATGCATCCGCTGCCCTTGTCCTTCCAGGTGGTGGAGTTCCTCTCCCTTGTGCTGTTCAAAGACATGTGGTCAATGTATTCGAACAGCTCTACCACTATGGCTCTCGCCAGCGCAAGAAGGCGGCTTGGAAGTAGCTTGAGGTGACTCTGTCTCGAATATTTCCTCCCTCCCTGTGTGGAAACACTCTAACCTTCGCTTGCTGTGCAAGACGGGAATTCCTACCCTTGGGCAATCACCGCTCAAATCCCACAACTCGTTGGAGCACCATAGGATGGCAGAGGTTATGGGCTGGATTTTGCCAATGGGGAGCTTTTGGAGGCGACTCCCACTTGTCAGGTTTTAGTCCCGCCGCCATCAACTTCTGGCCAACCCACGCTATTTTCCCTTGATTGACCTTGTTAAGCCCGCCCAGCGGGTTTAGCAGGCCAGTTAAGGGAAAGCCGGTTACAGAGAACGTCAACATATGACGTTTCATCTGGTCAAAAATTTTTGACAGATGAATTGTCATAGTTTGACAGCTCTGTGAAGCCTCTTTATTTAGCAGAAATTAGATGGTTGCTGCATTGGAGAATGCAACGGCCATCTGTCATCTCTGCAGGAAGAAACAAAGGTAAGTAAACTTTTTCTAACACTTTCCACTTACTTCACACTCACCTCTCCACACTTGCACCCATCACTTACCTTCACAGCGCACTTTTGCACCCCTCCGACCCCCGCAGACCCAATGCTCGCCTCAGTGACCCTGGCGGGGTTCACAGCCTTTGGGAAGCCCGCACTTGTGTGGGTAAAATGGGGATAATCCTCTTATCTGCCTGTTAACTACCTGTTAACAGGCAGATAAGTGGCACTAATCCCCTTCCCGCCTCTAAGACGACGGGATCCGGCGCGGGTCAGCTACCCGCCTCCTGGCAAGATGGCACTGGGGCGGGTTGGGCATCCGCCCCCAGATTCTGCCATTTTCCCGGCAGTCCCGCCTCCATACCCGCCTCCCCAGGGCTGGCAAGATCGCGCCCTATGTGTGGCAGAGGGAGATTAGAAAATACAAGATAATTTATCATTTAAAACAGCAGTTCAAATCTGCCAACATAACATCAAAACATTCTAGGTTGGTCATTTTGTGATCACTTCTGATGAAGGGTCACTGCCAAATGTTAACGTGTCTTTTGTCTCAGATGCTGATCGGCCGGCCTGCTGCTCATTTCTAATTTTATTTCAGATTTTTAACATTCAGGAGCTTTGTATTCTTTTTGTTACAGAGAATATGGTTTGAGTTCTGAGGATCATTTTGCTAATGATGAAAATTCATCAAAAATCTCAAAAATTCATCGCTTTGTAGGGTGAGAAACAATGGCCCTGACCAGCTTTTGGTACCTGGCTATTTTATGTTTACTTTAAATCTTATTCTGCTCTATTAGGATTGCAAGAGGCCTCCATCATACTTACAAATTAAGTTAACTGCGTAATACCGAGCAACGCGAGGATCAAACCTTCATACTGGTAGAAAGTCAGCACCAAACGACTACCTTCTGCCACACTTCTGTCAGGATCCCTTTAATCTCTGCGCTATAGGTGGGAATATTATTAGTGAGGAATCTGGATGAAGGGCTAAGGTTGAAAAGATTTGAAGGGAAGACAAGGTAAGTAAAGAAGTAAAAGAAAAGAAAGATTTGCATTTCTATAGCGCCTTTCATGACCTCAGGACATCCCAAAGCGCTTTACAGCCAATGAAGTACTTTTTAAAGTGTAGTCACTGTTGTAATGTAGGAAACGTGGCATCAATTTGCGCACAGCAAGCTCGCACAAACAGCAATGTGATAATGACCAGATAATCTGTTTCAGTGATGTTGATTGAGGGATAAATATTGGCCCAGGACACCGGGGATAACTCCCCTGCTCTTCTTTGAAATAGTGGCCATGGGATCTTTTACGTCCACCCTGAGAGAGCAGACGGGGCCTCGGTTTAACGTCTCATCCGACAGTGCAGCACTCCCTCAGCGCAGCACTGGAGTGTCAGCCTAGATTTTGTAAAGTCTTGGAGTGGGACTCAAACCCACAACTTTCTGACTCAGTAGTTGTGAACAGTCTGGAGATGCTTTTTAAACGGGTCTTGGTCTGACAGTGTCTGCAGTTAAATTTTGCGAATGATACGTTGCCTTCAGCTGTGGTGTGCTGGAGGCAGTGAGAGCTCGTCCTGCCGACCTCTTGTCACAGATGGTGTTGAGGACATCCACAGTGTCATGAACCAGGATGTTAAAGATGTCCTCAGTTAGCTTCATCTTCACAGCTAGCTCATCGTCAGCGTACTCAACCCACTGACTCTCTTCCTCTTGCAGTTCTTGAATCTAAACGGGAGAGCGATGTTAGACTGAGAATATCACTTAGCTTTCTTTTCTTTACCCTACCTGACCCTCCCGAAGGCTGATGCAGGGCCACAGTACGACAGCTGCCAGGAGACCTCTGGTAATTCACCTACGTAGCTATTTTTCACGCGTCGCCCAGGCCTCGTGAGTGTCAGCAGGCTATTCAAATGCAGAAGTCATCACAGCGGGGGTCCAATCCGATTTACCCCTGGTGCCCGCCCGCCCATACGTGTAGGGGTCACGATCAGGAGTGGGAACCCTGGCGGATTTTTCCCTTCCTTGCCCAGGTGTACTGAGACGGATTGTAGCACCCCTACTGCATCCCTGGGTGAGCTCACCTAACTCAGCACAGACTAGGGATAGAACCGGAGAGCTTCCCGTTCGGCGTGGCCCAGTTCTATACTGGCATATATTTACCACCAGAACCAACAAAGGAGCCATTGTATTTTTTGTGCTCATCGAGATGAGTGGTGTTAGCATTGGGGATTGGAACACTTCCTCATTTCAAACAACCACTGCCCACATCAAGCACATCAAGGTGGGATCACAGCAGCCATAGAGTAAAGCTCCCTCTGCTCTCCAAACCTCAAAAGGGCACCACCAACTCCCTCGAAGTGAGATTGCCATTTCCCACATTAGCCATCCTTGTGGACTCGGAGTCCGAATTGGTCATCGTTATGCAAGATATATTCTTGGCGTTCGGTGTCCTGTGAGTGGACCTTGTGAAGCAGGGAGTGGCTTTGCCTACCCAATATCCAGGGAAATGTAGTGAAACCCGGAAGCTGAACAGCCAGCCCTTATCATTGTAATGTCCCCTCCAATTTAGTGGATGTGTCACCAACATAGGAACAGGAGAAGGCTATTCAGCCCCTCGAGCCTGTTCCGCCATTCAATTAGATCATGGCTGATCTGTACCTTAACTCCATCAACCTGCCTTGGTTCCGTATCCCTTCATACCCTTGCCTAACAAAAATCTAATAATCTCAGTTTTGAAATTTTCCATTGACCCCCCCAGCCTCAACAGCTTTTTTGGGGGAGAGAGTTCCAGATTTCCACCACTCCTTTGTGTGAAGTAGTGCCTCCTTGTAAAGGAATAGCCATATTTCAGAAAAATACACCATCCTATGAACAGAATTCTGACATTATTAAAATATGACAAACTGGGTTTAAAGATCTAAAAGCCTCAACAACACAAAGCTGTAAATACAGGCTTCTGAGATAAGATGAGTCACAAAGCTGTAAACACCATACAAGCTTTTGAAATGGGAATTGGTTATTGACACTGAGACAATGGCCCTATTGAAGAAGCAAAGAGTTGTTTCCAAGAAGTCTGTAGTTTGGAACCAACACAATAGCTATACCCAGTTTAAAGTGTTAAAAACTAACACTTCAAACAGAAACACAGAACATTAAAAAACCATGTGTCTTTCTAAAAGTAACATCAAATGAAAGACAGGAAACATAAGTTTGTAATATAACCAACTAAGATGGCTGGGGAAACAATCAAGTACTCGGTTGAAGTGTTTTTGATTTACATATTGTAAAAGGTACAAACAGAAGACTTTGTAAATATTACATCAATAGATGCACCAAGTAATCACATTGGGCCGAAAATTGATCCCGCGACGCGAGAGTACGCACTGCGTACTCTCGCGTATTCCCACTCCAATTGCCGGTTTTCTGCATGCCCTGCGCATGCGCTGAAAACCGGCAATTGCTCTTCAGAAAAGGGGGCGGGTCCTCGGTGCATCGCGTGCGCGCTACAGGCTGCGCGCACGCTGTGCACTTCATGCTTTGGACGCGCAGGTAAGTACTGAAGATTTTGGAAATGTAAAAAGGAGGAGTAAGACCCGCTTTTAAGAAGGTAAGTAGTGAATTAAGTATTTTTTTGAATTTTTTTTTACAGGTATATCTTTTTTAGAGACTTTAAAGACAGGTAAGTTTATTTTTAAAACTTTTTAAAAGATTTTAAATTTTTTCAAAAATTTAATTTTTTATTTAAAATGGTTAATTTAATTAACTATACTTATTTTATTAATGTGATGTTTTTTTTTTTTAATTTAATTGAGGTTTAGCTGTTATTTTGGGGGGGTGTAAGATTCATAGATTTCACAGCCATGCTGTGAGACTTATGAATGGAAGATGGTGTGCTGCCATTGGCTCTAACTGAGTCACGTGATCCCACAGCTCGCACGAATTCACTACGCCGCTGGGATACGCAAGCCCAGCACAGCTGATGTCTGGAACATCAAGTTCGTGCGAGCTGGATCTGAAAAAGCACAAGCGAGGTGAGACATCGCGGGGAAGGCTTACCCCCGCGGGAACAGAGCGAGATCAATTTCTGGGCCATTGTGTTTGTGTTGAAAATGGAACATTTAGCAGACAGAAGTCTGGCTTACAAGCAGCTAAAGTAATTTAAGAATTCAATAGAAAACCTTCGTAAGAATGGCATCAAATAGATAAATCTGTTATAACCATTTTTTATGATAAGCTTTGAACACCTAAAGGTAGAGACAGAATTCTGCAAGTTAACAGCTGAACTGACAGTAAGATTAGAAAGAAGTCAACAGAGAGATGACTAGAGATAATTAGCTTACATCAGCAGAAAACTTCAAAGAATATGCCACTGCAAAAAGGGTATAAAATATAGAGCTTTCAGATAGAAAGTCAGAAGTCGCTGGAAGGGGCAGGCGATTCTTAACTTCAGAGGCAAGCTCTGTAAGTTTTTAACTCTTTGAGTCTCGGGGATCAAAAGGTACTTTTGTTTGATTTTGGTGGATATTCTGGATTAAGTAAAAGTAGAAATGTAAAAATGTAACAAAGTTAAGATTTGAGAATAAGGATCTCTGAGAATAGAATTGTAAGCTATTTGTATTTTGAACTGTTAAAAGTTGCGATTGACTCACCAGCTGTTAACTACATGTCGGTTCTTTAATAAATCTATATATTTTTAGAATTGTCTCTCAGAGTACTTCTGTATCAAACTTGCGAACTCAATCTCTGTACACTCTTTTGTGAGGAGTTGCAGAATTCTGGGGGGGTTTTCCAGAACCTCATAATATCCGGAAGGTTACAGGCTAGTTAAACTTATTAAAAGTGCTATCTGGAGGACGGTAACATCTTCAAGTCGTTCCTTTCCTTTAGGGGAGATAGTCTGAACCTTTAGACCCAATTAAGCGTCTTATAGGATTCGGCTATCTCTAACTTTAGTTGAAGGGGAACGTCTGGGGAATACGCCTGATCTGGGGTGGCCCGAAAAAGGGCTATGACTAGTAATTATCCCTTCATCCTGACATCACCCCTGAACGGCCTAGCTCTAATTTTAAGATCATGCCCCCTTGTTCCTTGTTCCAGAGTCACGAGTCACTGGGTGATTTCCTTGGTAGACAGAAGAACAATTCTATCAAATCATGGCTCGGGCTATGAACCACTGGATAAATTTGTTGTACATAAATCAAGCAAAAGTGTAGTACTCAGTACCAACAGTAATATACATAGAAGTTAAAACACAGAAACAGGACATTCGGCCCAACTAGTCCGTGACAGTGTTTACCCTCCACACGAGCAAACAGTTCTAATCACATTTACCCACCCTGTTCCCATATCCCTTCAACCCCTTTTCCTTCAGCTTAGTAATTATAAACTTTCACTAATCTCCTCAAAAAAGTCAGGAATAACAAACACGCATCTCCTGCACTGACCCTGAACGTAAGACTAGCTCACAAAACAACATCATTTGCTTTTTATGTGGCTTTTTATGGAGTCCTCTGACTCAGCCTAGCTCAGGCCCCTGGCTGATTAGCGAGCTGATCGCAGGAGATCCAATATAAACTTACAACCTGTAGCTTCTTGGGAACAGAAGGAGGTCACGGCCTTGCCCCTCTCACCAGCCTGACTCAAGCCTACAGCGCAAGGACAGCTGTTAATCAAATTTATTCGTTTAAAAAGATTCCCAGAATGTCAATCACGCAGGGCATTTGAATTGAATGGAAGAGCTGGGCCCATCAATCAGTTCCAAAAACGGAATCATCTGTCGAATAGGACCCCCATCCAAGGACAATAGCAGCCATCAATTTGCACCCATCAAGGCCGTGTTGTGAGGTGTATCTATCAGTCAGTCTGGGATGTGCATTCTCTGCTGCCTACAAACAGAATATTTAACCCTATGTGTTGTGACCAGATGGAAAGAATCCAATAAATAATCCACCGGTGGCAAAAATGAAGCAGTGATTTAGTGTCAAAATAAACCCTAGCTTAATCGAAACTGGATTGAGACTGCTCCCAAGATCATTTGACTGTGGACCATTACCGCCAACAGATGGAAGAGACCTACATCCCAATAGCCTGGGCTAAATTCAATGGCAGGTTCCAGAGCTAAAGGATAGGGGGTGTGTGGTTTGGGAGGGGAGGGCTGGGGGAGTAATTTTGCCAATGGATGACAGTGTAAAACGGGCGATACTGGCTCGGCCACCCACTGAACGCCTCTCCTGATTTCCCTACAATTGACTTCAATGGGGAAAAAAAAAATGTGGAGAGATGTTCTTCTCTCAGAGGGTCGTGAATCTTTGGAATTCTCTTCCCCAGAGAGCTGTGGAGGCCGAGTCATTGAATATATATTCAAGGCGGAGATTGACAGACATTTGAACTACAAGGGGAGTCGAGGGGTATGGGGAGTGAGCGGGAAAGTGGTGTCGAGGCCAAGATTGGATCAGCCATGATCTTATTGAATGGCGGAGCAGGCTCGAGGGGCCGATTGGCCGACTCCTGTTCCTTATGTTCTTATGTTTAAAGGGTAGCTGAGCTGATACCGCACGTTTTACACTATCGGCCAAAGTCAACACTAGCCCCAAATGTGCTAACCCGATGGCCAATTCAGTCTCCCATTGCCCTGGTTTGATTAAAAAAAATGATATTCTTCTGTCTCTCTTTGGATTGCAGTCCTGCACCACACCCCACTCCCCCTGGCTTGGGCTGGGCAGATGACCAGTCACCAGCCTCTCCCCCTGGCTGAGGCTGGGCAGATGACCAGTTGCCAGCCACTCCCCCTGGCTTAGGCTGGGCAGATGACCAGTTGCCTCTCCCTCTGGCTGGGGCTGGGCAGATGACCAGTTGCCTCTCCCTCTGGCTGGGGCTGGGCAGATGACCAGTTGCCTCTCCCTCTGGCTGGGGCTGGGCAGATGACCAGTCACCAGCCTCTCCCTCTGGCTGAGGCTGGACAGATGACCAGTTGCCAGCCTCTCCCCCTGGCTTAGGCTGGGCAGATGACCAGTTGCCTCTCCCTCTGGCTGGGGCTGGGCAGATGACCAGTTGCCTCTCCCTCTGGCTGGGGCTGGGCAGATGACCAGTTGCCTCTCCCTCTGGCTGGGGCTGGGCAGATGACCAGTCACCAGCCTCTCCCTCTGGCTGGGGCTGGGCAGATGACCAGTTGCCAGCCTCTCCCTCTGGCTGGGGCTGGGCAGATGACCAGTTGCCAGCCTCTCCCTCTGGCTGGGGCTGGGCAGATGACCAGTTGCCAGCCTCTCTCTCTGGCTGAGGCTGGGCAGATGACCAGTTGCCAGCCTCTCCCCCTGGCTGGGACTGGGCAGATGACCAGTTGCCAGCCTCTCCCCCTGGCTGGGGCTGGGCAGATGACCAGTTGCCAGCCTCTCCCCCTGGCTGGGGACTGGGCAGATGACCAGTTGCCAGCCTCTCTCCCTGGCTGAGGCTGGGCAGATGACCAGTTCGCCAGCCTCTCCCTCTGGCTGGGCTGGACAGATGACCAGTCGCCAGCCTCTCCCTCTGGCAGGTGCCCAAAGGTGGCTGAGCAGATCCCCCTGAAATGTTTCCCTTTCCTGAAGTGTCTTCTTCCACCTGAAATTAGGAACTCCCCACAGGACAATCACACTGGGAAGTAGGAGCTCAAGGGGTACGGCAGCATAGTGGATTAATGATCCGGAGACATGAGTTCCAATCCCACCAGGTCAGCTGGGGGAATTTAAATACAATTAATTAAATAAATCTGGAATAAAAAGCCTAGTGTCAGTAATGGTAACCACGAAACTACCGGATTGTCGTAAAAACCCATCTGGTTCACTAATGTCCTTCAGG
The DNA here is from genome assembly GCA_030390025.1 of Squalus acanthias. NCBI lineage: Eukaryota > Metazoa > Chordata > Chondrichthyes > Squaliformes > Squalidae > Squalus > Squalus acanthias. The sequence continues at coordinate 93,070,555 of CM059438.1, forward strand.
GAAGGAAATCTGCCGCCCTTACCCGGTCTGGCCTATATGTGACTCCAGACCGAAATGTGGCTGACTCTTAACTGCCCTCTGAAATGGCCTAGCAAGCCAATTATTCAAGAAGGCCACTCACCACCACCACCTTCTCGAGGGCAATTAGGGATGGGCAATAAATGCTGGCCTTGCCGGTGATGCCCACATCCCGTGAATGAATTAAAAAAAAACACACAATGTGCTCTGCAACACTGGACTGTCCCAACACTTTATTCAACAGCATGCATGGCACCATGGTGAGCATGAAGTGCATCGGGACTCAGAGGGCCCCTTATTCAAATGCCAGCAGAAATGGACTTCTTAGCATGTTGACTAAGGCATGGACGCATCTTGCGGTTTCTTAGATGGAGTGTTTGCTAGGTGTTTTATAGGTGGCTTGGTTGTGCATTACTTCTGAGTTCCAGTGCCTTGTAGGTACCATGGAATACTCGGGAAGACTCAGTAATACCAAGCAAAGGCTTATGCTCTTTCCCATACGGAAAAGGAGGAAAAACCACATACAACAGGGAGAGTCACCCACTTTCCTCCATCCAATAGTCCACGATTTGAGAATAACATTGGCACAGGCCTGCAGGCAGAACGCCAGCCTGCCCCTTAGCGAGAGATGGGTCATGGCAGAGGGAGAGAGACCGATGAATTATTCATTCGGAAGTACTGCTCCAATGATATCACAACGGGCAATTCTCCTCACAACCAGCAGTTTCCCAGATCTCTATGATGCTACATCAAGAGGGGGCGTCTGCACACAATCTTGGCTCCCAGATTCTCTGTAACCAGCATAAAGCACCGTAAAAGAAATCAAGAGACATTGGTAAATGCGCAGACAGCTCCTTTTACAACATTAAGAATGATACAAAAATTCATTTGCTTATGGAAGAGGCAGTTAGGTTAGCCACTTCAGTGTTGGACTTGTGGGAGAAGATAATGGGTTTGAATCCCAGCAGAATTTAATCAGTCTTTCATGCACCAGAGATTGATAAAAATGGGTAGCATATCCTAGGAAAAACGTGAGGTGTTAGCCACCCTGTCCCAGTATCCGTCCTCAGAGACACTGCTGGCTGCTTATCAATGAAACAGGGATCAGTACCACAGCCAGTGTATATTCATGTCAAACGAGGACTGATTTCCGTGTACGTTCGCTCTCTCTTTCATCAGAATACACTTCCCCTTTAAGAATCCTACATTAAAGTGGCACAATGGTGACCTAGTGAAGCTCGATGGACAGGCCTGTCAATTTCACCGTGTTTCGTTCCATTCACCCAAAGCGTGACTCGATTAAGATAACTGCCTTTGATCAATTGCTTACCAGGATGATGTCAACCCGGTCCCTTTTGCTTTTGCCATACTTCGTCAGTTTCTGCAGCCTTCTTCTCATTTCCAGGTCATTTCTGTCCAGATTTAGTACCTTGGCCACTTTACCTTGGATGAACGACTTAAAAGAAAAATTAAAATTCTTTTCTTTCAAATCTGCAACATTTAAATCACCCTTAAGGAAACATTTCTACCCTAAAGTTTCTTTTAAACACAGAGGCACCCTGAACATCGCAATTCTCTGTGCTGGTTTGTAGTACATGCTCATTGGACTGTACTCGGCCAATGAACTCTTTCTCTTTGCTGACTGAAATCCACAACAATTATCTGATATTTAAAGCAATCGATTATTTAGTGATATAACGCACAGGCTTTTGGAACATTTAAATGGTCTGTAGCAATGCTGGACACTGGGGACAAACAGGCAATTCCTTGCTACAGTGTAAATGTTGGTAAATATGTCGGATGAGTTTCCTGCAGTATCATATCATTACAATATGCCTGCCCATACATCACTTCTGGTGGGAAATCCCAGAACAACACTGTTAACAACAGAAGAAAGAAGAAAGAAAGAAGAAAAGAAGAAAAAAGGAAGGAAGGAAAGAAAGAAAGAAAGAAAGCATTTTACAGTCAATGAACTACTTCTAACTGAGAAAACGTTCAAGTTAAAAAGTAAAGCTGGTAACATAAGAACATAAGAATTAGGAGCAGGAGTCGGCCATATGGCCCCTCGAGCCTGCTCCGCCATTCAATAAGATCATGGCTGATCATCGACCTCAACTCCACTTTCCCGCCCGATCCCCATATCCCTTGATTCCCCTAGAGTCCAAAAATCTATCTGTCTCAGCCTTGAATATACTCAACGATTCAGCATCTACAGCCCTCTGGGGCAGAGAATTCCAAAGATTCACAACCCTCCGAGTGAAGAAATTCCTCCTCATCTCAGTCTTAAATGGCCGACCCTTTATCCTGAGACTATGCCCCCTAGTTCTAGACTCTCCAGCCAGGGGAAACAACCTCTCAGCACCTACCCTGTCAATCCCCCTCAGAATCGTACCTTCACTTCACTTTTGTCCTCTGTATTGGGAACATGGCCAGACGAGAGTGCAGCCCAAGGCTGGTGTTTCATCCATGGACATCGTTTGGCCTTTGGCTCTTTCATTAAGAGGTTTTGAAAAATATCAGAAGTCAAGTCAAAAATAGCCTATGTAAATAAGAGAAAAATAATCAGATGCTGTCAACAAAAGTGCTTAAAAATGCTGCATGTTTCTGATTATTGCAGGATTTAGGAATTCTGGAGGAAACTGAGTTGGAGAAAGAGTCAAAAACATTTGAGTTCCCTGAGTAATATCTTGGCTGTTGAGTGCATGGTCCTCGAGTTTGGTGTCATCTATGAATGAAACTACTTTTCATTGAAACTGTGATTCTAGGTCATTAAAGATGCCAGGAACAGAAGGGGACCTGGCAAGGATCCCTTGGGCCCCCTCACCTAATACTTCCCCCCGCCACCCCTTTAGTGACCGAGCATCTCTAACGGAAACCCTTGTTTCCTTCCGTTCAGCCAGTTACTAATCCATGGCCATGCCTTAGATACCCACTCACCTTGCTATATAAACAAGTCGTTCATGAAGCAAGAAAGAAAGACTTGCCTTTCACGTCCTCAGAACGTCCCAAAGCACTTTGCAGCCAATTAAGAGCTACAGTCACTGTAATAATGTCGGAAACGCAGCAGTCAATTTGCGCACTGTAAGGTTGCACAAACAGCAATGTTTTTGTTGGTTGAGGGAAAAATATTGGCCAGGACACTGGGGGAAACTCCCCATATCTATTCCAAATAGTGCCAGGGGATCCTTTTACAGCCGCCTGAGAGAGCAGATGGGGCCTCTGTTTAACATCTCATCTGAAGAAAGACAGCACCTCCGACAGTGCCGCACTCCCTCAGCACTGCACTGGGGAACATCCACCTGCATTTTGTGCTCAAGTCTCTGGAGTGGGACTTGAACCCACAACCTTCTGACTGAGAGGCAAGAGTGCTGCCCACTGAGCCACAGCTGATGCCTAATCACTAAGTTTATTATTATTATATCAAAAGGCTTTTGGCAGTCACGTGCTTCACCTCCTCAGAAACTACAGCGGCGATAAGCTCAGCAGCAAACGCAGATCAAACTTGGAACCTTTGGTCTGTGTGGCTAAACTACATAGAATGTACAGCACAGAAACAGGCCATTCGGCCCAACTGGTCTGTGCCGGTGTTTATGCTCCACACGAGCCTCCTCCCACCCCTCTTCATCTCACCCTATTAGTGTATCTTTCTATTCCTTTCTCCCTCATGTGTTTATCTAGGTTCCCCTTAAATGTGTCTGTTATATATTGGCTTTGCTGACTGAAGACTACACATCCTTGGTTTTAACTTCACTCCGACAGGCTCTCGCATTCCCGAGTGGTGAGAATGCCACTTACACTCATAGCATTTACCTGTTTGTACACTCCCTTGCCTTCTGCATCATCATCATCCATTTCATCAGTATCCTCTCGAGCCTCAGACACGTCGATCTCATCGCCACCTTGAAGCTGACCACGCTGGCTCCACAAGGTGTTGAAGGCATCTTCAACCAACTGCTGGACCTCCGCCAGGTTATGAGGCACGACAAAAACGGTTTCCTTCGAGTGCCTCCAGGGACCCGAGCACCACTGGTCCAATGCAAACATTTGTCCTCGGGTTTGACAGCCCTGGAATGGCTGGGATCCTTTGAGTTGCTCATTGCTGATATCCTGGCTGCTTCCAAAAATACCCACGTTAAGCACCTCATCCAGTCGCTTGCAAGAGAAAGATGCAACAAACAGTATTTGAATTAAATGAGGGTGCGATACTAATATTGCATTTCTATAGCACCTTTCACAACCTCAAGACGTCCCAAAGCGCTTTATAGCCAATGAAGTGCTTTTGAGGTGTAGTCACTGTTGTAATGTAGCAGCCAATTTGCACACAGCAAGATCCCACAAACAGCCAATGAGATCATGACCAGATAAACTGTTTTAGCAATGTCGGTTGAGGTATAAATAATGGCCGAGACACCAGGGTGAATTCCCCAGCTCTTCTTCGGAATAGTGCCATGGGATCTTTTGAGTGCACCTAAAAGGGGCAGACAGGGCCTCAGTTTAACGTCTCATCCGAAAGGCAGCACTGCACTGGGCGTGTCGTCCTTGATTACACGCTCAAATCTCTGGAGTGGGATTTGAACCCACAACCTGCTGACCCAAGAGGCGAGAGTGTTGCCCACTGAACCATGGCTGACACCAGGAGAGGGGGGCAAATGTACTAACCCTTGAAGATACTGCGACGACACAGTGTACATCAATGTCAGCGTGTCACAGTGCTCCACGGAACTACGTCAGGGGCCTGGTCGGTTTCCACCTACAAGAGGTGCCGAGCAGCAGTGAGGTACGAGGCACATCCCACAGAAATGGAGGGAAAACTCAGAGGCTGAGTCACCAGGCGCATTTAAATTGCCTTTCGCATCAAAATATCTCAAAGTACTTTACACAATGGGTGTCCCTGATTTTAACTCCAGGGTGGATTCCCCACTCAGGCCTGAGTTAAAATCACAGTCGGGTCTCAATGACGTCATCGGGCCACAACATGCACATGTAAAGAAGGACCCTGTTGGCTCCGGGCGTGCGTCCTTGCTGCCTGCTCAGGAGAGCAGGTTAAAATTGAAGATTTTTTTGAATCATGGCGGCTTTCAGACAGGTAAGAGCCAGGGCGATTTTAACTGCCCACCCGCCAGGTTTCTGCTGAGCGGGTTGGGTTAAAATTGCCCCAATATTTTTGAAAGGCAGTAACAGCTGTTGTAAAGGCAAATGAGGCAACCATTCTAAACCATCGACATCCCACAAACAACCAACGACCAATCTGTTTCTAGGTAGTCTGATTCAGGGAGGAACGTTGGCCAGGACACTGCAAACATCCTAACCTTCCTCAAATCATTCCATGGGATCTTTAATGTCTACCTGAAGCACGGGAACAGGTAGAAAGGACCTCGCTTGGTGTCTGGTCCATGTGGAGATAAAGTGCTGTTATGTATAGTCAGGAAAATGACACACCGTAGAATCATAGAATCATACAACATCATTCGGCCCATCATGCCTGTGTGGGCTCTTTTAAAGTGCTATCCAATTAGTCCCACTCCCACACTCTTTCCCCAGAGCCCTGAAAATGTTTTTTTTTAATATTCATCCAATTCCCTTTTGAAAGTTACTATTGAATCTGCTTCCACCGCCCTTTCAGGCAGTGCATTTCAGATCATATGCTTAAAAGAAAATCTCCTTATCTCCCCTCTGGTTCTTTTGCCAATTATGTTGAAACACTTTCTCTTATTTATGTATAATGGCATCTGTACTCACAGTCAAACAATCCACCGCAGTCTGAGGACAGAGAATATTTTTTGCTTCTAAATTTGAATTGTGTCTTCCCTTGATTTTTGTGTATTCTTCTGCTGCGTCACCTATGAACTTTGCTATTACATTTTTGATCGCGTTTTCTATGGCTTCTTGGCTGCAGCCTCCCTTCGCAATTCTAATTTGATCTTTGAGTTGTATACAGTCTATTCCTAAAAGGTCAATAACATCTATGAAGGGTTTGTCATGGCCTCTCTGCCCTTGAAGTGGACCTCTGTTTTGCTGGGTCAGTGAAGAACAGTCTTGTGTGATTCGCTGTCCATCGAGCGCCTTTTCCCTCGTCTCTTTGGTGCTTTGATTTCGCTGCTCTCTGTTATTGGTCAGTTCGCCCAAAGTTTCTTCTACAAGGTGTTCTGTGAGATGTTCCGTAACTTCATCCACCGAGTGCTCACTGTCCTTACCCCGAGGACGTTGCAAAGCCCGTGGGCGGACTAAGCCTTCTGAGCTTACATGAGCTTCCGAGCGCAATTTTGGTTCCGCTTCAGCATCCAGCAAGTCTTGAGAACCTACAAATGATTCTACTGCCTTTGCACACGCCAGAATTATCTGTTCTAGTTCTTGCTCATCGATACCGCCTGGATGTGGCTCTCCCTGGTTGAGTTGGGATGAAGCTGGCTTTTTGCCTCTCAGCTGGGAAATATTTCCCTTCTCATTTGCCTTCTCTTCAAAGGAATGAGCTTCTTTCAATTCATCGTCCAGACTTTTGTAGTTTCGCGCAGATGGTCCATCAGAGAATGAGCCTTCACTGTCTGTGGCATCTGTGTCAACTTCATAATCAGCCCATAGGTGTGAGATCTTGTCGGGAGCAACAAAAATACCACATTTATTCATGCATTCAAAGTATTTTACTCCACAGAAGGTTCCATTATGGTCTCCTTTTGGTTTATCCAGTTCTACACCAGCCCAGTAACCCCAGCCAAATGATATATGCCCTTTAAATCTTAAGGTACCAGGGTCTCTATGACTCACCAACACCCGGTCTCCAATATTAAAGCCCCTTAAAGGATCGGCCATTTGTTGTTCTGCTCGAGGTATGTGAATTCTTGAGGATTCAGACAACAGAAGATCTTCCCCACCAAACTGCGTGCTGGTTTCCTCTTCTCCACTTGTTCTGAGTGGATGCTTGCACTTCTCTGTCGTAGCATTTTTCCTTTCTTCACCCATTTCTTCAATGGGGGGAGGAGGAGGAAGAGGAGTGAAATCACCAGTGTTCAACAAGCTGTGTTTATCATTTATCGAAGAGTTATCAACAGATAGCGGTGGTAGGTCTTCGATTTTAACAAGTGTATTTTCTCCAAATGGAGATGGAAGCTCTTTGTTTCTGCACAAAATAATTTCTTCAGGTGGCGGAGGAAAGTCTTCAGTTTCAAATGAGATATCAGCTTCAGCTGGAGGTGGAAAGTCTTCACTTTCATATAACATTAATTCATCAACTGGAGAGCTTAAATCTTTTATATTGAACATACTGTCTTCCTCAACTGGAGATAGCAGCTCCTCGCTTATAGATGAGATTTCTTCCACAAGAGATGGCTGCTCCTCCTGAGCCAATGAGCCAATTCCTTGGACTGAAATGACCAAGCCTTCCTCTTTGCATAAGGATGCCTTTAAAACTGAGGTAAAGTATGCCCACTGCACGACTTCTCTTTATCATTCAAAGATGGCAATTCATCACTTTTAGATGCAATGTCTTCAGTTGCAGGTGACTGGTCCGCTCTACACGAGGCCATTTCTTCAACTGTTTTACTTCTTAATGAATCTGCTTGTTCAAGTGAAGGTGGCAATTTTTCTTCTGCACGCAAAATATCTTTCGCAGATGATTGCACTGCCTCATTGTGCAACGAGACTTGGTCTTGGCCGTCTGAATTTTCTTCAGTGCTAGAAAAGTCATCAATGTACGAAAGAGGGATCATTGGCGATATAACCTCTGCGGTCCTGGAGCTGCTGCCAGGAGTCCATTGACCATGCGCTAAAGCTGCACTCTCGTCCAGGAGACAGCTGCTTCTCAAGGAAGGTGGAGTTTCGGAGAAATTATCATCCTTTCCAAGGGGCGATTCAGCAGCTGTCATTTCCTGACAATCCGCCTCTCTTGCAGGTTTAAGTATCAGTGCCAACTCTAATGGAGGCTGGTGGTTAGATGAATGGCTGAAACCAGAGATATTTTCAGAATGATTGGGCAAACCAAACCTGTTTTCTTCAGTGTCTTCTGTATTCTTGACAATGTTACTCGGTTGAATATTCTCAAGTTCTATGCTTTGTTCTGCTTTCAGTTTGGTATTGTTATTCAATAAGTGGTGGGCAGAGGTTTGTGAAGAATTATCTGTTGCCTTGGTACCAAATTCATTCGTGTTATTATTTGGGTGCAGCTGGGACCTCCTTCCAAACAATGATCCTGTTAGTTTTGATGGAGATATTATCACATTTTGTTCTGCTTCAAGTACAATAGAACGTTTTTTAGACAAACTGTCGTCAGATGAACCATTACTTTTAGTTCGATTGCGAGCTGAATCATCAGGCTTGCTATATCGGGGAAACTCTTCCTTGCAGCCACTGGATGAGTCTGAAGGCTCAACAACAATATCTGAACTTCCGGATGTTTCTGGAGACCCACAAGGTGCAAGAATTTCCGACTGGTTTTCCGCTCTCTGAATCCCGACAACTGGCTCAGAGGAAGGAGGAAGCTGGAAGACAGAGCCATAGGATGGTTTGTCATCAATCTCAGACTTACCAGGCGGATAACTCACATCCACAGATCCAGTTATCTCTTGTGGTTTCAATACCTTTTCCGTGTCTTTATCTTTTTCACCTGAAGTGACAGTAATGGTAAAATATGAGCATGTTCAACACCTGCACTTTCACTAAAAAATAGCAAATACCTTAAAAATAAGAATTATTGTAAGAATCATTGTGCATCTCCCTACCTCGCTTTGAAGGCAAGTCTTGTGACTGAAGTATCTCAGCACTTGGTTTTGCCGAATGCATAAGAATATTAGACCTAAGTTAAAAAGGAAATCTTTCATCAATAACTGCTCTCAGACATCTTCAAATCCAGCTCACGCTAGGTTTTATTACTGGTTTATCTCCGATGGCTTTGCTGACAGATAACAAACTTTACAAAATTAAACTGAGAGCATAAAGAGGAAGAGGAGGGATCCAAACAGTTACACTATGAGCAGAGCGGGTGAGGAGTCAGAGGGAACCACTGCTGCCTCACACTCAGAAGGGTGCCGGTAACTTTTTTTTTACTTCTCTCGCTCTTTTCTTTTATAAACGGATAAAATGCTTAAAGGGCTTGACAGGGTAGATGCTGAGAGGTTGTTTCCCCTGGCTGGAGAGTCTAGAACTAGGGACAATAGTCTCAGGATAAGAGGTCGGCCAGTTAGGACTGAGATGCGGAGAAATTTCTTCAATTCTCAGGGGGTTGTGAATCTTTGGAATTCTCTACCCCAGAGGGCTGTGGAGGCTCAGTCGTTGAGTATATTCAAGACAGAGATCGATAGATTTTTGGGCACTGAGAGAATCAAGGGATATGGGGCTCGGGCGGGAAAGTGGAGTTGAGGTCGAAGATCAGCCGTGATCTTATTGAATGGCGGAGCAGGCTCGAGGGGCCGAATGGTCCACTCCTGCTCAGATTTATTACGTTCTCTCTACATTTTTGTCTTGGTTCCTTTTCTTCTGGTTTCTTTACTCATCCTCCTCCTTCTGCTTTTGATTCCTCCAGTTCTCCTGCCTATATATATGCTGCTCATCGTTTCACTGTCTGGAATGACTGCATGCAAAGGGAAGAGAGCAGAGTGTCAAAACAGCTCAGGGCGTGAGTGGGCTTTGGATGGTGGGAGATCAGGTAATTTTGGCTGTGCTTATCTTACTGCCTTACTTCCTCACGGGGGTGGGGGTAGGGGGGGGGGGGGGAAGGGGAAGGGCAGCAATCTCAAAGGCCCAATTCTGGAGCATTTATTCAAGTTTGTAGAAAAAGCTGTTGCGCTGATCTTTCAGTGTAATTCAATCGGGGGGGGGTGCGGGGATATTTTCAGATCGCACTTGCAAGAGGGAGGTTGGGAGCAAGAAGAGGCTGGAGACCAAGAAGCAAGGCCAGAGCTGGGAGCGCGTGGACCAGAGTGAGGAGGCTTTTGAGGGGTGGGGGGGGGGGCGGGGTGGGGGGGGAGAGAGATGCATCAAGGCAGAAGGTTTTAGCAAGACATTACCAGAGTCCTGCAATGACAGGCACGATGGGCCGAATGGCCTCTTTCTGTGCTGTGTCATTCTATGATTCTATGAATGACAGGCTCAAAAGTCAATGTCAGCATTCAGGACATCAAAGCTGAGCCTGACCCAGCGACCACACCCTAGGCATTTTCCAGCAAGCGGTCTACTGATAGCAGTCAGGAGTTGGAGCCCCGGCTGAATTTTTCCCAATCCCTTCCCCCCCTGTGACAGCAAGACCTCAACTGCTGCCGTCACTGTTAACCGTGAGCTCAGTCAACTCCAGTTTTAATGCTCCTTCTCAATGCAGGTCCGGTTTCAATTTCATAGACAGACAAAATATGACAAGAACCACATCCAGCAATTAATAATGTCCTCCACGCTTTGAAGGACGACATGATCTATTTGTAATGGTGAAGGTTTTTTTCCATAATCTCTGTACCTCTGCGGCCAAGGGAAAACCATTCGTGGCTTGTGCCGGGCGACAGCAGGGGTTTTAATTTGTGGCTTTAGAATTTCATCGCAGTCAGTGTCTGAAATCAATTCAGCCCGTGTCTTACTGATAAAGGCATCGTACGCCTGAAAGAAAAACAGCAGAAATGACAAAATGTTACTGTCACGAAGGCTGGGCAAATAGTCAAAACACGGACAGAAGAATCACTTCAGAGTGAGAGGCTGCTTCGCTCAGCGTTCGGCTGGCATTTTAATCTTTAACACCCTGAAGCTTAATTGGCTCCTGAATGTTAGCTAAACCTGCTCCCAGATTCAGGATTAATTCAAAGTCGCTCAACTGAAATGATCTGATAGTCATTTTTTTAATACATAAACTTCCGAATTTCCTGCGGTATTTATATTGCTTAATTTAATTTACTGGATAACTCACAGTTTTTAATGCAATGCTGCTGCATTTGTCTGAATAACAAAAATAATTAATTTGCTGTGAAGTGCTTTGAGACGTCCGGAGGAAGAGAAAGGTGCTATATAAATGCAAGTTCATTCTTCGATATAAATATAGACATCTCCCCAAAGCCTTTCCACCATCTACAAGGCACAAGTCAGGAGTGTGATGGAATACTCTCCACTTGCCTGGATGAGTGCAGCTCCAACAACACTCAAGAAGCTGGACACCATCCAGGACAAAGCAGCCCGCTTGATTGGCACCCCATCCACCACCTTAAACATTCACTCCCTCCACCACCGGCGCACCGTGGCTGCAGTGTGTACCATCTACAAGATGCACTGCAGCAACTCACCAAGGCTTCTTCGGCAGCACCTCCCAAACCCGCGACCTCTTCCACCTAGAAGGACAAGGGCAGCAGGCGCATGGGAACACCACCACCTCCAAGTTCCCTCCAAGTCACACACCATCCTGACTTGGAAATATATCGGCCGTTCCTTCATCGTCGCTGGGTCAAAATCCTGGAACTCCCTCCCTAACAGAACTGTGGGAGCACCTTCACCACACGGACTGCAGCGGTTCAAGAAGGCGGCTCACCACCACCTCCTCAAGGACAACTAGGGATGGGCAATAAATGCTGGCCTTGCCAGCGACGCCCACATCCCAGGAACGAATAATAAAAAAAATGTAAATTCATTTTTTTCCCCCCAGTCGATAAGGGCCATGACTGTTATATGTTGTTCCCATTGATGTATATGACAAACCTCCAGCTGTCTGCACAGCTCAGCTTCCTCCCTCTTTAACTTTTCCCTATGCCGCCTCTTCTGCTCACTCCGTACGTTGCCCATCATTGCCTTACGGTTCGCCAGCTCATGCCTCAGTGGCGAGGCGCAGGTTTCCCCAGCGGTTGGTTCCGGGGCCGTCTCTGGAATGGAAAGTATTTACCAGTTCACCGTTTGGCTGATGAAATGCCCTACCGTACCCAGTGGTGTGGAACCGGGAGCAAGAACTCACCGTGCCAGCATACCATGGCACACCACAGGTTGTAGCAAGCGTGTGGCAATGGGGTTCGTCATTTTAAAACACAACTGTGCCCGTTTTACCTCCGACCCATTATTTTAAAACGCAATATCTGCATTCCCTGGTTTTTAACAACATTCTTCTACATATATTTTGGAGCCGATAATCGGTTGGTTATCAAACCTGAAGCACACGTCTTTCTTGGCACCCGGCACAAAACCAGATGCAACCACATCCCGATATAGGACCAAAACAGCTACCCCCCCAAAAAGTCAGCAGATTGATAATGGATAGCACAATATAAATCCTCTCTAAGACAATAGGCACAGTAATCTGTGTTGTGCCAACTTGGCTCAAGCAGCATGTTGACCTCTGGGGCAGGAGGTTGTGGGATTGCGGCCTGCACCATGACTTTGAGCTGATAATCTACACTCCAATGCAGTACCGAGGGAGTACTGACTTTCGGACAAGATGTTAAACTAAAGCCCTTGTGGCTGCTCTGGTGGATCAGGTGAAAGTTCAAAGGAAAGCAGAGTGTTCTCCCAGTGCCCAAAGTGAACGGTGACGGGGACTCATAGTTCAGGATATGTATTGTCAATGGTTGGACCAAACACACCACCAATGATAGAGTAGATCAGGTGTGTTGTTCCTTCACCCTATATCTGTTACCAAGTCTAAAAGGGTTTAATTATGAGGACAGGTTCCATAGACTAGGCTTGTATTCCCTTGAGTATAGAAGATTAAGGGGTGATCTAATCGAGGTGTTTAAGTTTTGAGGTGTAGTCACTGTTGCAATGTAGGAAAAGCGGCAGCCAATTTGTGCACAGCAAGATCCCACAAACAGCGCTATAATGACCAGATAATCTGTCTTAGGTGCTGATTGAGCGATAAATATTGGTCAGGACTCTGGGAGAACTCCTCTGCTCTTCTTCAAACTAGTGCTGTGGGATCTTTTACACCCACCTGAGAGGGCAGCCGGGGCCTCAGTTTAACGTCTCATCCGAAAGACAGCGTGGGATTTGAACCCATGATGTTCTGACTCAGAGGCGAGAGTGCTCCTGAGTCACGGCTGAGGTGATGTCACTCTGACACCCCTAGTACAACATGGAAAGTGACGGATTCTAACTGGACCAGACTACAGTACGTCTGGGCACATCCAGTTCTGCCCGGACTTTTCCCAAAGCCTTTCCTTCCCTCCCTGAGACTTCTTGCTCTTTAAGAGGAAATTATTTCAGTATCCAGCAGCTTTTGTGTGTGCGGGAGCATCGGAGGAGAAGATGGTCAGACTCGGCGTCTGTGCCCTCGCGTTCGAAGAGCTTGCCGATATTCACGGCCCGGGCATGCACGCAAAGGATGGCCTTAGCCAAGGTACCACAGGGTGATTGCCGTCCGTGGTACCGTACCCCAGCAAGGAGCCAAACACTTCCAGGAGAACTGGGCGAAAGGTTAGCAGGTCAAGAGAAGAGATCTTTGGAAAGAAAAAAGTTAATTGGAATGAGAAAGATTATTTTCCCTTCTTACCAGTGATAGGTAAACCGTTGTCTGCTTGAATCTCAGCCAACTCTGTTGCTGACTTTTCAGAAGGTTCCAGAACAATTGTAGACACCTGCGCCAAGCTTCCAGCGGGAGGTTTCTATAATGGAGAAACCCAAATATAAAAGGTTTCATTTTAACGACAAGCTATGAAACATAAAACTGAATTCTACAGGCTGAGATTAGTTGGCCGGTGTGGTACTCGAACCCTAAGTGGTCTGGCATCATTAATCCTCGGTCGTCTTCTGTTATGTTGCTCCTGGGTAGTCTGGGCTCTGGTGTAAGGGTGTGTTGGGTAGCTGCTGAGATTGGAGCTGTCATTAATTTGTCTTGTCCCTGTAAGACTGCTCAGTTACTCCTTCCTACATTACAACAGTGACTACAGTCCAACAAAGTACTTCATTGGCTGTAAAGCGCTTTGAGACATCCGGTGGTCGTGAAAGGCGTTGTAGAAATGCAAGTCTTTTTTCTTTCTTTCCGTTGTAAATGGGCCCATCCTGAGGTTAATTAGAGGCTTGGAGAAGTTTCTCTACGTTGGCAGATGCTTGTAAATCCCTTAGCGAGCGGCCAGGTTATCAACCTCAGCAGAAACCAACACAAAATGATGGGATTTCTATTTTTTTTTTCTAAAATATAGTTCAGTTGCGATTTGTTACGATGTTACCCAATCAGGTGCCCATTTTGCATTTGTGACGCCTTTAAATGTGACCACTTCAGGTGTCATGGGTACGCGAGGTGCAAGACTTTTATTACGTATGTAGATATCATATTTACTTAAATCTACTTTTGTTTATCACAAAACTAAAAAGCCCCCGTAACCCACATGTTAAAATTTCAGCAATAATGTTAATGTTAATCCTTGACCTAACATACTTTTAAATAAACAAGATCATAAATGTCTTGACTAAACAGTATCAAATTTACAAGCTCCTTAATCCACATCACCCCCTAAAAAGAAAAGAAAGACTTTCATGACCACCGGACGTCCCAAAGCGCTTTACAGCCAATGAAGTACTTTTTGAAGTGTAGTCACTGTTGTAATGTAGGAAATCTACACGCACCTCATCCAAGGCTATAATTCCAATGAACCAAACCCCTTCCAGTAACTCCCATTGTACAAGATCCCAATGGACTGCTGATTCCAACAGATCCTTTTCCATTGACTCCTACTGTATAGAATCCGAATGAACCAACCTCTTCCCATTCATTCCCATCATAAGGAATTCTAACCTCTTTCCGTTCAGTCACACTTTTACAGAATTCTAATGGGCCAAATCACTTCCCACTCTCCCTTATTGTGTGGAATCTTAGCACGCAGCATTCCCGGTCACCGAGTTTTAATGCTGAGTGCACTTAGTCAAGTTAATCCAAAAGTAAATGTTAACCAAAGGCAGCTGCACCATTTAGTCTAATCACCTTTGAGTAAAATATTTGTTTTTGGTAAGTGCTTTCTGTTGTTTTGCTTTCAACTCAATTGTTCGAGGAATGATTAAGTGGGCTGTGGTCCGAAAATTCGTACATTGTCCATTTCTGAAGTTTGTAGAAATCCTGATACATTCATCGTACCTCTTGGCAAATTGGTTTGTATTAGATACACAGACTGTGCACAGTGAGAGCTTGATTATTAATGGAACTCTGCACACTTCACCGTCACACCAGATATAACCAAATATTTATTTTATTGAGTTTGATTAGTGTTTTATTTACCCTGTGTAAAACATGATTAATATATTGTACATTAACAGATTCTCTTTTAATCTACATCAAGAAATCCTTTCAACAAATGTAGCTGGGTGTTTGCTCGAACTCTGATCTCACAGTTTATGAAATTATCTGATAAAATTACTGCCCGTTAAATCACTTGATTTATCTCTTCCCCCCTTCACTTTTATTCGTCTTCTCTTGAAGGTTCGGACTCCTGCTGGGTTATAGTTTTATGGGCAGTGCCTGTCCTCTGACACCGACATGTGCCAACCTGGACAGTCAGCATCAGCAAGGGTGTTTGGCCAAGGGTGGTGGGGAGAATTAAACAAACAAAATTGGCCCTGTCCTCACCCAACAGTCACACACGCACTTTCCTTGTTGTCACATTGGATGAGATCAGCAAACTCACTATGGACTGAAAGTTTACCTTAGGCTGAATGGTTCACTAACTGACCCCTTTTTTTTCCATTCATTGGATGCAGATGTCAGCAAGGCCAGCATTTATTGCCCATCCCTGAATACAACTGAGTGGCTTGCTAGGCCATTTACAGAGAACAGTTAGGACATATATGCTGGGTAAGGACAGCAGCTTTCCTAAAAGGACATTACCACAATTGAGATACTAGCTTTTTATTCCAGATTTATATTAATTGAATTTAAATTCCCCAGGTGCTGTGATGGGATTTGAACTACATCTGCCACCTTGAATCATTAGTCTAGGCCTCTGGATTACTAGTCCAGTAACATAACCACTATGCTACCATTCCCCCTGAGAACAACCTTCTATAATGAAGACTATTATATAAACCACCAGTTCCCAGACACACAAAAGAGCATTGTACCTACCGCATTCCATCGCCCTCGACTCTGCTCATCCAAAGGGACATCTGCAGCCGAGGTCACCACTTCGTCAGTACCAAGAGCTTGGTTTGATTCGCCCGAGAGTGAGCGTTCCTCATCGTTCCAGTTATCTAATTTGGGAAGAGCACAGAAGGGAGATAATACCTTAGGTCACACATACACAGATCGAGATGATCCCAGGGTCGATTGCCAGTCTGTGCTGAGTTAGCTGATCTCGGGCAGGGCTATGGTTAAAGCACCACGAATGGCCCTAGCACCCCTGGGTTAGCAAAAGAGAGCAATCACACAGGGATCCTCACCATCTACAGAAAGTAAAGAAAGAACTTGCATTTCTATAGCGCCTTTCATAACCTCAGGACGTCCCAAAGCACTTTACAGCCAATGAAGTACTTTTTGAAATGTAGTCACTGTTGTAATGTAGGAAACACGGCAACCAATTTGCGCACAGCAAGCTCCCACAAACAGCAATGTGATAATGATCCAATCATCTGTTTTTAGTGATGTTGGTTGAGGGGATAAATGTTGGTCAGGACACCGGGGAGAACCTCCCTGCTCTTCTTTGAAATAGTGCCGTGGGATCTTTTACGTCCACCCGAGGGGGCAAGACGGGGCCTCGGTTTGACGTCTCATCCCGAAAGATGGCACCGTCCTCAGTTACTGCACTGGAGTGCCATCCTGGATTATGTACTCAAGTCTCTGGAGTGGGACTCAAACCCATGACCTTCTAGCTCAGGGACGAGAGAGTGCTGCCCAATGAGCCACAGCTGACACTTCGATATTTCCTGGTACAACTGATGGCAGCACAGCGGTACGAGCGCTGCCGGCCCCGAGTACTTGTAAATGGCAGATGAATTTCAGTAGAGACAAGTGCGAGGTGTTATATTTTGGTAGGAAGAATAAGAAGGTGCCATACTGCTTGGAGAGCGGGAAAGTGGTGTTGAAGCCAAGAATGGATCAGCCATGATTTTATTGAATGGCGGAGCAGGCTCGAGGGGCCGATTGGCCTACTCCTGCTCTTATTTCTTTTCTTATGGATAATAAGAGTCTAAATGGGGTAGAGGGGCAAAGGGATCTCGGGGTACAGATCCACAAATCATTAAAAGTAGCGACGCAGGTTAACAAGGCCATAAAAATAGCAAACCAAGCACTGGGGTTTCATTGCTAGAATTGAAAAGCAGAGAAGTTATGTTAAACCTCTATCGAACCTTGGTTTGACCACACTTAGAGTACTGTGCACAGTTCTGGTCTCCATAATATAAAAAAAGACATAGAGGCACTGGAGAAGGTGCAAAAAAGATTCACAAGGATGATACCAGAACTGAGAGGATATATTTATCAGGTAAGGCTGAACAGGCTGGGTCTCTTTTCTCTAGAAAAGAGAAGACTAGGGGGTGACCGGATAGAGGTCTTTAAAATGATGAAAGGGTTTGATGAGGTAGACACAGAGAAGGTCTTTCTGTTTGTGGGGGAGACCGAGACTAAGGGCCAGAAGTAGAAGTATGAGCGACCAATAAATACAACAGGGAATTCAGGAGATACTTCTTCAAAATAAAAGTGGTGAGAATGTGGAACTCGCCACCACAAGGAGTAGTTGAGGCAAATGGCAGAGATGCATTTAAGGGGAAGCTCGATAAGCAGATGAGGGAGAAAGGAATAGACCGTTTCCTAGAAGTAAAGGGAATTAGGGGTTACGGGGAGCGGGCTGGAAATTGGACATGAGGCTGAGTTCGGATCGGTCGAGGCCCTGTGGGTGGCGGAGCGGGCCCAGGGGCTGAGTGGCCGGGTCCTGCTCCTACTTCTTGTGTTCTTTAGATTTGAGGTTAGGATCAGATCAGCCATGATCTTATTGAATGGCGAAGCAGGCTCGAGGGGCCGATTGGCCTACTCCTGCTCCTATTTCTTATGTTCTTATGTTCTTATAAGAATATGTTGATGGGGTGAGATGAAGAGGGGTGGGAATAGGCTCGTGTGGAGCACAGACACCGACATAGACCAGTTGGTCCGAATGGCCTGTTTCTGTGCTGTAGACTCGATGTAAATCGATGTAATTCTGTGTAAGTAAGAACACCTACGGGAGATCACACCTCAGCCCCTTCCATCAGCCTCGCTGCGAAGTTCCCTTCTTTAGG
Organism: Squalus acanthias; assembly: GCA_030390025.1. Taxonomy (NCBI): domain Eukaryota; kingdom Metazoa; phylum Chordata; class Chondrichthyes; order Squaliformes; family Squalidae; genus Squalus; species Squalus acanthias. Next base: position 93,088,711 of record CM059438.1, read on the forward strand.
CAGATAGCGTGAAAGAAATGGATTGTGACATTCGAAGGCACTTATAACCTGACCTTTCCCACTGGGACTGACAATCTGCCTGTACTTTGTCTCCAATGTTTGACAGGATCTAAAATCATTTGCCCTCAGGGATTGCAAATGTCTTTTACGAAGCATGTAGGGTATTTAAAAGTCAAATTATTTTAAATCGCCCTCAGGGAGCCATGTGGCAGTTGGGCAAATTTTTGCAAGGCTGAAACTTGCAGCTCTTAATAAGACAACAAACACCCAGCTCATAGGGGCTCCCTCAAAATATTCCCCATTTTTTGCTTTAACTTGTTCATCCCTCTCCCCACTTCTCTCCCCATTTCTTCTGGTGGCAGTGTCTTGTACTGGCAAATGGTCTCGCACCAGCACCTCCTCCGCACTTCCGAGGGGTCAGTCGTGGCTCAGTGGGCAGCACTCTCGGCTTCGGAGTCAAAAGATTGTGGCTTCATTGTCCCCACTCCAGAGACTTAATTCTAGGCTGACACTCCCAGTGCAGTGCTGAGTGAGTGCTGCACTGTCGGAGGTGCCGTCTTTCGGATGAGACGTTAAACCGAGGCCTCGTCTGCTCTCTCAGGTGAATGCAAAAGATCGCACAGCCACTATTTCGAAGAAGAGCAGGGGAGTTCTCCCCGGTGTCCTGGCCAATATTTATCCTTCAATCAACATAACTAAAACAGATTAACTGGTAATTATCTCATTGCTGTTTGTGCGAGCTTGCTGCACACAAATTGGTTGAAGTGTTTATAATGCTGACCACAGTTGAAAAGTACTTCATTGGCTGTAAAACACTTTGGGACGTCCTGAGGTTGTGAAAGGCGCTATAGAAATGCAAGTCTTATATCATCCAACTATCCATTCCTCATTCCTGACTGTACGGTGGAAGCTCGATTTAAATGTGTCACTGAAGTGTCCAGGTGAAACAGCCATTTACTTGTACTTCTTGCAATTTAGTATACTGTATTCGCTGCTCACGATGCGGTCTTCTCTACACTGGGGAGACCAAACGCAGGTTGGGTGACTGCTTTGCGGAACACCTCCGTTCAGTCCGTAACCGTGACCCCGAGCTTCCAGTCGCCTGTCACTTTAATTCTCCGCTCCACTCCCACTCAGACCTCTCCGTCCTCGGCCTCTTACACTGTTCCAATGAAGCTCAAATTAAGCTCGAGGAACAGCACCTCATCTTTCGACTCAACATCGAGTTCAACAATTTCAGACTATAACCCCTGCCCCTATTTTTTCAGACGGCAGCTGTTCATGATCTACCATTGCCATTTACGCCTCCTCTAGACCCATCTTTTGTTTCTTTACCATCTCCTTTCACCTTGCACCATCATCCCTTTTGTCATTTAATCTCTCCTGCCTTCCACCCTGTCACAGACCTTCCCTTTTGTTCTTTCCTCCCCTCCCCCCTTTCCCTGCCCCTGCACTTGCTTAAAACCTGTTACATCTCTAACGAAGGGTCATCGACCTGAAACGTTAACTCTGTTTCTCTCTCCACAGATGCTGCCTGACCTGCTGAGTATTTCCAGCATTTTCTGTTTTTATTTCAGATTTTCAGCATCCGCAGTATTTGCTTTAGTACAGATCCTCCATGCTCTAATTGAATCGCGGAACAGGCTCGAGAGGCTGAAAGTTACAAAGTATTTACAGCACAGAAACAGGCTATTCAGCCCAGCCGGTGTTTATGCTCCACACGAGCCTCCTCCCACCCCTCTTCATCTAACCCCATCAACATAACCTTCTATTCCTTTCTCCCTCATCTGCTTCTCAAGTTTCCCCTTAAATGTATCTGTGCTATTCGCCTCAACCACCCCCTGTGGTGGCGAGTTCCACATTCTCACCACTCTCTGGGTAAAGAAGTTTCTCCTGAATTCCCTATTAGATTGATTAGTGACTATCTTAGATTTATGGCCCCTAGTTCTGGTCTCACCTGCAAGTGGAAATATCTTATCTACTTCTATCCTATCAAACTCCTTCAAAAAGACCTCTATCAGGTCATGCCTCAGTCTTCTCTTTTCTAGGGAAAAGAGCCCCAGCCTGTTCAATCTTTCCCTATAGGTGTAACCTCTCAGTTCTGGTGTCTTCTGCTCCTGTTCCTTCGTTCTTACTCCTATCTTACAGTTAATCTGTATCTGTGTCAAACGCAGCGCTCCGAAAGGGCAGACAGAGCCCCTGAATCAATCTCCCTTAATGAAAAAAAAGCACGCCAACGATCCCAGTGAAAAGTGCCATTGAAGAGGCCCCTAATGCACAATGTGAAATCATGCCAAAGGATATTGTCGCCCACTAAACCCATAATGGCTGGCAGGGATTGGCAAGTTCTCAAAGCTCTTAAAGAGGGTTCAGTAGCAATTAGTTCTGATTTATTTATGCCAAACTGAAGCCACAAAGTGCTGGGTATTAAAAAGCAACATAAGTTACCCTCATCCTCTTAAAATGCTAATTGAAAGGAACAGAAAGCTGTGCTAATTAATTCTGAGCACACTATTGCTTTTCCCTCTTCCTTTTAGATCTCCTCACATTTATTACTGTTGGACAATGGAACATTTTCACATTACAAACCCTCGAAACAGACCCACCCCCACCCCCACAACTAAGCATTTCCCACAACTGCAATGCTTTTGCTGTGGTGCCCCCATGGCTCAGTGGGTACCACTCTCGCCTTTGAGTCAGAAGGTTGTGGGTTCAAGACCCACTCCAAAGATACTCTCTCAGGTGGATGTTAAAGATCCCACGGCCACTATTTTGAAGGAGAGCAGGGGAGTTCTCCCCGGTGGCCTGGCCAATATTTATCCCTCAGCCAACATCACTGAAAGCAGATTATCTGATCATTATCTCATTGTGGGAGCTTGCTGTGCGCAAATTGGCTGCCTCGTTTCCTACATTACAACAGTGACGACACTTCAAAAAGTAATTCATTGGCTGTAAAGCGCTTTGGGACGTCCCGAGGTCGTGAAAGGCGCTATATAAATGCAAGTCTTTCTTGTTAAGGGAGGCTGAGAGCGTCATCACGAATTAGAGGCAGTTTTGTCCTGTCAACTTGTGCCCACTAATGGCCAGATCGAGACCACCTCCCTTTCGCAACACCTGTACCATGGCTTCTGTGGTCTTGGGTTGTCCTGGATGTCATCGTTTGCTGGTAATTTTGCGCTATATTCAGGGATCCGTGAGTGTCAGCCTGGAATGGCGGGGCAGCGATGGGACACTGCTGGTGACACATCTGGGGCGTCCAATCCGTAAGCAAAGAATTCCACAACCGAGCCGAACCGGCACAATTGGTCCGGGTTTGCTCACTTCACAATAAGTCCCACTCTGGCTTTCTAATTTACCGGCTGTATTTCCCCCCCCCCCCCCACCCCCACCCTTGTGAAGCAAAATCAATCGGGACCAAATAGATGGGACGTGATATTAATGGTGGGGGGGAAAGGGGGGCAGCGGGGTAGCGAGCAAGGCCTTGTTGGGGTCGGGTTGCTAGATTGCAATATTTTAATCCCACCCCCACGACCCTTTCCCGCCCATTGTGGGGGGGGGGGGCGGCAGTGGGGGGTTTAAAATTGGGGCCATGGTTTCTCAGACAGAAAATATAAAACAGGAAGCTTTGGGTTTATTCTGGCTTTAATCAGCAAGCGAGTCTGGAAAGAATAGATAAGACGCTTTAAGCGATAAACGCTTACAACTCTCTTTTACAAAATCGAGGATGCCGGTGTCATTAGCCGTGGTGCAGTGGAAGGCAATCAGTGGCTCCCTGGCTATGGAGGGAAGAGGGAGTGGGCTCTGCACCAATCAGGGGGATTGGTTCTTGATGTCCCACCAGACCTGTGAGGTGCCAATGGTGACAGTCGGGTTGGTTCTGGTGGTTAATTATCGGGAGTTTTGGTCATGCTGTAAACCAGCGCCGGCTCCCAGTTTGAACCCGTAGACCACCCCCTACATGTGGCACGATTGCATTATTAGAGCCCGTAGACAGGCAACTTTCATCCCACCCAATTCCAGGTTAGAACTAAACCCAGAGGGGGAAGGACAGTCTGCTACTCATAAGAACATAAGAAATAGGAGCAGGAGTAGGTCATTCGGCCGTTTGAGCCTGCTCCTCCATTCAATAACATCATGGCTGATCTTCTACCTCATCTCCACCTTCCTGCACTATCCCCATAATCGACAATCTATCGATCTCTGTCTTGAATATACTCAATGACTGAATCTCCACAGCCTCTGGGGTAGAGAATTCCAAAGATTCACCACCCTCTGAGTGAAGACATTTCTCCTCATCTCAGTCTTAAATGGCCAACCCCTTATTCTGGGACTGTGACCACTGGTTCTAGACTCCACAGCCAGGGGAAACATCCTCCCAGCATCTACCCTGTTAAGTCCCTTAAGAATTTTATACCTTTCAATGAGATCACCTCTCATTCTTCTAAACTCTAGGGAATATAGGCCTAGTCTACTCAATCTCTCCTCATAGGAATCATAGAAATTTACAGCACAGAAGGAGGCCATTCAGCCCATCGTGTCCGCGCTGGCCGACAAAGAGCTCTCCAGCCTAATCCCACCTTCCAGCTCTTGGTCCGTAGCCCTGTAGGCTACGGCACTTCAAGTGCATATCCAAGTACTCTTTAAATGTGATGAGGGTTTCTGCCTCTACCACCCTTTCAGGCAGTGAGTTCCAGAGCCCCTCCAGGAGAATCACCCCATCCCAGGAATCAGTCTAGAAAGAATAAAGAAAGACTTGCATTTCTATAGCGCCTTTCACGACCTCAGGATGTCCCAAAGTGCTTTACAGCCAATGAAGTACTTTTGAAGTGTAGTCACTGTTGTAATGTAGGAAACGCGGCAGCCAATTTGCGTAAAATTGTCCCAGAAATGCATTTCCCACTTGACTTTATTTTACACGAACGCTCCCTCGGACAACATCTCTCCCCCACCCCCATCCCCTGCCCCCTCGCCACACACACAAAAAAATCTACTCAACTGGGAAACATTCATTTTAAAGCTTTTAATCAAATAAAATAAAATTGAATCGATTTTGTGATTGAACAATCCCCATTTTGGGTGTTTTGACACCATGAAAAGAATGCTCAGTGTCCACTGGGTGCCACATTCTCCACACGCTGCCACCACCTGAAGCCCCCACGATTAGCTCTTCTCCCCCCCCCCCCCCCCCCGATCCCAAGGCCGAGAGCATCTCCGCACTGCGGTGTGACAAGAATAGCGGACGACCGACCCACAGATAATCCAGTCTGAGATCTCTGCGCTCCTCCAATTCTGGCCTCTTGCGCATCCCCCGATTTCCTTCACTCCATCATTGGCGGCCGTGCCTTCAGCTGCCTGGGCCCCGAGCTCTGGAATTCCCTCCCTAAACCTCTCCACCTCTCTCTCCTCCTTTAAGACACTCCCTAAAACTTACCTCTTTGACCAAGCTTTATGTCACGTCTCCTAATATCTCCTCATGTGACTCGGTGTCAAATTCTGTTTGGTAATCGCTCCTGTGAAGCGCCTTGGGACGTTTTACTACGTTAAATGCGAGGCTATAAATGCAAGTTGTTGTTGTAGTATACTGGTTATATCCGATTCTAAAAAAATAACACGGCTAAACTCTCGCATTTAATCATCACTTCAAGTCACAGAGTAGGACAGGGGCTTGAGGGCGATTCCCTACCCTTTGACCTCCAACTGCTCCATGGGTGGGGATGAGACGGGGGGGAAAGCGAAGAGAAGGAGTGTGGAAGGAGAGAGAATTGGAGGCCAGAGGATGATACACAGCTCTCACACACCTTCTAGAGGCCAGTCACAGAACTGCAGCAGCAGCAGAGGCTGGGGAGATGGTGAGAGACCTCACGTGCCGTGCGGGGCACAGAAGGAAAGAGCGCGCGCAAGAGAACAAATGAAGAACGAGACCAATTATTTCTGCCGAATCGTACCTGTCTCTGTTAAAGGATTCCTCGTGCCTGGAACTTGCTCCTGGCTCTGCGGACGCCAGGCAGCAACAGCCTCCGTCTCAATCCTGTGGACAGCCAACTCCTCCGCATCCAAGCGTTGCTTCCACTCCAGTAAGTCCTCGGCTCGCCTCCGGCGTCGGATCAGCTCCTTCTCTTTCTTAGTCAGGAACCTATTAAATGCAAAAAAGGCCCTCCCCTCCCTCAGTCACACAGGAATCCACAGAGCCGCGATATAACGTCACCGGGACCGGTCGCGCACTGATAAACGTGCCATTGCCCCTTTCCTTCTGTTGCCCTTCCCCCACCTCCTTCCCCAGCTCGAGGGGGCAACCAAGCAATCTGCTCCCAGGCTTCGGCGAAAATCACCCTGTACTTGGCTTCCGAGAGGCTCCATCCTCCTGCCCAGACAGGGAGGGAGATGCCTGCTTTTCGACAATCTTACGTGCCACCCTGTCACCAACGGCAGCTTAAAATGCCACCCTGCAGTCGGGCAAAATTCCAAAAGGGGCAAACGCCACCTTCAGCCCCCGCTGGGAAAAAAATAAACTCTAAATGTGGTAGCTGCAAATTTAAGGACTAAAAAAATACATCATTAGTAACAAGAGGAGGCCATTCAACAACAACAACTTGTATTTATATAGCGCCTTTAACGTAGTAAAACGTCCCAAGGCGCTTCACAGGAGTATTTTTAAGACAAGAAATTTGACACCGAGCCCCATAAGGAGAAATTAGGGCAGGAGCTTGGTCAAAGAGGTAGGGTTCAAGGAGCGTCTTAAAGGAGGAAAGAGAGGTAGCGAGGCGGAGAGGTTTAGGCAGGGAATTCCAGAGCTTAGGGCCTAGGCAACAGAAGGCACGGCCACCAATGGTTGAGCGATTATAATCAGGTATGCTCAAGAGGGCAGAATTAGAGCAGTGCAGATATCTCTCGGGGGGTTGTGGGGCTGAAGGAGATTACAGAGATGGGGAGGGGCGAGGCCATGGAGGGATTTGAAAACAAGGATGAGAATTTTGAAATCGAGGTGTTGCTTAACCGGGAACCAATGTAGGTCAGCGAGCACAGGGGAGATGAGCGAATGGGACTTGGTGCGAGTTAGGACATGGGCAGCCGAGTTTTGGATGACCTTAAGTTTACGTAGGGTAGAATGTGGGAGGCCAGCCAGGAGTGCGTTAGAATAGTCAAGTCTCGAGGTAACAAAGGCATGGATGAGGGTTTCAGCAGCAGATTCAGCCCCTCAAGCCTGTTCCGTCATTCTATTAGATCGTGGCTGATCTGCACCGCAATTCTATTTACTCGCCTTTTGCTCCATAATCCCTTGATACCCTGATCCAACAAAAGTCTTGAGAATTTCAATTGACCTCCAGCATCCACAGCCTTCTAGGGGCAGAGAGTTCCAAGTGCCTGTTACACTTTGAGTGTAAAAGTGCTTCCTGATCTTCCTCCTGAATGGCCTAGCTCTGACTGACGTCTTTTACAGTTGTCGTCACAGTTTGCCAATCCCTCTACCTTTGCATCATCGACAAACTTCAATGTCGTGCTCCCTGGTTAGACCACATCTGGAGCACTGTGGACAGTTCTGGGCACCGCACCTGAGATAGGATATACTGGCCTTGGAAGGAGGGCAGCACAGATCCACCAGAATGTTACCAGCGCTCCAAGAGTGAGATTATGAGGAGAGATTACTTAAACTAGGCTTGTATTTCCTGGAATATAGAAGGTTAAGGGGGGATTTGATTGAGTTTTTTAGGATTTTGAAAGGAATTGATGGGGTAGAGAGAGAGAAACATTTTCTGCTGGTGGGGGAGTCTAGGACAAGGGGACATAACCTTAAAATCAGAGCCAGGCCATTCAGGAGAGAAGTTAGGAAACACTTCTTCACTCAAAGGGTGGTGGAAGTGTGGAACTCTCTCCCACAAAAAGTAGATGCTAGCTCAATTAATAATTTTAAATCTGAGATTGATAGATTTTTGCTAGCCAAGGGTATTAAGGGATATGGAGCCAAGGCGGGTGGATGGAGTTCAGATACAGATCAGAAACAAAGACTTGCATTTCACGACCTCAGGACGTCCCAAAGCGCTTTACAACCATTGAAGTACATTTGAAGTGCAGTCACTGTGTCGGAAATTACAGCCATGCTCTCATTGAAAGGCGGAACAGGCTCGAGGGCTGAATGGCCTATTCCCACTCCCAAGTTGCTGTGCAAGGGTCCGAATCATTTCTATCCTACGTCCCGCTCATTTCTGCCATCCTTGGGTGGATCCAACACCCGCCTGATGACCCGCACAGCTCACCTTTCATCCAGCCAACTGCGCATCTTCTTCAGCTGCTGCATGGCGACCCTGCCTTCGCTCTCGGAGCCCGACACAGGAGAACAGCTCCACGTGTCTCGGTCAGGGGGCCTGGGGCCGGGGTCTAGACTGGCCGAGCGTCCGGACTGATTGACAGCTGTTGCATCTGGCAAGGCGTCCTTCGTTCCTGAAACCTAAACACAGAGACAAAAAACAAGGGAAGTAGAAATGGCCCAGGGTAACTCAGTGCACGGGGCTGGTGCCCCAACACTGGGGGGGAATTCCCTGTAATCCCTACTCCTGGAACAACTGAACGGTACAAAGTTCTGGTTATTTTCCAGAATTTGAAACATACTACGTACGTCACAGTTGTATTTATATTTTTAAGCCCTCTAGACGTAGGAAATGCTTTTTACAATGGATTTTGTTGCATTTTTCACCCCCTCCCCCAGAACGTTCTCCCTTCTCCCTCCACCCCTTCCCCCCCCCCGCTTCTCCTGAAGGTGTTGACTCGTGCTGGGACACAGTTCCACAGTCCTTGATCACCCTCCGGTCCCTCAACCGAGCAGCCATTCTTGCTGTGCAAACCTGAGACAGGCAGTGTCGACGCGCTATTCGACCGCAGGAACCATCACCTAATCCTGTTCTCGGCTGAGCTATTCGACTGCGGAATCCATCAAGGCCAAATCTAATCCTGTCCTCAGCCAGCGTCTCTTACAGAAGAACACATAAGAAATAGGAGCAGGAATAGGCCACTTGGCCCCTCGAGCCTGCTCCGCCATTCAATAAGATCATGGTTGATCTAGGGCTCAAAGCCACTTCCCCGCCCGCTCCCCATAACCCTTCACTCCCTTATCTTGCAAAAATCTGTCTGTCTCCACCTTAAATGTATTTAATGACCCAGCCTCCACGGCTCTCTGGGGCAGAGAATTCCACAGATTTACGACCCTCTGAGAGAAGAAATTCCTCCTCATCTCAGTTCTAAAAGGGCGACCCTTTATTCTGAAACTGTGCCCCCGAGTTCTAGATTTCCCCACGAGGGGAACATCCTCTCTGCATCTACCCTTGTCGAGCCCCCTCACCTATCTTATATGTTTCAATAATGAGAAGTCGCACAACACCAGGTTATAGTCCAACAGTTTTATTTGAAATCACAAGCTTTCGGAGCTGCTGCTGAAAGCTTGTGATTTCAAATAAAACTGTTGGACTATAACCTGGTGTTGTGCGACTTCTCACTTTTGTCCACCCCAGTCCAACACCGGCATCTCCGCATCATGTTTCAATAAGATCACCTCTCATTCTTCTAAATTCCAATGAGTATAGGCCCAGCCTGCTCAACCTTTCCTCATAAGTCAACCCCCTCATCTCAGGAATCAACCTCGTGAATCGTCTCTGAACTGCCTCCAATGCAAGTATATCTTCCCGTAAGGTGTGTGTGGGGAGAGGGGTGTAGGGTATCTCTGGGGTGATTGGGATCAAGAATCTCAGCTGATTTTATGTCCTCTTTCGGGCAGGGGACATCGAGGTCAGTTGTAGCACCTCGACCAGCAACTCAGCCGAGATCAGGTGACTCATCACAGGGTTGAAATCTGGCAGCTGCTTGGACCGGAGGGTCAATACAGCAGCACTTGATTCATTCACCTTGGACCCATTAGGAGGAGCTTTGTCAATGTGTTTAAGATTCACATTACTCTCGAGTCTCAACAACAGCAACTTGCATTTACATAGCGCCTTTAATGTAGTAAAACGTCCCAAAGTGCTTCACAGAAGCGATTATCAAACACAAATTGACACCGAGCCATATAAGGAGATATTGTCCCATTACCATCTCCTCTCGCCTTGCACCATCATACCTTTTGTCTTTTAATCTCTCCTGCCTTCCACCCTATCACAGACCTTCCCTTTTGTTCTTTCCTCCTCTCCCCCCTTTCCCTGCCCCTGCACTTGCTTAAAAACCTGTTCCATCTCCAACTTTTTCCAGTTCTGATGAAGGGTCATCGACCTGAAACGTTAACACTGTTCCTCTTTCCAAAGATGCTGCCTGACCTGCTGAGTATTTCCAACATTTTCTGTTTTTATTTCAGATTTCCAGCATCTGCAGTATTTTGCTTTTGTAAGGTGATGTTAGGACAGGTGACCAAAAGCTTGGTCAAAGAGGTAGGTTTTAAGGAGCGTCTTAAAGGAGGAGAGAGAGGCAGAGAGGTTTAGGGAGGGAATTCCAGAGCTTAGGGCCCAGGCAGCTGAAGGCACGGCCGCCAATGGTGGAGCGATTCAAATCGGGGATACGCAAGAGGCCAGAATTGGCGGAATGCAGAGATCGCGGAGGGTTGTGGGGCTGGAGGAGGTTACAGAGATAGGGAGGGGTGAGGCCATGGAGGGATTTGAAAACAGGGATGAGAATTTTGAAATCGTGATATTGCCAGACCGGAAGCCAATGTAGGTCAGCGAGCACAGGGGGCGATGGGTGAACGGGACTTGGTGCGAGTTAGGACACGGGGCAGCAGAGTTTTGGATGAGCTGAAGTTTAAGGAGGGTGGAAGGTGGGAGGACAGCCGGGAGAGCGTTGGAATAGTCAGAGACTGGAGGTAACAAAGTCTCGCTGCTTCTTACCCGAGGGTCCGTTGCAGACCCGGCCAGCTGGCACTGTAGGTGTGCAGTTGACTGATGAATCCTGAAGATCTCTTGTTGCTGTTTCAGGAGGAGCTTCCTCTCCTGGTGGGCTGCCCTGTAGACATTCTGGAGATGCCTGATCTCCGCCTGGAGGCGAGAATGGGAAAGTAAAGTCACTACAAGTCAGCGATTGCTTCAGAGTGTAATGCATTCATTGGAATCCAGATAAAAACGGACCACTCAATCGCTTCGATGCAAGCAAGAAAGACAAACTTGCATTTATATAGCGCCTTTCATCACCTGAGGACGTCCCAAAGCGCTTCACGACAAATGAGGTACTTTTGAAGGTACTGTTGTAATGTAGGAAACACGGCAGCCAATTTGCGCACAGCAAGCTCCCACAAACAGCAATGAGATAATGATCAGTTAATCTGTTTTGGTAGTGTTGGTTGAAGGATAAATATTGGTCAGGACACCAGGGAGAACTCTTCTTCAAAATAGTGCCATGGGATCTTTTACATCCACCTGAGAGAGCAGACGGAGCCTTGGTTTAACGTCTCATCCGAAAGACAGGCAGCTCCGACAGTGCAGCACTCCCTCAGCACTGCACTGGAGTGTCAGCCTAGATTTTTGTGCTCAAGTCTCTGGAGTGGGACTTGAACCCACAACCTTCTGACTCTGAGGCGACAGTGCCATGGTCGACAGCTAGGACAACCTCACCAGCTTGTCAGTCGATAACGTTTAGATCACCAGCTAGTCTACTAGTGATTTGGAGTGATGTTGATCCACTGAAGTTCCAAATCTGACTGTTAATCTGAACATATCCAATGTCAAAGAGTGAAACCTGCTCTACCTTTCAATCAGGTGCTGTTGCTGATTCTGCTGTTGCCATTTACACCTCCTCTCGACTCATCTTTTGTTTCTTTACTTGTCCCATTACCATCTCCTTTTGCCTCGCACCATCATCCCTTTTGTCTTTTAATCTCTCCTGCCTTCCATCCTATCACAGACCTTCCCTTTTGTTCTTTCCTCCCCTCCCCCATTTCCCTGCCCCTACACTTGCTTAAAACCCATTACATCTCCAACTTTTACCAGTTCTGACGAAGGGTCCTCGACCTGAAACGTTAACTCCGTTTCTCTCCCCTCAGAGGCTGCCTGACCTGCTGAGTATTTCCAGCATTTTCTGTATTTTTAGTTCTACTTTTCTATGGATGGTTTCTGGTCTTAAAGGCACGCTGCTGGATTACTTTACATAGTTGTACACACAGACTAGCGGGTTAACAGAGCCGTCCAGGATGCAGTAACGTCGCCGTGCCACCCATCGTGGGAGCTGCTGTAAATGTTCACGTTGATGCACCAGGCAATATCCACAACCTCCTGGATCAATCGATGCTGTCAGCTCGGAGTGAGAAACGGGAATTCGGACTGAACTGATCCCAGCTCGGTTTGGATCGATCATGCGGTTGTGGGGGGGGGGGGGGGGGTGAAGGGTCACGGATAAATATGGGATTTTCCCCCATTTCCCACCTTCTCCTGTTGTAGCTTCATCAGAATCTCCCGTTGCTTTCGGATGATGGCCGGCATTTTGTCATCTTGCCCTTTGTCCCGGAGATGTCTGTGGGATCAGTCAATTCAAGAGAAGCATATTAAGCACACTTAGCTCGTGAATTATAATCTGCACCTATTTACATATCACAGACAATACTAATACTGGTCTTTATGGGGCACCTTGTATAGTAAAATGTCTCCAAGTGCGTCACACAAAGAGGCAGATTTTCCTCTTCCAGGGCCCGAGTGCAGTGACTGCAAGAAAACGGGCCAGTTCCATTAGGGACTTGAGCTCCACCCTTCACCTGATCACCAACCCCTCCCGGTGCCCCTCCACTCCCCCTGCGCCCCTCCACCCACCCTGCGCCCCTCCACCCCCCCTGCGCCCCTCCACCCCCCCCGTGCCCCTCCACCCCCCCTGCGCCCCTCCACCCCCCCCGCGCCCGTCCCCGCCCCCTGCGCCCGTCCCCACCCCCTGCACCACTCCCCTCCCCCTGCGCCGCTCCCCTCCCCTCCCCCTGCGCCCCTCCCCATCCCCTGCGCTCGTCCCTCCCCCTGCGCCCGTCCCCTCCCCCTGCGCCCGTCCCCTCCCCCTGCGCCCGTTCCCTCCCCCCGCGCCCGTCCCCTCCTCCCGCGCCCGTCCTCTCCTCCCGCGCCCGTCCTCTCCCCCCGCACCCCTCCCCATCCCCTGCGCCCGTCCCTTCCCCTGCGCCCGTCCCCTCCTCCCGCGCCCGTCCCCTCCCCCTGCGCCCCTCCCCATCCCCTGCGCCCGTCCCTTCCCCTGCGCCCGTCCCCACATCCCCTGCGCCCGTCCCCTCCTCCCGCGCCCATCCCCCTACCCCCCCGCACCCCTCCCCTGCCAATCCCCCTCCAAACACTGACAATCCTGATCTTTGATGAAGGGTAGTGGAAATCTGGAACCAAAAATCCGTTGAGGCTGAGGGTCCAATTGAAAATTTAAAATCTGAGATTGATAGATTTTTGTTCGGCAGGGGTATTAAAGCGTTACGGAACCAGGGCGGGCAGACGGAGTTAAGATACAGATCAGCCGTGATCTAGTTGAATGGTGGAACAGTCTCGAGGGGCCGAATGGCCTCCTCCAACATTCCCTCAAAACATACAAAGGCAAATCAGTTTAACAGGCTCACGTTTTCTGATGCTCCAGCCAGGCCAGCTCAGCCTTGGTTTTCTCCCGAAGAGCTTTCTCTCTCAGTCGGAACAGAGCAGTCTGGTGCCTGGCTCGTAGTTCCTCTTCCTTTAGGTACTGGTGAGCCATCTCAAGGGTAAAACGACTGAACACATCCTGGCTGCCAAAGATAGGCGTTCCTGCTTCCTTCCACTGAACATAAATACAACAGTTAACTTATGTATCTATAGAAAATCCTCAAGCTCCCAACAGCCCCACTCATTGAAGTCAATGGGCATTGTGGTAACTTGTAATGGCAGCACCTGATATTCTTACTTACTCCAGAGGATGGCGTTATTACCCTTAAAAGTACAGCAACAACAACCTGCATTTTTCTAGCGCCTTTAACATAGTAAAACGTCCCAAGGCGCTTCACAGGAGCGATTATCAGACAACGATTGATACGGCACCATATAAGGAGATATTAGGACAGGTGACCAAAAGCTTGGCCAAAGAGGTAGATTTTAAAGAGTATCTTAAAGGAGGAGAGAGAGGCAGAAAGGTTTAGGGAGTGAATTCCAGAGCTTGGGGCCCGGGCAGCTGGAGGCATGGCCACCAATGGTGGGCCGAAGAAAATCAGGGATGCGCAAGAGGCCAGAATTGGAGGAGCTCGGAGATCTCGAGGGGTTGTAGGGCTGGAGGAGATTACAGAGTTAGGGAGGGGCGAGGCCATGGAGGGATTTGAAAACAAGGATGAAAATTTTATAATCAAGGTGTTGCCAGACAGGGAGCCAGTGTAGGTCAGCGAGCACAGGGGTGATGGGTGAATGGGACTTGGTGCGAGTTTGGACACGGGCGAGAAGACAGTAGACTAACGATCCGGAGACATGAGTTCAAATCCCACCACGGCAGCTGGGGAATTTAAATTCAGTTAATTAAATAAATAAATCTGGAATAAAAAGCTAGTATCAGTAATGGTGGCCATGAAACTACCGGATTGTTGTAAAAACCCATCTGGTTCACCAATGTCATTTAGGGAAGGAAATCTGCCGTCCTTACCCGGTCTGGCCTATATGTGACTCCAGACCCACAGCAATGTGGTTGACTCTTAACTGCCTCTGAAGTGGCCTAGCAAGACACTCAGTTGTACCAAACCACTACAAAGAAGTAGAGCACTGTGGGAGTACCGTCACCGCAGGGACTGCAGCGGTTCAAGAAGGCTGGCTCACCACCACCTTCTCAAGGGCAATTAGGGATGGGCAATAAATGCTGGCCTTGCCAGCGACGCCCCACATCCCATGAATGAATAGAAAAAAGATTCAAGATAAGACCACAGAATCATAGAAAGTAAAGCATAGAGAGGGAGGCTATTCGGCCTATTGAGCCTGTGCTGGGGCTAGCTCTGCAACTGGAGTTACATACTCTAACCCCATTTCCATTGTCCTTTCCTCATAATCTTTTATAATCTTCCTTTTTAAATACTTATCCAATTCCTTTGAAGTGATGTAGACTCTGCCTCCGTCAGCACTTGTGATAGTGTATTCAGCGTTCTAATAACCCAGGCGCAGACTCGATGGGTCGAATGGCCTCCTTCTGTGCTGTACTATTCTATGATTCTATGAATCCTCTGTATGAAAACATTTCATTCATTCTTCCAACAACAATCCCATTTTTGGACTCTAAGGGAATCGAGGGATACGGGGATCGGGCAGAAGGTGCAGTTGAGGTCGAAGATCAGCCGTGATCTCAGTGAATGGCGGAGCAGGCTCGAGGGGCCGTATGGCCGACTCCTGCTCCTAATTCTTATGTTCTTACCAACTTGACAACCAGTGGAAGCAATCGTTCACTTTTCATCCTCTCAAATTCTTTCGTTATTTTGAAAACGTCAATTAGATCCTTCCTTACCCTTCCCTGCTCCAGAGGAGAAGCCCAATTTTAGTTGAGCATTCCTTGCTAACGAGAGGCCCTCGTTCCCACATTCCACCCTACGTAAACTTGAGGTCATCCAAAACTCGGCTGCCCGTGTCCTAACTCGCACCAAGTCCCGTTCGCCCATCACCCCCTGTGCTCGCTGATCTACATTGGCTCCCGGTTAAGCAATGCCTCGATTTCAAAATTCTCATCCTTGTTTTCAAATCCCTCCATGGCCTCGCCCCCTCTCCCTGTCTCTGTAACCTCCTTCAGCCCCACAACCCCCCGAGATATCTGCGCTCCTCTAATTCTGGCCTCTTGAGCATCCCTGATTATTATCGCTCAACCATTGGTGGCCGTGCCTTCTGTTGCCTAGGCCCTAAACTCTGGAATTCCCTGCCTAAACCTCTCCGCCTCTCTACCTCTCTTTCCTCCTTTAAGACGCTCCTTAAAACCTACCTCTTTGACCAAGCTTTTGGCCACCTTCCCTAATTTCTCCTTATGTGGCTCGGTGTCAATTTTTTTGTCTTATAATACTCCTGTGAAGCGCCTTGGGACGTTTTACTACATTAAACGTGCTATATAAATACAAGTTTTTTTTGATATTACTGTAGTGAATCTTGATTGTAATCCTTCCATGGCACCAATATCCTTCCTATAATGGGGTGCCCAGGATTATACAAAAGTCCTTAACTGCCGCCTATCCAAAGTCTTGTACAAATTCAACAGCACTTCCTGGTTTGTTACAGCACTCTCCCTTTTACCAAAATGAGGGAAAACTTTTTTACACAACGAGTGGTTAGGATTTGGAATGCGCTGCCTGATAGGGTGGTGAATACAGAGTCAATAGTAGCCTTCAAAAGGGAATTGGATAAATACTTGAAGGAGAAAAAATTGCAGGGATATGGGGAAAGAGCAGGGGGAGTGGGACTGACTGGATTGCTCTTCGAAAGAGCTCAATGGGCCGAATGGCCTCCTTCTGTGCCGTCCTATTCTATGATTCTAAAATGTATGACTCCACATTTCTTTGCTTTAAGCTACACTTACCGCCTTTCTGCTCACTCTGCTAACCTAGGTCCTCCTGCGATCTTCCTCACCGTTTGCCGCACCCCATAATTAAATATCACGAGCACCATAAAATTATTGATCCTTCACATACACATCTCTTGCATTTATATAGCATCTTTAATGTAGTAAAACGTCCCAAGGCGCTTAAATTTGACAATTTTGACATCACATGATGACTGAACTCGAAGCAGACTTAGTTCTGTTCCTATAGAAGAAGCCAGTCTTCAGCCAATTCGATTCACTCCACGTGATATCAAGAAACGACTGAGCGCACTGGATACAGCAAAGGCTGTGGGCCCTGACAACACCCGGCTGTCGTGCTGAAGACTTGTGCTCCAGAACTAGCCGCGTCTCTAGCCAAGCTGTTCCAGTGCAGCTACAACACTGGCATCTATCCGACAATGTGGAAAACTGCCCAGGTATGTCCTGTCCACAAAAAGCAGGACAAATCCAACCCGGCCAATTACCGCCCCATCAGTCTACTCTCAATCATCAGCAAAGTGATGGAAGGTGTCATCAACAGTGCTATCAAGCAGCACTTACTCACCAATAACCTGCTCACTGATGCCCAGTTTGGGTTCCACCAGGACCACTCGGCTCCAGACCTCATTACAGCCTTGGTCCAAACATGGACAAAGGAGCTGAATTCCAGAGGTGAGGTGAGGGTGACTGCCCTTGACATCAAGGCAGCATTTGACCAAGTGTGGCATCAAGGAGCCCTAGTAAGACTAAAGTCAATGGGAATCGGGGAAAACGCTCCACTGGCTGGAGTCATACCTAGCACAAAGGAAGATGGTTGTGGTGGTTGAAGGTCAATCATCTCAGCCCCAGGACATCGCTGCAGGAGTTCCTCAGGGCAGTGTCCTAGGCCCAACCATCTTCAGCTGCTTCATCAATGACCTTCCCTCCAACATAAAGTCAGAAATGGGGATGTTCGCTGATGACTGCAGTGTGTTCAGTGCCATTCGCAACTCCACAGATAATGAAGCAGTCCATGCCCACATGCAATAAGACCTGGACGATGTTCAGGCTTGGGCTGATAAGTGGCAGGTAACATTCGTGCCACAGAAGTGCCAGGCAATGACTATCTCCAACAAGCGAGAGTCTAACCACCTCCCCTTGACATTCAATGGCATTACCATCGTTGAATCCCCCACTATCAACATCCTGGGGGTCACCATTAACCAGAAACTTAACTGGACTAGCCACATAAATACTGTGTCAACAAGAGCAGGTCAGAGGCTAGGTATTCTGTGGCGAGTGTCTCACCTCCTGACTCCCCAAAGCCTTTCCACCATCTACAAGGCACAAGTAAGGAGTGTGATGGAATACTCTGCAGCTCCAACAACACTCAAGAAGCTCGACACCATCCAGGACAAAGCAGCCCGCTTGATTGGCACCCCATCCACCACCTTAAACATTCAGTCCCCCCACCACCGGCGCACCGTGGCTGCAGTGCGTACCATCTACAAGATGCACTGCAGCAACTCGCCAAGGCTTCTTCGGCAGCACCTCCCAAACCCGCGACCTCTTCCACCTAGAAGGACAAGGGCAGCAGGCGCATGGGAACACCACCATGCGCCTGCTGCCCTTGTCCTTCTAGGTGGAAGAGGTCGCCAAGTAACCCTCCAAGTCACACACCATCCTGACTTAGAAGTATATCGGCTGATCCTTCATTGTCGCTGGGTCAAAATCCTGGAACTCCCTCCCTAACAGCACTGTGGGAGTACCATCACCACACGGACTGCAGCAGTTCAAGAAGGCAGCTCACCACCACCTTCTCAAGGGCAACTAGGGATGGGCAATAAATGTTGGCCTTGCCAGCGACGCCCTTATCCCATAAATGAATTTTTAAAAAGTACCTTTCTAAAAGGATCGTCCGTTGTGTTCTGTACATTGATGTCCCCCGACTGCAACTTCCTACTGCTTTCCATTGTCCGCCTCCAATGGCTCTCAGAAGGCAACAGGGTCCAGAAGGACTGTTCCACTGACTTATCCTTCCCCAGCGATCCATCGGCGAGTGAAGTGTGGGTGGTTCCTGAAACAGATTCTACAGTTGGTTAGAATGGTTTGAGTGAATCTAATACAGACACACTTCCTATTAGGACTTTCTGCTTGTCCATGTTGATCGGAACCCAACTAGTTTGCAGTCGCAACGTGTAGAGTGGCAGACACTTGGGAGCGAGACTTACCCTGGACAACCCATCAGCTGGGGCATCCTGAGTGCCTTATGGAAAGAAACAGTCTCTGAAAATTATACTCATCGGCCATTACAAGTGAGGGGGGTGGTATTTGACGGCCATTCAAAGCAAACTGAATCACTTCGCCTGATCCTGCTCTTTCATCTGAAGCAATGGGTCAAACGTAGACCTAATGTCACCAACAAGCCATTGACTTTAACTTGAAACAGAAAATGCTGGAAATACTCAGCAGGTCAGGCAGCATCTGTGGAGAGAGAAACAGAGTTAACGTTTCAGGTCGATGACCCTTCGTCAGAGTTTACTGGGCATGGACCCTGAAGAGCTGATTCACCTTGTCCAGAACTGGACACGGTCTGCGCTTGAAGTGGGGGGGCGCTGTAAATTCAAAACTAATCTGCGGAAACTATATTTCAGTGAGCGAATGGTCAATCTATGGAACAGGCTCCCGAGGGAGACGGTGGAAGCAGTTAGTATTAATTCATGCAGATGCAGATTAGACCGATTTCGTTCAGAAAATTACATTTTGGGATACAGTGAATGAGTAATGTGAGACGTGACGTGTGGTGAGCGTAGCGAGCTCGGGAGGAACAGGTGACTTTGGACCTGTGGGTCCCAAAGCTCTCCACCACAGGGGTTTCCTCATGTCATGTCTGGGTCTGTTGTAGACCAATCGATAGAGATTGATCGCTGTGATTAGTCAACAACTCCATTATCGTTGGATCATGCGAGCTACCAGGGATGGTAGAAGGTGAACTCGATGAATGGACCTGGGTCTTTTGTCATCTAGCAATTTCTATCTAAAAGCATGGGGCGAACATCGACCCATGGCCGTGCTCATTCCTGCTGCTGTGGGGAGTCTCCACTAGAGGGAGAAGGCGAGACAAACAATATTTATTTTTAAATCACATTTTTAAAATGAGTTAAAATTACATTAAATTAAATATTTTAAACAAAAATTTAATTTTTTTAAAAAAAATAGTTTTTTATGGGGCTAAAAATAAACTTACCTTTTTTAAAAAAAAAGTATTTTAAAATATAAATGAGTGAAAAAAAAATTTATTTTTTAAAAACTTTTTTGAACTCTTATGCTGGTAAAAGCAGGCCATACTAGGCATAAGATTTCTAAGGGTTTTCAGCGGGCGGAGGTTCTGCAGAAAGCGGAGCTCTCCCCCCGCAGAGGCCCTTCTCCAGGGCAGGCGTCCGATCTGTCAAGAGGGTTCTTGACAGATCGGAAATGCCGGTTTTCAGCGCATGCGCTTCGTATGCCTGAAACCGGCATTTCCGATGTCCCTACGGGTGTGTACACAGCGCGTGCCCACCCGTAGGGATCAGAATATCCGGCCCTTGTGTTTCATGGAACACAACAGTTGCTGTGCTTCATGGGCTTGGAGACATCATAGAACATAGAACATAGAACATAGAACAGTACAGCACAGTACAGGCCCTTCGGCCCTCGATGTTGTGCCGAGCATTGTCCGAGACCAAGATCAAGCTATCACACTCCCTGTCACTCTGGTGTGCTCCATGTGCTTATCCAATAACCGCTTGAAAGTTCCTAAAGTGTCCGACTCCACTATCACAGCAGGCAGTCCATTCCACACCCCAACCACTCTCTGAGTAAAGAATCTACCTCGGACATCCCTTCTATATCTCCCCCCATGCACCTTATAGCTATGCCCCCTTGTAACAGCTGCCTCTACCCGAGGAAATAGTCTCTGAACATCCACATCATGTGTGGGACGTGGAGTAAGAACACAGCTGCTACATGAAAGCTTGATACTAAATCGGTTAAAGGAAAAGGACTCCTCAGAAGGTGTAAGGACTGTTAAAAAGGATTGTTAATTGGCATGTTGTCATAGACCACACAGAAGAGGATAGATCACCATAGCAACTTGACCATAGCAGCAAGAACGATTCCAGGATGGCTGGAGGTCATTAGGCTCGAAGGGCCGAATGGCCGACTCCTGCTCATATTTCTTATGCTTTTACGAACACCCTGCTTGCTTAACTTGATTACGTCATGGACACAGAGAAAAGAAGTGGCACGTCAATCAATCGTGGGTTATATATCTAGGAACCTATTGTTGACCTGGTATCTTCCTAACTGCTCGCTATCACCGCTTCGTGCCTCGATGCAGGCTTTGATATTGCCCGTGAAGCAGAAGACCCAGCTGCACTACACCATCAAGATGCTTGGCATCTTCCCGACATGCTGGAGCCAACCCTGATTCTATAACTTGCGTTTTGGGGTTAGTCGAAGGTAGACATTTGATTTCCGAAAGGTTATGCGTTTTGGGATTTCAGCAGGTGCTGTTTTATCGTTCTTAAAGCATTTCTAAACTGTGCATAAACCCAACATGTTCGTTAATTATGAAGTCAATTTTTCTAGTATATAATAGATTGTTTTCTTTATAAAGCCATGGTTTGTGCCTGAAGTTTCTTTAGGGAAAAGAGCCCATTAAATTAAATATAAAATTAAACCTTGTAGAGATAAAAGGGCATTTCCCCAAATTAAATTGGAACATCACTTTGCACCTTTCTGCTCCTACAGATTGAATAGTGGAGATCAAGGAATATTCTGGATTTTTGATTGATTAAATTTGGTCATTAGGAAAATATTCCACAAATGTTCGAGTACACAGAGGGTAGATTGCGCCTGATCGTGGAAGGGGGACGTTTGATGGGCCATAGTCGAATAAGGGTTGGCCATTTAGGACTGAGATGAGGAGAAATTTCTTCACTCGGAGGGTGGTGAATCTTTAGAATTCTCTACCCCAAAGGGCTGTGGATGCTGAATCGTTGAGTATATTCAAGGCTGAGATCGATAGATTTTTGGACTCCAGGAGAATCAAGGAATACAGGGATCGGGCGGGAAAGTGGAGTTGAGGTCGAAGATCAGCCATGATCTTATTGATTGGCGGAGTAGGCTCGAGGGGCCGAATGGCCGACTCCTATTTCTTCTGTTCTTATGACCTTCGACTTCCAGAGTTAACCTGGCCACACAGAGGGCGACTTGGGTGTTTACATCAAGGTGAGAGATAGAGAAAAAAGTCAGGCAGAGGAGTCACTTAACCTCACTCAACAGTCTCATTAAAGGCCTGAGAAAAGATGGTCTCCCTTCCCACCCCACCACCACCGCTACCATGGGGAATACGTGCACAGGACATTGAGAGAGGAGAAACTAGCTCCAGACTACTGAAACATAACCTGCACCTTTTGCATCCACAGAGATCTCGACATTTGCTCTCCTCCTTGTGTTCCTCCTCAGATATTTGGTGGTCTGAGTTATCACTGGGCTGATCCTGGAGGATCTGTTCAGCTCCGTTGACAAGTCTTCTTTCAGGAAACTGTGCGTCCTGCAGCGGAAACTGGGGTGAAGGAGAGATGGAAGAGCAAAGCAAACTTCAGAATAGATTTTTTTTTTATTAAAGACACACTGGGGCTGAAAATTCTCAGCCCTTCTGGCACACTCCTGCTATATCTCCAGCACCCTCCCACCGTAACTCCGGCACCCTCCCACTGTGACTCCGGCGCCCTCCCACCGTAACTCTGCTTCACTCCCACCGGGACTCCGTCTCACCCCCACCATGACTCCGGCACACTCCCACCGTAACTCCGGCACACTCCCACCGGAACTCCGGCACACCCCCACCGTGACTCCGGCACACTCCCACCGTGACTCCGTCTCACCCCCACCGGGACTCCGGCACACCCCCACCGGAACTCCGGCACACCCCCACCGTGACTCCGGCACACTCCCACCGTGACTCCGTCTCACCCCCACCGGGACTCCGGCACACCCCCACCGGGACTCCGGCACACTCCCACCGTGACTCCGGCACACTCCCACCGTGACTCCGTCTCACCCCCACCGGGACTCCGGCACACCCCCACCGGGACTCCGGCACCCTCCCACTGTTACTCCGGCGCCCTCCCACCGTAACTCTGCTTCACTCCAACCGGGACTCCATCTCACCCCCACCGTGACTCCGGCACACCCCCACCGTGACTCCGGCACACCCCCACCGTGACTCCGGCACACTCCCACCGTGACTCCGGCACACTCCCACCGTAACTCCGGCACACTTCCACCGTGACTCCGGCACACTCCCACCGTAACTCTGCCGCACATGTCCACTGTAACTCCGGCACACTCCCACCGTAACTGCGGCACACTCCCACCGTAACTCTGCCGCACATGTCCACTGTAACTCTGGCAGGACTGTGGCGGAAGGGCAGGAATATAGGCCGGGGTGCCTTATTAGCCAACCAAAGGCCAGAGCTGCCGCCCATCCTTTACAAGGCAAGTAACGCAGGGGAGAGGGGACTCCTTACGGTGGAAGCTCTTAGGACCTCAGCCTTGCTGAAGGTCATGGTATCTTCAGAGGTCAGTACTCCCAGTGAGAGGAGGCATACGGGCCTTCTCCCTGGAGCGTGCGGGGTCCACCTTGGGAATCCGGGCCAGGGAATCGCAAGCCTGGAGTAACTGATGGTGACCCCTTGGATTATCTAGGCCACTGTCTTCAAGAAAAAGAACACATTTGGCAAATTTTTAATGTGTTTTTTTTGGTTGAGGAGACAGAAGAGCTGTGAAGCATCTTTGTCCTGAATTCATTAGCAACGCAATGAGGACGTCACGATGCAAACAAAAAGATTTGCCAAACCCTTCTTTGCGACATTGCACCATTAACATACATTGCAATACAATGTCTTACCACTTCCATATATGAAGCACATTGCCATGTAACTGTACACTAATAACCTAGTGATTTAGCAGCTAACATGGACTCAGAAGGAGAAGTTCCCGGTTTCTCAACCTCCTTGACTTTTCTGAAAAGTGACACTGCAGGTGAACAGCGGGCAGCTCCATGGTTTCAATGCCCAGACGGCCAAGAAGCCTTTGAGAAAGTTGCGTACGAAAGGTTGCGACTGAAGGTTAAAGTGGTGGGGGATTCAAGGTGAATGGTAGGACTCGATGAGAAATTGACTGCATGGTAGGAAGCAGTGGCTACACTCCAGGGAAGTGACGGGAGGATGGGGTGCCCCAGAGATTGGTGTTGGGGCCCTATTTACTATTTAAAATGACTTGGACTCAAAAACCGGTCAAATTTTCAGTCGGTGCCAAACTGAGTGGGGGTGGGCGATAAGGGAGACAGGGACCTATGGAATGAGTCAAGTTCTGTAACTGGACAGAGAAATGGCTAAATCTGCAGCTGATGCCGCTAATGAAGGTGGTCGACGCCAAAGCTTTTTATTTTTAATTCATTCGCGGGATGTGGGCATCGCTGGCAAAGCCAGCATTTATTGCCCATCCCTAATTGCCCTCGAGAAGGTGGTGGTGAGCCACTTTCTTGAATACAACTGAGCAGCTTGCTAGGCCATTTCAGAGGGTCAGTTAAGAGTCAACCACATTGCTGTGGGCCTGGAGTCACATATAGGCCAGACCGGGAAAGGACGGCAGATTTCCTTCCCTAAAGGACATTAGTGAACCAGATGGGTTTTTACAACAATCCAGTAGTTTCATGGTCACCATCACTGATACTAGCTTTTTATTCATTCCAGATTTTAATTGAATTTAAATTCCCCAGCTGCCGTGGTGGGATTTGAACTCAATTCTCCGGATCTTTAAATCCAGACCTCTGGATTACTAGTTCAGTAACATAACCACTATGCCACCGTACCCCAAAAAGCTGAACTGGATAAGCTACACGAGGATTTGAATATTCTTGCGAATTGGGCAGACAGGTGGCAGATAAAGTTCAATGTAGAGAAATTCAAAATGGGGACAACAATTCAAGAACGGGTCTATTACTTAAATGGAAAGAAAATAATGTGCTTGGATAATGAGAGCGATCTGGGGGTCACGACTGACAATAAATTGAAGCAACCTTGTGCGGCCGTGAGTAAAGCACATCAGGTGCTGGGACGTATTAAAAGGTCACTATTGAAATAGTGAGGTAATCCTGCCACTTTATAATTCTTTGGTGCGACTGCACTTGGAATTCTGTGCACAGTTCTGGTCACCACAGTAGGCAAAGAATACTGCAGATCTTGAAAGGATACGGAAGAGAGCAACTGGAATGATGGAGGAGATTGGATTATGAGGAGCGATTTCTCAAATTGGGCATGTTCTCACTGGAAAAAGAGAAAGGTTGAGAGGTGATATAATTGCAGTTTTTAGGATTCTAAAGGAATTAGATAATGTCGACCAACAAGCTATTTTACCTCGTCCGAAACAGTAAAACCAGAGGGCGCGGTCTGAGCTTGAAGGGGGATAAATTCCAAACTAATCTGCTGAAACAATGTAATTATAACTTATTCTGCCCGTCGGGAAACTTACGACATCGGGTGCAGCACTGGTTTTACGCACTGCCTTATATTGCTCTCCATTAAAATCAACGGGGAGTAATATTGGGCGGGGTGTAAAACCGGCGTTCCACCCGGTCCCGTGAATTTCCCACCCAGCGAGTTAGGTTAAAATTGCCCCCTATATTTCAGTGAGCGAGCGGTCAATCTATGGAACAGGCTGCCGAGGGAGACGGTGGAATCAGTTAGTATTGATTCTAAGTACTGTTAAGCCGCGCGGCTGCGCAACGCACGAAAGAACCCGCGCAGCAGTCTCGCCGGCTTTTCAACACAAAAACCGCGCAGGTGCTGTATTTTGAGTGGCCCGCGCAGCCGCTTATAAGGGCCGCACTGCGCCAAACAAAATTAGAGGGAACATTGCTTTGGTCCTCTGGTTCCCAAAGCTCTCCACCACTGGGGGTTTTCCTCGCCTCATGTCTGGGTCTGTTGGAGACTCATTGATAGAGATTGATCGCTGTGATTAGTCAAGAATCCATTATCGTTGTGACATGTGACTACCAGGATGGTAGAAGGTGAACTAGAGGGACCTAGGCCTTTTTTCGTCTAGCAGTTCCTATATTCCTAAATTACAACTTAAATTTAATGTGAACAAGTGTAAGGTACAGCACATAGGAAACAAAAATATAAGTGACATAGGTTCTCAATGAATGGTGTCAATGGCCAAGGGTGAAATTGAAAGAGACCATGGGGTTTTCGTAGACTTGATGCTCAACGTATTCAGTCAGTGCAGAGCAGTAATCAATAAAGCAAATGGGATGCTGAACTATACAGCCAAAAGAGTAGCGTACAAGCTGAAGGAGTCTGACTCAAGTGGGACAGTGCTCTGATCAGACCACACCTTGAATACTTTGTCAGTTCTGATCACTTCGGCGCAAGGGAGACATTCAGGCGCTGGAGGTGCTGCAGAGAAAAGTCACAAGACTGACCTTGGGTGTCAGAGGACTACGTTATGAGAAAAGACAAGAGGAGGTTGGGGTTTTCAGCCTTGAAAGGAATTGACTGAGAGTAAGTGGTGCAGAAAAGGTATGTACAGATCGATACTTCAATCCATAACCCAAGGATAAGGTGGGCAAAGGGTCAAACTACTGCAAGGCAAATTTAGAACAGTTTTGTTTTTTATTTATTCATGGGATGTGTGTGTTGCTGGCAAGGCCAGCATTTATTGCCCATCCCTAATTGCCCTTGAGAAGTTGGTGGTGAGCCGCCTTCTTGAACCGCTGCAGTCCGTGTGGTGAATGTTTTTGCAGTGGTTTGATACGACTGAGTGACGTGCTGAGCGGAAGCAGCTAAGCGATCCCACAATCCACAGATCAGATCAAAGCTCTGCAGTCCTGCCACATCCAGTCGTGAATGGTGGTGGACAATTAAACAGCTAATGGGAGGAGGAGGCTCCATGAACATCCCCATCCTCAATGATGGTGGAGCCCAGCACGTGAGTGCAAAAGACAAGGCTGAAGCGTTTGCAACCATCTTCAGCCAGAAGTGCCGAGTGGATGATCCATATCGGCCTCCTCCTGAGGTCCCCACCACCACAGAAGCCAGTCTTCAGCCAATTCGATTCACTCCATGTGATATCAAGAAACGACTGAGCGCACTGGATACAGCAAAGGCTGTGGGCCCTGACAACATCCCGGCTATCGTGCTGAAGACTTGTGCTCCAGAACTAGCCGCGCCTCTAGCCAAGTTGTTCCAGTACAGCTATAACACTGGCATCTATCCGACAATGTGGAAAATGTCCAGGTATGTCCTGTCCACAAAAAGCAGGACAAATCCAATCCAGCCAATTACCACCCATTCAGTCTACTCTCAATCATCAGCAAAGTGATGGAAGGTGTCGTCGACAGTGCTATCAAACGGCACTTACTCACCAATAGCCTTCTCACTGATGCACAGTTTGGGTTCTGCCGGGACCACTCAGCCCTAGACCTCATTACAGCCTTGGTCCAAACATGGACAAAGGAGCTGAATTCCAGAGGTGAGGTGAGGGTGACTGCCCTTGACATCAAGGCAGCATTTGACCAAGTGTGGCATCAAGGAGCCCTAGTAAGACTAAAGTCAATGGGAATCGGGGAAAACGCTCCACTGGCTGGAGTCATACCTAGCACAAAGGAAGATGGTTGTGGTGGTTGAAGGTCAATCATCTCAGCCCCAGGACATCGCTGCAGGAGTTCCTCAGGGCAGTGTCCTAGGCCCAACCATCTTCAGCTGCTCATCAATGACCCTCCCTCCATCATAAGGTCAGAAGTGGGGATGTTCGCTGATAACTGCACAGTGTTCAGCGCCATTCACAATTCCTCAGAAGTAGTCCATGCCCGCATGCAGCAAGACCTGGACGACATTCAGGCTTGGGCTGATAAGTGGCAGGTAACATTCGCGCCACAGAAGTGTCAGGCAATGACTATCTCCAACAAGCGAGCGTCTAACCACTGCCCCTTGACATTCAATGGCATTACCATCGCCGAATCCCCCACCATCAATATCCTGGGGGTCACCATTGACCAGAAAGTTATCTGGACCAGCCACATAAATACTACAAGAGCAGGTCAGAGGCTGGGTATTCTGCGGCGAGTGTCTCACCTCCTGATTCTCCAAAGCCTTTCCACCATCTACAAGGCACAAGTCAGGAGTGTGATGGAATACTCTCCACTTGCCTGGATGAGTGCAGCTCCAACAACACTCAAGAAGCTCGACACCATCCAGGACAAAGCAGCCCGCTTGATTGGCACCCCATCCACAACGTTAAAAATTCACTCCCTCCACCACCGGCGTACCGTCGCTGCAGTGTGTACCATCTACAAGATGCACTGCAGCAACTCACCAAGGCTTCTTCGGCAGCACCTCCCAAACCTGCGACCTCTTCCACCTAGAAGGACAAGGGCAGCAGGCGCATGGGAACACCACCACCTCCAAGTACCCCTCCAAGTCACACACCATCCTAACTTAGAAGTATATCGGCTGATCCTTCATCGTCGCTGGGTCAATATCCTGGAACTTCCTCCCTAACAGCACTGTGGGAGGACCTTCACCACACAGACTGCAGCGGTTCAAGAAGGCGGCTCATCACCACCTTCTCAAGGGAAACTAGGGCTGGGCAATCAATGTTGGACTTGCCAGCGATGCCCACATCCCATGAACAAATTTAAAAAAGGCCATTTCAGAGGGCAGTTAAGAGTCAACCACATTGCTGTGGGTCTGGACTCACATACAGGCCAGACCGGGTAAGCACGGCAGATTTCCTTCCCGAAAGGACGAGTGAACTGGTTGGGTTTTTACGACAATCCGACAGCTTCATGGCCGCCATTACTGATACTAGCACAATTACTGGTGACAGGAAGTCCTCAACACTATGACTGACCAACACATGGAATGGATGTGGGGTAGGGTCGTGGAAAAAAAGCCCAAGGAATCTGGCAGCTGGATGCTGTGATCTGGAGATTGTCGTGTTTAATTTCCTGGGTGGATAAGCTTTGATGGAACTCCCTTGTGATCTCATTAACTCTGCCATCTCTGCACAGCTGGAGGAGTTTCAGTCTCAGTCACTGCAAGAGGAAGCTCATTCCATCTTATAGTGAAAAAACAAACACGCTGCTTTCTTTTTTCCAGAAAAAAGGGGGTGAGCGAAGGTTCCTCTGGGATGCCCACAAAGCAATATGAGATGAGTCAGGGTGTAATGGATTGCAACGCTGCTGAAATAAATCACATAAAAGAAAGGGAGTAACAAGACACAGGTAATGTGCTTTTTTTCCCCGCAAAATGAAGCATTTCTCTTCCAGAGGCTATTTCCTCAACTCTTTCTCATTTGAAGCAATAATTACATTTAGTTGATGCTGGACGATGAGATGAGAAATGGGATGAGAGGGCTGTCCTATGAGGAGAGATTGAGTAGAATTGGCCTATATTCTGTGGAATTTAGAAGAATGAGAGGTGATCTCACTGAAACATGTAAGATTCTTAGAGGGCTTGACAGGGTAGATGCTGAGAGGTTGTTTCCCCTGGCTGGAGAGTCTAGAACTAGGGGGTCACAGTCTCAGGATAAGGGGTCAGCCATTTAGGACTGAGATGAGGAGGAATTTCTTCACTCCGAGGATTGTGAACCTTTGGAATTCTCTACCCCAGAGGGCTGTGGATGCTCAGTCGTTGAGTATATTCAAGAATGAGATTGATAGATTTCCGGACACTAAGGGAATCGAGGGATATGGGGATGGGGCAGGAAAGTGGAATTGAGGTAGAAAATCAGCCATGATCTTATTGAATGGTGGAGCAGGCTCGAGGGGCCATATGGCCTATGCCTGCTCCTATTTCTTATGGACATCTTGCAGAGAGTTAAGGGTTAATAACCAAACTTCCTTGTATCTTAGAGCAACAGGCTTTCCAAGACAAACAAGATAGCAGTGAGGTGCCACAGGAGAAAGCGTGGCTTATCTTCTGCTCCAAATGTCTGAGTATTTCTGCAAGAAAAGCTTATGGTTGGAAATAAGTGAGTGGGACGAAATCCACCATGAGTGATTAAAGAATAACTTTAAAGGCTAGTGTAATAAACATAGGCAGAGGGGTGCATTAATTATAGTACAGGAGGGATGTTTAGGATCCTACAAAGTCTTCCGACTCCCTGGATCCACTCGGTGTTGAAATCGAGAGTCACTGTAATGACTCCTAGGGGGTTCATCGAAACCTAACTCGTTGGACAGGAAATCCACGGGATCGGGTGGAACGCCGGTTCTGCACCCCACCCGATATTGCTCTCCGTATCGGGCAGAGTGCAAAACCAGCGTTGCACCTGATCCCATCAGTTTCCCGATGGGTGGGTTTGGTTAAAATTGCCCCTGGGCCTCCTCTACTCATCATTTTCCCAGGACCTTAAAATTATGGAACTCATAAGAATTAGGAGCAGGAGTCGGCCATACGGCCCCTCGAGCCTGCTCCGCCATTCAATAAGATCAAGGCTGATCTTCTACCTCATCTCCACTTTCCCGCCTGATCCCCATAGCCCTTGATTCCAAAAATCTATCTATCTCAGCCTTGAATACACTCAATGACTGAGCCTCCACAGCCCTCTGGGGTAGAGAATTCCAAAGGTTCACAACCCTCTGAGTGAAGAAATTCCTCCTCATCTCAGCCCTAAATGACTGACCCCTTATCCTGAGACTATGCCCCCTAGTTCTCGACTCTCCAGCCAGGGGAAACAACCTCTCAGCATCTCCCCTGTCAATCCCCCTCAGAATCTTATACAATTCAATGAGATCATCTCTCATTCTTCTAAACTCCAGAGAGTATAGGCCCAATCTACTCAATCTCTCCTCATAGGACAACCCTCTCATCCCAGGGATCAATCTAGTGAACCTTCGTTGCACCGCCTCTAAGGCAAGTATCTCCTTCCGCGGATAAGGAGACCAAAACTGTGCTCAGTACTCCGGGTGAGGTCTCACCAAAGTCCTGTACGATTGTAGTAACTCATCTCTCTCTCAAGCCTCCCCACCTGCGATCACGTGCAAATCACCCAACCATTGCATTGTGGCTTCTTCTGCTCATTTCAAACTCGGTGAAGACCTGCACTACTGACCTTCGATCTCCATCTCGGGTTCCAAACTTTCAAAAGAAATGGGAGATACGTATGGGAGTAACAAGCCGAGTCTCTGCTTCAAGCGGAAGCCCTGCCTTCACCTTAACTGCTCAGTCTCCTCCTGGAGTTGCTGCATCAGCTCAGCCAGCCTCTGAGTCACTGGGTCCTCCTTCCCCTTCGCCAACTCCTTTGGGGCGATATTCCTGGTGCTGGTTGATGGTCTGGAACTGTCCGAGGGCTGAAAGGGAAAACTCTCACCCTCAGCACCATTCAATTAAATATCACCAAAACAACAACAACAACTTGCATTTATATAGCACCTTTAATGTAGTAAATCATCCCAAGGCGCTTCACAGAAGTGTTATCAGACAGAATTTGACACAGAGCCACATAAGGAGATATTAGGACAGGTGACCAAAAGCTTGATCGAAGAGGTAGGTCTTAAGGAGCGTCTTAAAGGAAAGAAAGAAAAACTTGCATTGATATAGCGCCTTTCACAACCTCAGGACGTCCCAAAGCGCTTTACAGCCAATGAAGTACTTTTTTGAAGTGTCGTCACTGTTGTAATGTGGGAAACGTGGCAGCCAATTTGCGCACAGCAAGCTCCCACAAACATCAACGTGATAATGACCAGATAATCTGTTTTAGTGATGTTGATTAAGGGATAAATATTGGCCCAGGACACCGGGGATAACTCCCCGCTCTTCTTCAAAATCGTGGCCTGTGGGATATTTTACAGCCACCTGAGGGGCCAGACAGGGCCTCGGTTTAACACCTCCTCCGAAAGACGGCACCTCCGACAGTGCCGCACTCCCTCAGCACTGCACTGGGAGTGTCAGCCTAGACTTTTGTGCTCAAGTCTCTGGAGAGGGACTTGAACCCACAACCTTCTGACTCGGAGATGAGGGTGCTGCCCACTGAGCCACTGGCTGGCAATGTTGCTACTTACATCCTAATGAAGTAGAAGCAAGGATGTCGTGCAGGAGGCGAGAGAGAGGTGGAGAGATTTAGGGAGGGAATTCAGAGCTTCGGGCCCAGCTGACTGAAGGCACGGCCACCAATGGTGGAGAGAGAGAAATCAGGGTTGGGCAAAGGGAATCGAAGGAAAAAGAATCTGATGACACGCAATACCCATTTTCTCGACTTTTGTTCATTGAGTGAGTGACGATGGCCCAGAATTTGCTGAAAAAAATGCGCAAATCGTCCAGCAACTTGTGGCGAGGAAGAGATACACCGTAAATTGCGAATCGCCACAAGTTGCCGGCCGATTTGCGCCGCTCCACTTTCGCTAAAACAGCATCTCGCCCTTCGAGATTTTTACATTTTATTCTTACTCTTCGTTTCTGTCTCTTTCTTTCTCTCTCTTTTAATCCCATCTTTCTTTCCCTCTCTTGATTTCTCTTTCTCTACCTGGTTTGACCTTGAATCCACCCCATTTCCTCTCCGTCGTTCCTCTATTTATTTCTCAATCCTTTAATCTCATTGGTGAAGGAGATGCGCTGTTGGTCCCGTCGTTCACCGAGGTCCCAGACGCTCCGCTGCCCTTGCCACGCCATTATCAGCGAAACCCTAAAAGAGCAAGTCTAACTAACGGGGCTCACCGCAAAGCTGCCCCACTTCAGCCAAAC
Source organism: Squalus acanthias (assembly GCA_030390025.1). Taxonomy (NCBI): domain Eukaryota; kingdom Metazoa; phylum Chordata; class Chondrichthyes; order Squaliformes; family Squalidae; genus Squalus; species Squalus acanthias. The sequence goes on from CM059438.1 coordinate 93,120,978, forward strand.
CCTGGGCCGACCTCCTTCCTCATGGTTATCGGAGGATTCAGCACTTTTTCCACAAGCAGCTTTACACGGGAAGGGCAGAAACCAGGATCTGATTGAATGGCTCGAGGCGCTGTGTGGCCTACTCCTGGCTCCTAATTCTTATGTTCTTAAACGTTCGGGTCCAAGTGACTGACCTGTGACGCTCGCCGACGGATTCAGATAAACAGTGAACAACCGGTCTGCGGGTGTCAAAGTCGCAAGCGATGACAAAAGCGTATCTCAGGGCTCGATCGCTGCACCCAGTTCGCGCTGGCCTTGCAGCATGAACGGATTTCTACCCCAGAGAGTCCCATCAGCACCCGAGGTAAAAACAAAAAGGACAGGTACGTTTTGACGCCCGGGTACACTTTGACACAGACGAATGGGTGTAATTGGCTAATAAAGGCCCTGTGGTCATTCCCTCAATGGGCAGAGGGGAAGAGAGGGAGAGAAAGGAAAGACAGACAGAAAAACAATCAGATTCACTCCTAATATCCCAGTTGTACTGTGCACATGACCATAGGTACAGCCGTAAACGTCGGTAAATTCTTACCCTGCCATTCTGAGCTGGAGAGAGGCTGGAGCTTCTGGGAAACTGTGTACTCACATGATTATAGTTGTGTTCAGCAATAGCTGTCAAATTATAAAATAATATGAAAATTAATTACAAGATCAAACTGCAGCTGGTGCTGTTCAGCAAAGCTATAATTTAGAAAGAAGAAAGAAAGATTTGCATTTCTATAGCGCCTTCCACAATCTCAGGACATCCCAAAGCACTTTACAGCCCATGAAGTACTTTTTGAAGTGCAGTCACTGTTGTAATGTGGGAAACGCGGCAGCCAATTTGCGCACAGCAAGCTCCCACAAACAGCAGTGTGACAATGACCAGATCATCTGTTTTTAGCGATGTTGGATGAGGGGTAAATATTGGCCAGGACATCCAGGATAACTCCCCTGCTCTTCTTCAAAAATAGTGCCGTGGGATCTTTTACGCCCACCTGAGAGAGCAGACCAGGTCTCAGCGTGTTCTGGGCTTGAGTGAGGTTTTATTTTTTTTAAATCAGCAGGGTTTTTCTTACAGATCACGATCCTTTGCGACGAGTGTCCATGCGTGGATATTAAGGGCAGCTTTAGGGGTTGGCCATTTGGCTATGACGACACTGAAAGACTAGGCTCACACATTAAGAAAGGGCAGTTGAGTAAGACGCTCATCTGTACCGGAACAGGAGTTCGCACCTTCAGACAGGAGAAGGATAAACAAGAGAAGAGGTTTGAGAAAACAACCCAGCATTTCCCTGAAAGAGGAAGGGTTTTCCGCAGTGGGGGTTCAATCAAAGATAACTATAGTTTTGACCAACCTGAGCACGGCCCTTGTGAATCATGTGACTGCCTTTTCTTCCAATGGGATTTGGCTGTGGGTGAGGAACCCTCCCTTGTCTCCAGGGAGTTGTTTGCCATTGGCTGGCATCTTCTGATGCCATGTGGGTAACCTTTTAGGAAAAAAGGCAAGGAACAAAATTAGAAAGTAACGTGACAGTGTGCGGGCAGAGAGATAATGCCAGTCGTTGACTTTTCCACCTGGAAGGATGGTAGAGTTTAAACAGCTGAGTGTTGTACAAACCTCTGTCTAAATGCGACTTGCAATTCAAGTCCTTCGAAGTGGTGAGGTTGCCATTATTTACAATGGCATACATAAAAGTCATGATGTGGAGATGCCGGTGTTGGACTGGGGTGGACAAATGTGAGAAGTCGCACAACACCAGGTTATAGTCCAACAGCTTTATTTGAAATCACAAGCTTTCGGAGCGGCTGCTCCTTCGTCAGGTGAAGTGAAAAGATGCATATAGGCACAGCATATATAGTCAGAGAACACTGCCAGACGACTACATATATGCTGTGATTATATGTATTTCTTCACTTCACCTGACGAAGGAGCAGCCGCTCCGAAAGCTTGTGATTTCAAATAAAGCTGTTGGACTATAACCTGGTGTTGTGCGACTTCTCATACATAAAAGTGACAGAACTTAAAAGGTTAAAGTCACATCGGGATTGATGGACCTCTGCTCTCTACTTTGCGTGTAGGAAGCTCCGCTCTCACCCACCGCACGTTCGATGTAAAAGTGACAAAGATTCCCTTTGGATTCAGGTTTGGATAATGGCTGTGGGCCATGGCCTCTCCCATCAGTGATACCCACAAGGGGCAGTGTTGCCAATGGTACCTACCAGGCTCCTTCCCTTTGTCGGTCTGCTGTGCTCCAGAAGGTGAGGTAGAATAAGTCCTGGATGGTGACCCGTGCGAACTGAGTCTCTTACTTTTCTGGGCAAGGGAAGACTTGTTGCCATCTTGCACTCTACCCGTTTCCTGAGAAGCTCTATGTTAGGGAATAGAGAATTGTTGAAGGACATTCATTATCACTGTACGAACATTATTTTGTTTTGTACATACAATTACATAGAATTTACAACACAGAAACAGGCCATTCGGCCCAACTGCTCCATTCCGGTGTTTATGCTCCACATGAGCCACCTCCCACCCTACTACATCTCACCCTATCAGCATAACCTTCTATTCCTTTCTCCCTCATGTGTTTATCTAACCTCCCCTTAAATGCATCTTCGCTTTTCGCCTCAACCACTCCCTGTGGTAGCGAGTTCCACATTCTAACCACTCTCTGGGTAAAGAAGTTTCTCCTGAATTCCCGATTGGATTTATTAGTGACTATCTTATATTGATGGCCCCTAGTTTTGGTCTCCCCCACATCTTCTGTATGTCTACCCTATCAAACTCTTTTATAATCTTAACGATCTCTATTAGAATAGTCACCCCTCAACCTTCTCTTTTCTGGAGGAAAGAGCCTGAGCCTGTTCAACCATTCCTGATAGGTATAATCTCTCAGTTCTGGTATCATCCTTGTAAATCATCTTGCACCTTTCACCAATGCCTCTATATCCATTTTGTAATATGGAGACCAGAACTGTGCCCGGTACTCCAAGTGTGGTCGAACCAAGGTTCTATACAAGTTTAGCAGGACACCCACTGAGGAACTGTGGCTAACGTAGCATTTAATCAGTCAGTGCTGTGAAATGCTGTTGAACAGTATACTGAATTGAATTGTAATACTGTTGACCAGTAATTAAGCTCGTTTGTGGGATCTTACTGTGCACAAATTGGCTGCCACGTTTCACTACATCACAACAGCCCTTTGGGACGTCCTCAGGTCATGAAAGGCGCTATAGAAATGCAGGTTTGTCCATTCGTTCATGTGGAATTCAACAAAACAATGGCCCAGAAATTCGGCTCCCTGGCTTCCCGCGGGTGCAAGGATCGCGCGCGCACCTACCTACCCCGCCTGCCGTTGACCTCTGGGCCCACGGGGACTTCAGCTCCTGGGCCTCCTGCAGCTGCCGGCACGCAGTGCTTGTGTATCCCAGGGGCGTAGTTAGTGCAATGCGTCCCCTGGGATCACGTGGGCCATGGAGAGCCAATGGCAGCAGACCATCTTTCATTCATAGATTTGACAGGAAGACCGGCAAGTGCCGAATTTTTGGCCCAATGTATTTTGGACAGAAGCAGGCAGTGGGTCTTAATCTACCCAGTTACCTGGACCGGCAGCGAGCTTTCCATTTACCGCACTCAGAAAAGCAGGCGGTTCGCAAGCGTCTCTGGGTCACGTGGGCCAGGCCAGCCAATAGGAGAAGGGAAACTTTTTTTTTAACTTTTTTCAACTCTTATGCTGGTAAAAGCAGGCCTTACGCCTCTGCTTTTACCAGGCGTAAGATTTCTAAGGGTTTTCTGCGGGCGGAGGTTCTCCAGAAAGCGGAACTATCCGCCCGCAGAGGCCCTTCTCCAAGAGCATTCTTGACAGATTGGAAATGCCGGTTTTCAGCGCATGCGTTTTGCATGTCTGAAACCGGCATTTTCGATGTCCCTACGGGTGTGTACACAGCCGGTGCACACCCATAGGCATTGGAAAATACGGGCCATTGTTTTCGGTCTCCCGCCACTAACTCTGTTCCCTAGCCACCGACTCCATCCCTCTCCCTAGCTTCTGTCTGATGCTGAACCAGACTGTTCGCAACCTTGGTGTCATATTTGACCCTGAAATGAGCTTCCGACCACAAATCCGCGGCATAACTAAGACCGCCTATTTCCACCTCCGTAACATCGCCCGTCTCCGCCCTTGCCTCAGCTCATCTGCTGCTGAAACCCTCATCCCTACCTTTGTTACCTCTAGACTGGACTATTCCAACGCACTCCTGGCCGGCCTCCCACATTCCACCCTACGTAAACTTGAGGTCATCCAAAACTCACTGCCCGTGTCCTAACTCGCACCAAGTCCCGTTCGCCCATCACCCCTGTGCTCGCTGACTTACATTGGCTCCCGGTTAAGCAACGCCTCGATTTCAAAATTCTCATCCTTGTTTTCAAATCCCTCCATGGCCTCGCCCCTCCCTATCTCTGTAATCTCCTCCAGCCCCACAACCCTCTGAGAGATATCTGCGCTCCTCTAATTCTGCCCTCTTGAGCATCCCTGATTATAATCGCTGAACCATTGGTGGCCGTGCCTTCTGTTGCCTGGGTCGTGAGCTCTAGAATTCCCTGCCTAAACCGCTCCGCCTCTCTTTCCTCCGTAAAAATGCTCCTTAAATCTACCTCTTTGGCCAAGCTTTTGGTCACCTGCCCTAATTTCTTATGTGGCTCGGTGTCAAATTTTTTTGTCTTATAACACTCCTGTGAAGCGCCTTGGGACATTTTACTACGTTAAAGGCGCTCTATAAATACAAGTTGTCGTTGTTGTTGTTATTCAAATTAGTGACCTTATTGGTCATTATTTGCAAATCAAAGTGCCAATATGATAAAGCCAGTCTGTAAAACTGGGGCATTTTATCTCGAGTATGAAAAGCTGCCATGATTTCTCCCTGATTTTTTCCTTCCTCATGAATTTTCCCAGGAAGAGAACCGTGGTCCCGAGAGTTGGAGAGACTTTGTGAGCGAGGAGCATTTCTTGCCCGTCTTGGCTCACACGACAGACGTATAATGGTGACAGATGTTTTATTTTATTTTTTGGCACGGAAACACAGCTGCCAAAGAGTTTTACGCCACAATCGGCTTATGTAAATCTCATTGCATTTCTGCAGTAATAAGCTGTTCCTTTTTTCCTGGCACGGAACCGTACAGAAACAGCCAAAGGAGCTTAACGGATTGCGTTTTGTCCCAAATACATAGAAATACCAAGAAATTATAACACGGGAAGAGGCCCAACCAGCCCGCGTCGGCTTCAACCCCCCACACGGGCAAATAGTCCTGATCACATTGACCCGCCCAGTTCCCCATGTCCCTTCAACTCCATTTCCCTCATCCGCCTCGCCAATCGAATGTTGAGATAGTTTCTGCCTCAACCACTGACCCAGGAAGTGCATTTTGGAGTTTGAGAGGGGATCTTATTGAAACATATAAGATTCTGAGAGGGATTGACACGGTGGCAACACAGGCAACACGGTGGCATAGTGGTTAGCACTGTTGCCTCACAGCGCCAGGGACCCGGGTTCGAATCCGGCCTCGGGTGACTGTGTGGAGTTTGCACATTCTCCCCATGTCTGCGTGGGTTTCCTCCGGGTGCTCCGGTTTCCTCCCACAGTCCAAAGATGTGCGGGTTAGGTTGATTTGGCTATGATAAATTGACCCTTAGTGTTAGGGGGGGATTAAATACGTGGGGTTACGGAGATAGGGTGGGATATGTGTCGGTGCAGGCTCGATGGGCCAAAATGGCCTCTATCTGCACTGTGGGGATTCTGTGATTCTGTGACAGGGTGGATGCTGAGAGGATGTTTCCCCTAGTGGGGGAATCTAGAACTAGGGGGCACAGTTTCAGAATAAGGGGTCGCCCATTTAAGACAGAGATGAGGAGGAATTTCTTCTCTCAGAGGGTCGTGAATCTTTGGACTTCTCTACCCTGGAGAGCTGTGGAGGCGGAGTGACTGAATATATTCAAGGCGGAGATTGACAGACATTTGAACTACAGGGGAGTCAAGGGGTATGGGGAGAGAGCGGGAAAGTGGTGTTGAGGACAAGATTGGATCAGCCATGGTCTTATTGAATGGCGGAGCAGGCAAGAGGGGCCGATTGGCTGACTCCTGCTCCTGGTTCTTATGCTCCCCAGCCTCACAGCTCTCCGTCTGAAGAAGATTCTCCTGCTCTCCGTTCTAAATCTCTTCCATTTAATCTTGCATCTGTGGCTCCTCGTTCCTGACCCCGCAACTACTGGAAGCAGTCTGCTTCTATCTACCCTGTCCCATCCTTCCATAAATTTAAACACTCCTATCATTATCACCACATAATCTGTGTTGTTCGAATGAACGAAGGCCCAATTTTTCCAAGTCTTTGTATTTCCTCGAACCAGGCAGCGTCCGAGTGATTCTGTGCTGTACCCTCTCTAAAGCTGCGTATCCCACCGGCGTAGTGAATTCGTGCGAGCTGTGGGATCACGTGACTCAGTTAGAGCCAATGGCAGCACACCATCTTCCATTCATAAGTTTCACATACGTGCTGTGAAAGCTATGAATCTTACACACCCCCAAAATAACAGCTAAACCTCAATTAAATTTAAAAAAAAACCATCACATTAATAAAATAAGTATAGTTAAATAAATTAACCATTTTAAATAAAAAATTAAATTTTTGAAAAATTTAAAATCTTTTAAAAAGTTATAAAAATAAACTTACCTGTCTTTAAAGTCTCTAAAAAAGATATACCTGTTAAAAAAAATTCAAAATAATACTTAATTCACTACTTACCTTCTTAAAACTGGGTCTTACTCCTCCTTTTTTCGTTTCTAAAATCTTCCGTCCTTACCTGCGCGTCCAAAACACTAACTGCACAGCGTGCGCACAGCCTGTAGCGCGCACGCGGTGCACCGAGGAACCGCCCCCTTTTCCAAAGACCACAATATCTTTCTCTTAGAAATAACTATTAGAAATATATGTTAAAGACCCACTATCTTCATCAAAGAGTATTTGGCAAAGATTTATTTTTAAATCTGGGGCAACAGAAGTAGCCTGCAACAGTCTATCTCACATATTATTGCTGTTGCCTGGTATATCTTAGCAGATTGCTGGCTAGATGTCAGCCGTGGCTCAGTGGGTAGCACATTTGTCTCTGAGTCAGAAGGTTGTGGGTGCAAGTCCCACTCCAGAGACTTGAGCACAAAAATCTAGGCTGACACTCCAGTGCCGTGCTGAGGGAGCGCTGCACTGTTGGAGGTTAAACCGAGGCCCCATCTGCTCTCTCAGGTGGACATAAAAGACCCCATGGCACTATTTAAAGAAGAGCAGGGGAGTTATCTCTGGTGTCCTGGCCAATATTTATACCTCAACCAACATAACAAAAACAGATTATCTGGACATTTTCACATTGTTGCTTGTGGGATCTTGCTGTGTGCAAATTGGCTGCCGTGTTTCCCACATTACAACAGTGACTACCCACCATCTACAAGCTGCACTGCAGCAACTCGTCAAGGTTTCTTCGACAGCACGTCCCAAACCCGTGACCTCTTCCACCTAGAAGGACAAGGTTGGCAGGCGGATGGGAACACCACCACCTCCAAGTTCCCCTCCTAGTCACACACCATCCCGACTTGGAAGTATATCGTCTGAATCCAAAAAAAGATCATGTGGCTTCCAAAGAGGTAGCTGCATGTTCTGATATTTAAAAAAAAACATTTACTTTCTGTACCTGTTCAGATCATTAAAATGTCATAAACAGGTACAGAAAGTAATCAAAAAGGCTAACGGAATGCTGGCCTTTATATCGAGAGGACTAGAATACAAGGGGGTAGAAGTTATGCTGGAGCTGCACAAAACCCTGGTTAGACCACACCTGGAGCACTGTGAGCAGTTCTGGGCACCACATCTTAGGAAGGATATATTGGCCTTGGAGGGAGTGCAGCGTAGGTTTACCAGAATGATACCCAGACTTCAAGGGTTAAGTTACGAGAAGAGATTACACAAACTAGGGTTGTATTCTCTAGAATTTAGAAGGTTAAGGGGTGATCTGATCGAAGTTTTCAAGATATTAAGGGGAACAGATGGGGTAGAGAGAGAGAAAGTATTTTCGCTGGTTGGGGATTCTAGGACTAGGGGGCATAGTCTAAAAATTAGAGCCAGACCTTTCAGGAGTGAAATTAGGAAACACGTCTACACACAAAGGGTGGTAGAAGTTTGGAACTCTCTTCTGCAAACGGCAATTGATGCTAGATCAATTGTTAATTTTAAATTGGAGATTGATAGCTTTTTGTTAACCAAAAGGTATTAAGGGATATGGGCCAAAGGTGGGTGTATGGAGTTAGATCACAGATCAGTCATGATCTCATTGAATGGTGGAACAAGCTCGAGGGGCTAAATGGCCGCCTCCTGTTCCTATTCCTATTTGTTTAGTTAAAGAAAAATGCTCTCCGTTAACTGTTAGTAGATTCTTACACGGGCAAATTCGGAATGCATCCTCAACTCCCCTGCAGTCACTTCCTCCTTTTCCGAGTCTCCCTTCTCCCTCATTCTCCCTTCCCAATCCTCTTTTGCCCCTCATCCTCCCTATTTCGAGTCTCCCGTCTCTCTGATCTTCCCTTTCCTATTCCCCCTCCCCCCCCCCATCTTCTCTTTCCAATTCTCCCCATCACCCTCCCTTTCTGAGTCAACAAGTCCGCTCCAAACCCAAGCACGAATTTGCCCAACAAGAGTCATTTTGTGAAGAGTGTGGGGGGAAGGGACAGAAATCTTTCTTTTTTTAAAAACAAGCTGACAATGCAGCTGACCTTGATCTGGGAAGAGGGAAGCGGGAGAAATGAAATCCAGGGGAAGTGTTCCAACTGCCTAATCCAGCTGCAATTTTCAGGCACCAAACAATCTTCTTAAAAGAATTTATCTCCAGCAGTATTAAGCATCACAGTATCTATTGTTTGAGGGAGGGGGTTGGGGGGTGTGTGTGTGTGCATTAAATATATTAATAGACCGAAAAAATTATCTTCATGAAATTATTGTCGTCTCCGAAAAAATAGCTCCAAGTGTTTAAAGTGCCAGTGGATTAGCGGAAGAACCCTTCACTTCACAGCATCTCTCAGCCAAATTAATTTGATGATATAAGCCCTTGAGATACGAACCGCCGCCAGCCCGCAAAACTATTTTGTCACGTTAAGATTATTAAGCTCTATCCTCGACCCTCATTCATCCGCCATTAAGTGGTCTTTAGGTTCAAAGAAAGATTACAACAATAAAAAAAAAAGCAATACACTAACAATGCCTTTTATTTCAGATTGTGGCGGCGCCTTTGTTCGAAGGCCCCCATCCTTCCCGCTCGTATCAACCTAATCCCGCTTTGGACAGCTTCCAGTCCGCTCCCCTTCAGCTGCATTGTCTCTCGTGTGTTCATAGAATCACGTAGAATGTACAAGCACAGAAAGAGGCCATTCGGCCCAACTGGTCCGTGCTCCACTCGAGCCGCTTGCTCCAAGTGTGAAGGTAAAGAAAGTCTCAAAACCGCAGGCGGCCATTCATAGAATGAGACAGCTCAGAAGGAGCCTGATCCTGCTCCTATTTCGTGTGTCCAATTCTGTTAGGTTCAGGAGATGGTTCTGTGATAGTAGATTGGCGGTTAGGATCAGATCAGCCATGATCTTATTGAATGGCGGAGCAGGCTCGAGGGGCCAATTGGCCTACTCCTGCTCCTATTTCTTATGTTCTTATGTAAGGAGGCCATTCGGCCCATTGTGCCTGTTCCGGCTCTTTGGTAGAGCTGTCCGATTAATCCCGCTTCCCCCTGCTCTTTCCCCCGTAGCCCTGGAATATTTTTCCCTTCAAGTATTTATCCAATTCTCTTTTAAATGTTACTATTGAACCTGCTTCCACCGTCCCTTTCAGGGAGTGTGTTCCAGATCACAAGAGCTCGCTCTTCAGCCCATCAAGCTTGCTCCTTCCAACTATCGTTCTTGCAGAGAAGCTTTAGGTTAAGAGCTATGGGGCCGAGTACACAACACCAGCAAGTCTGAAGAGAGAGAGAGTGAAGGTAAGACACACAAAGCAGGAAGTAGGTGAGGCCACGCATGGATTTTATAGGCCTGTAGACTATGAAGGAACAGGAAGGCATGAGGAGTTCCACGTTCACGAGATCTTGGGAAAGACAGTGAGTTGGAATTGGAGAGGGCCATACTAGGGATCATGGATTCGGGTAGAAGTTTCAAGATAGTGGATAGTTTGAGACGCAGCTTTACAAATTATTGGACAACAACAGGGCAGGAGTGAGAAGGGGGAAGAGAGGGCAGGAGCAAGATTCTGAAAGGTGATGGAAAGGTCGACTGTCGGTAAGAGAGAGTGACACAGGGAAGGGTAACTTCAGAGGCTCGCATCTCAAGGGCAAAAGGAGGAGCAGCATCAGTACCAGAGGCCGTGCCGGACATCAGAGGCCGAAAATGACCAGAGGACGCTACTCTCACGGTGAGGAAGGGGCGCTCCAAGCACTTGTTCCAGGGTATCTGATCTACAATCTCAGCTCTGAATGAGCATCAAGACAGGCAGAGAGATGCTATTTTTCAGGCAATGCCATTCTGTAATCATGGCAGCATGTAAATATGCTCTGAATCAACTGGCATCTTGCTTTTCAAAACAATACCGACAGTTCAAAAGCACAGAACAATCTGCTCTTCTGTTTATAGTTCTGATCACTGGTCTGATTGGGAGCGGAATAACCCACTTTACAGCAACGTGGGTTTTTTTTTCTCAACAACGGATGGGATTCACAAGATCACATTTCACCCGTTTAAACAAGACAGCAAGTAATAAAAATACAATTTATAATTCAACGTGCTTCATTAGCCACTTTAAAAAAAATAAATCAACCCTTTTATATATTAAGAATAAAACGATCACCCGGAGTTGCAACTGGCATTGTGTCGGGTCCCATAATCTCCAGACAGAAAAAAGGCTTTTTCATTAAATAGATGCAAATGGACTTCACTTGTGCGGTCTTAACCTTAAGCTACTGGTTAATCCTACAGAGACTGTGCTCTTGTTCAAGTTGTAATACTCCCACGAATCACCACAACATTTAAAATAAAAGCACAGGCAGACGAGCTGATGTTAAGAGCTGCTCGACGCAGTGCTATTTTTCGGCTTCTACATTAAGAAATGAACTTGCGTTCCTGCAGCTCCTTATCATGTCTCTCCGGATGTCCCAACGAGCTTTGCATCCAACGAATTACTTTATTTTTTGTGTGCAGTCGCCATCATGTGGGTAAACAAGGGAGCCAATTTTACACACAGCAAGACCCCAGAACCACCAACAAACAGCTGCATTTTGGTGGTACAGGTTGAGGGAGGAATGTTGGCCAAGATCCTGGGAGAACTCACTGGGAATCTTTAAGTAGGGTCATGCCAGGTGCAGGAGACATGTGATAAACTGAGTGCCATCTTGCACTTATACCAATGGGATTGATACAATGGATTTAAAATAGGGGTGCAGCATATCGGGGGAGATTTTAACTCCCTCTGCTAGGGTGGCCAACCTTCCAGAATAGTGCCGCGGGATCTTTTACGTCCGCCTGCGAGAGCAGACGGGGCCTCGGTTTCACGTCTCATCCGAAAGACGGCACCTCCGACAGTGCAGTGCTCCCTCAGTACTGCCATTCCGACAGTGCAGTGCTCCCTCAGTACTGCCATTCCGACAGTGCAGCACTCCCTCAGTACTGCCCCTCCGACAGTGCAGCGCTCCCTCAGTACCGCCCCTCCGACAGTGCAGCGCTCCCTCAGTACTGCCCCTCCGACAGTGCGGCACTCCCTCAGTACTGCCCCTCCAACAGTGCAGCACTCCCTCAGGACTGCCCCTCCGACAGTGCAGCGCTCCCTCAGTACTGCCATTCCGACAGTGCGGCACTCCCTCAGTACTGCCATTCCGACAGTGCAGCGCTCCCTTAGTACTGCCCCTCCGACAGTGCGGCACTCCCTCAGTACTGCCCCTCTGACAGTGCAGCGCTCCCTCAGTACTGCCATTCCGACAGTGCGGTGCTCCCTCAGTACTGCCCCTCCGACAGTGCAGCGCTCCCTCAGTACTGCCATTCCGACAGTGCGGTGCTCCCTCAGTACTGCCCCTCCGACAGTGCAGCGCTCCCTCAGTACTGCCCCTCCGACAGTGCAGCGCTCCCTCAGTACTGCCATTCCGACAGTGCAGCGCTCCCTCAGTACTGCCCCTCCGACAGTGCGGCACTCCCTCAGTACTGCCCCTCTGACAGTGCAGCGCTCCCTCAGTACTGCCCCTCCGACAGTGCGGCGCTCCCTCAGTACTGCCCCTCCGACAGTGCAGCGCTCCCTCAGTACTGCCATTCCGACAGTGCAGCGCTCCCTCAGTACTGCCCCTCCGACAGTGCGGCACTCCCTCAGTACTGCCCCTCTGACAGTGCAGCGCTCCCTCAGTACTGCCATTCCGACAGTGCAGCGCTCCCTCAGTACTGCCCCTCCGACAGTGCAGCACTCCCTCAGTACTGTCCTTCCGACAGTGTGGCGCTCCCTCAGTACTGCCCCTCCGACAGTGCGGCGCTCCCTCAGTACTGCCCCTCCGACAGTGCGGCGCTCCCTCAGTACTGCCCCTCCGACAGTGCAGCGCTCCCTCAGTACTGCCCCTCCGACAGTGCAACGCTCCCTCAGTACTGCCCCTCCCACAGTGCAGCGCTCCCTCAGTACTATCCCTCCCACAGTGCAGCGCTCCCTCAGTACTGCCCCTCCGACAGTGCAGCGCTCCCTCAGTACTGTCCCTCCCACAGTGCAGCGCTCCCTCAGTACTGTCCCTCCCACAGTGCAGCGCTCCCTCAGTACTGCCCCTCCGACAGTGCAGCGCTCCCTCAGTACTGCCCCTCCCACAGTGCAGCGCTCCCTCAGTACTGTCCCTCCCACAGTGCAGCGCTCCCTCAGTACTGCCCCTCCGACAGTGCAGCGCTCCCTCAGTACTGTCCCTCCCACAGTGCAGCGCTCCCTCAGTACTGCCCCTCCGACAGTGCAGCGCTCCCTCAGTACTGTCCCTCCCACAGTGCAGCGCTCCTTCAGTACTGTCCCTCCCACAGTGCAGCACTCCCTCAGCACTGCACTGGAGTGTCAGCCTAGCTTTTTGTGCTCAAGTCTCTGGGGTGGGGACTTGAATCCACAACCTTCTGACTCAGAGGCGAGGGTGCTGCCCACTGAGCCACGGCTGAAGGTGCTGGCACTGATGGTCGAACGCAGGGAAGGTGAGGGGGGCGGTGAGTGAAGGAAATGCAGACAGACAGTCGACCAATCAGAAGAGTGACCATCTGGCGGCTCGGGGCGCCCCCCCCCGCCCCTGCCCGTCTGGCGGAAGCAGCATCGCAGCGGGAGGTGGCGAAAGGCCGTTCGACAAAGTGTGTCCGAGTCAAGCGACCAGGACCGTCCTTGGAGAAGGTGCACCACCCCCTTGGACAAAGCTCGGCTGGTCTGGAGATACCCACAGTTAATCAAATATCACTGCTCCGTCCCAAATGGGCCAGTGCCAATACTGATACAGAGGAGAGGAGAGAAAAAAAACAGATAAAGATCAAGGGGCATCAGGATTTAAAGTGGAACTCGACTGGCACAGTTACTCTCCGTTCACAGTCAATTGCTTTTAACCGCGACAAATTAACTACACACTTTACTGAACGGGGAATCTCTTATGCAGAGGACTGACGTTCTCCTGAACTGAGAATTCTTCCCATTGAGCAAAGATGACATTTAACAAGAGGGTCTCGTCATCCCTCAATTTTTCTTCAAGCCCATGTTAACGTTATTTCCCAATTAAAAGGGCCAGAATCGCACACACCCGCCAGAGTGTCCGTCACTGCCACCCTGTACCGCCTCTCGAGAAGTGCTGCCGACTGATCGCGGATAATTTTTTTTTGTCTGTCAACTTCCTCTCCTTTCCGAGAATCATAGAAAGGTGCAGATCAGCAGGAGGCCATTGGGCCCATCGAGTCTGCGCCGGCTCTTTCGAAGAGTAATCCAGTCAGTCGCACTCCCCCCACTCTTTCCCCACAGCCCTGCATTTTTTTTCTCCTTCAACTGTTTATCCAATTCCCTTTTGAAGGCGACTGTTGAATCTGTATCCACCGCCCTATCAGGCAGCGCCTTCCAAATCCTAACCACGCGGTGAGTAACTAGGTTTTTCCTCATGTCGCCTCTGGTTCCTGTGGGTGATCACACCGCCTCGACTTGATGCCTCGCTCGACATGCACCCAATTTTGGGAGCGCGCCAACTCGGAGTTACAGACATAAGAACATCCGTGGGGCACCAGTGTGTTGGCACTGTGCCATTGTCTCAGAACAGCAACTTGAATTTTGTTTGATAATCGTTCCTGTGAGTAAAACGTCCCCAAGGCGCTTCACAGGAGCGATTACCAAACAAAATTTGACACCGAGCCACCTAAGGAGATATTAGGGCAGAGAGGTCGGTTTTAAGGAGCGTCTTAAAGGAGGAGAGAGAGGTGGAGAGGCGGAGAGGTTTAGGGAAGGAATTCCAGAGCTTAGGGCCTCGGCAGCTGAAGGCCCTAAACTCTGGAATTCCCTCTCTATACCTCTCCGCCTCTCCACCTCTCTCTCCACCTTTAAGAGCGATTAAAATCAGAGATGCGCAAGAGGCCAGAATTGGAGGAGCGCAGAGGTCGCGGAGGGTTGCGGGGCTGGAGGAGGTTACAGAGATAGGGAGGGGGCAAGGCCATGGAGGGATTTGAAAAGAAGGATGAGAATTTTAACATCGAGGCGATGCTGGACCGGGAGCCAATGTAGGTCAGTAAGCACAGGGGTGATGGCACAGGCCACATTACACAAGCTCCGACCAATAGCATTTGAGGTGCAACAGATTTAGATAAAACAAGGAAAGTTGACAAATTGCATCAATCTCTCTTCTCTTCTCTCTTCGGCAGTCCCTTGGAACTGAGGATGACTTGCTTCCACATTAAAAATGAGTTCTCAGGTGACTGATGAGTCCAATGCGGGACCGACATGCTCTGTCATAGGTGGGGCAGACGGTGGTTGAAGGGGCGGGTGGGTGGGGTGCTTGGGTTGACATGCGCTCCTTGCGCTGCCTGCGCTTGGTTTCCGCTTGCTCCCGGCGAAGAGACTCGAGGTGTTCGGCGCCTTCCCGGATGCTTCTCCTCCACTTTGTGCAGTCTTGGGCCAGGGATTCCCAGGTGTCGGTGGGGATGTTGCACTTTTTCACGGAAGCTTTGAGGGTGTCCTTGAAGTGTTTCCTCTGCCCACCTGGGGCTCTCTTGCCGTGTTGGAGCTCCGAGTTGAGCGCTTGCTTTGGGAGTCTCGTATCGGGCATGCGGACAATGTGACCTGTCCATCGGAGCTGATCGAGCGTGGTCAAAGCTTCGATGCTGGGGATGTTGGCCTGAGCGAGAACACTGACGTTGGTGCGCCTATCCTGCCAATGGATTTGTAGGATCTTGCGGAGGCAGCATTGGTGGTACCTCTCCAGTGCTCTGAGGTGCCTGCTGTACATGGCCCATGTCTCTGAGGCATACAGCAGGGCGGGTATCACTACTGCTCTGTGGACCATGAGCTTGGTACTGGGTTTGAGGTCCTGGTCTTCAAACACTCTCTTCCTCAGGCGACCGAAGGCTGCACTGGCACACTGAAGGCGGTGTTGGACTTCGTCATCGATGTCTGCCCTTGTTGACAGTAGGCTCCCGAGGTATGGAAAGTGTTCCACGTTGTCCAAGGCCTTGTCGTGGATTTTGATAATCGGGGGGCAGTTATGTGTGGCGGGGGCAGGTTGGTAGAGGACCTTTGTCTTACGGATGTTTAGTGTAAGGCCTATGCTCTCGTACGCTTCGGTGAAGGTGTTGACGATGGTTTGGAGTTCGACCTCCGAGTGAGCACAGACGCAAGCGTCGTCTGCATACTGTAATTCGACGGCAGAGGAAGGGACGACCTTGGATCTGGACTGGAGGCGACGGAGGTTGAACAGTTTCCCGTTTGTTCTGTAAATTAGCTTCACTCCAGCGGGGAGCTTGCTGAGGGTGAGATGGAGCATTGCCGCAAGGAAGATCGAGAAGAGCGTTGGTGCGATGACACAGCCTTGCTTGACCCCGGTTTGTACGTGAATTGGGTCTGTGGTAGAACCGTTGGTCAGGATCACGGCTTGCATGTCGTCGTGAAGCAGGCGGAGGATGGTGACAAACTTTTGAGGGCAGCCGAATTTGAGGAAGAAACTGCATAATCCCTCACGGTTGACAGTGTCGAAGGCCTTTGTGAGATCAAAGGCGGCCATGTACAGTTGTGTATACTTGTACGGTGTATGGAAAAACAGAGCTAGAGTGTCATCTAGTGGACAACATATATATTGCAAGCCTTAGAAAAATGCAGTAAAGAATTTGTATTTACTTCACATCTGCAGGTGATTCCAAAGCGCTTCACAGCCAATGAAGTAAAGATGAAGTGCAGTCACTGTTGTTATGAGGGGAAACGCAGCAGTCAATTTGCGCACAGCAAGCTCCCACAAAATGAGATAACATGACCAGGTAATCTGTATTGGTGGTTGAGGTATAAATGTTGGCCAGGACACCGGGGATAACTCCCCTGCTCTTCTTCGAAATAGTGGCCATGGGATCTTTTACGTCCACCTGAGAGAGCAGACGGGGCCTCGGTTTAACGTCTCATCCAAAAGACGGCACCTCCGACAATGCAGCACTCCCTCAGCACTGCACTGGAGTGTCAGCCGAGCTTTATGTGCTCAAGTCCCTGGAGTGGGACTTGAACCCACAACCTTCTGACTCAGAGGCATGAATGTACAGTATAAACAGTCTGATCTCTGACCTGTGCTCCTTTCACTTCCTTGCTTGGAGCAGGTGAATCACAAAATGAACACCAGCGAACTACTGAAGTTAGCCCGTGATACAACACTCAAATACACTTTCACATTTTGATTCTTCCCTCTAATTTTTAAATGTCCAATTTGCAACACTGATGCAGTCAGTGATGACTGAAATTTAACAAAAACAGAAATTCAGATTTTTGTAACTGCAGCTCAATCTTTATCGCATTAGATGTAACTTTAGATCACACTTGCTTTAAGGCAGGAATGCCCACGTTTTTGGCATTCATGGTAAAGAAAGAGAGACTTGCATTTCTATAGCGCCTTTCACGACCACGCCCCAAAGCGCTTTACAGCCAATGAAGTACTTTTGAAGTGTAGTCACTGTTGTAATGTAGGAAACGCAGCAGCCAATTTCCGCACAGCAAGCTCCCACAAACAGCAGTGTGATAATGACCAGATAATCTGTTTTAGTGATGTTGATTGAGGGATAAATATTGGCCCCGGGACACCGGGATAACTCCCCTGCTCTTCTTCCAATAGTGCCGTGAGATCTTTTATGTGTACCCGAGAGGTTTAACGTCTCATCCGAAAGATGGTACCTCTGACAGTGCAGCGCTCCCTCAGTACTGCACTGAGACGTCAGCCTAGAATTTGTGCTCAAGTCTCTGGAGTGGGACTTGAACCCACAACCTTCTAATGGTTCAGTTGCCATATTCGGGACCATATTCCAAGCGGTTTCAAGACATGACCTCACGCCTTCAATAGCCCTGGCCCCCTACGCCCCCACCACTGGTCACCTGACATGTCGATCCTTGCTGCAACCAGTCAGTAATGGCGGTTGGAATACCCACAATCCTCTGCTCTCCAGAAATTGCTCTATCGATTGTGTGGTTGCGCTGGAGCCTGCGTGTGCTAGGCCCGCGTTGTATCCTGGGCTTGTCAGAGGCCCTGCTGTCCGGTTGTTGAGAGTGAAATGAGAGAAGAAAATACCCCTATGATTTTTCTCTCATGTTGCTCGCAGGAGTGTCCGGGAAGATCAATCAATCTTTAATTCTGGGCAACTCCAGGACAACCCTAAATCTCGGGCTTCTCGGTTTCATTCCACAGAGCCTCGCGAGCCACATATAAAAGTTAAAACACTGCTGTCATTAATTTACAAGCTGCTGATCTTGGTGTTTTGATTTAGGATATTAAAGTACAGAGGAGATTTACCAGGATGTTGCAGGACTGGAGAATTTTAGCTATGAGGAAAGATTGGATAGGCTGGGGTTGTTTTCTTTGGAACGGAGGAGGCTGAGGGGAGACGTAATTAAGGTGTATAAAATTATGAGGGGCCTAGATAGAGTGGATAGTAAGGACCTATTTCCCTTAGCAGAGAGGTCAATAACCAGGGGGCATAGATTTAAAGTAATTGGTGGAAGGATTAGAGGGGAGTTGAGGAGAAATGTTTTCACCCAGAGGGTGGTGGGGGTCTGGAACTCGCTGCCTGAAAGGGTGGTAGAGGCAGAAACCCTCATCACATTTAATAAGTACTTGGATATGCGCTTGAAGTGCCGTAACCTACAGGGCTACAGACCAAGAGCTGGAAAGTGGGATTAGGCTGGGTGGCTCTTTTTCAGCCGACACAGACACGATGGGTCGAATGGCCTCCTTCTGTGCCGTAAATTTCTCTGATTTGGCAATGAGCGAGCAGAGCTTTCCAAAGCTCCAGGCCTATAAAATTCCAAACAGAACAAACCAGAGGGGAAGAAATCGAAGCACAAATAGAAAGAAGCTGCCTGGGCTTTGTAGACCACGTATGCAGCACGGGCTGGAGTTTGAACACCTCGCTTTTAAGAGCTGGGGAACTTTACATTTTGGTAGGAAGAATAGGGAGGGTCACTTAGCATTTAGAGGGTGCGAGTCTGGGTGGGATAGAGGAGCAAAGGGATCTCGGAGTACAAATACACAAATCACTAAAAGTTGTGACGCAGGTTAGCAAGGCCATAAAAAACAGCAAACCAAGCACTAGGGTTTATTTCTAGAGGGATAGAATTGAAAAGTATGGAAGTTATGCTAAACCTGTATCGAACCTTGGTTAGACCACACTTGGAGTACTGCGTGCAGTTCTGGTCGCCATATTATAAAAAGGATAGAGAGGCACTGGAGAGGGTGCAGAGAAGATTTACAAGGATGATACCAGAAATGCGAGGGTATACATATCAGGAAAGGATGAACAGGCTGAGTCTCTTTTCACTTGAAAAAAGGCTGAGGGGTGACCTAATAGAGGTCTTTAAAATTATGAAAGGTTTTGATAGAGTGGATACAGAGAGAATATTTCCACTTGTGGGGAAAAGCATAACTAGAGGCCATCAATATAAGATAGTCACCAAGAAATCCAATAGGGAATTCAGAAGAAACTTCTCTACCCAAAGAGTGGTGAGAATGTGGCACTCGCTACCACAGGGAGTGGTGGAAGAGAATAGTATCGATGCATTTAAGGGGAGGCTGGAGAAGCATATGAGGGAAAAGGGAATAGAGGGTTATGCTGATAGATTTAGATGAGGAAAGATGGGAGGAGGCTCGAGTGGAGCATAAACGCCAGTATGGACTGGTTGGGCCGAATGGCCTGTTTCTGTGTCGTATATCCTGTGTAATCCTATGTAAACTGGAGTCAGCTCACCTGCCCATTCTAAATAAACCAATAGTTTGCCCCAGTGTCACTAACATAAAGGCAACTGCACAAGTGCCCCCTTCAAACTGAGGAGGCGCCACATATACAAAATCTAATTAAACTGAAATAAGCTCACAATTTAAATCCCGCCATTATTATCAGTGTCTATAAGACACTCTATTCCCCGCGGTGCCCACTGGGTATGGAAGGCCCCAAGTGTGCCGATGGACACCACACGTTCCCTCTCCAAAGCTCCCCGGGCACGGACTAACCCGTGTAAGAGCGGCGGGTAGCCAGAGTGACCCTCCACCATGGGCCGTGCCCATCCGTGACCTGCCAATGGCTCAATGATCAATGGGTGAGTATATCACGAGTGGAATCAGATAAAAGCCTGATCTCGTTCACGGCCTAAATGAGAAACAAGTCTGGAGATCGCCTGAGGGGATGAGAGAGGAATTTCCAAGAATATCTTTTCCCTTATTGGCCCTGGGTTTTCCTCTTTCTTTGCCTCTCCCAGGGGGTTACATGGGTGAGGGCGGGCGCAGGGGTGCGTGTGGGTGGTGAAAAGGTGTCTAATCATGATGATCCGGCCATCATAGTCTGGGGCAGGCTTGATGGACCAGTTGGTTTTTCCCTGCCCGTCAATTTTGTATGTCTCGTGAACCCAACCAAGAAGAGCCCAGTGTATTTAATAGGCAACGTCACACCCCGAGCACCCGACAAGGGAGCTTCGACCGAGGTCTAAATCACAAGTAATGCCAGACATCTTTCATGTGCAATGCTTATTAAACACACACCTCACGTTAAGTAGCCAGCTTCTATGTGTCATTTTGAAACATTTATCGTTTCCTCTCTTTTGACAGAGTAAACAAGGAGAAACTGTTTCCAGTGGCAGGACGGTCGGTAACCGGAGGACACAGATTTAAGGCAATTGGCAAAAGAACCAGAGGGGAGATGAGGAAACAGTTTTTTTTACATAGCGAGTTGTTGTGATCTGGAATGCACTGCCTGAAAGGGCGGTGGAAGCAGATTCAATAGTAACTTTCAAAAGAGAATTAGATAAATACTTGAAGGGAAAAAATTTGCTGGGCTGTGGGGAAAGAGCAGGGGGGAGTGGGATTAACTGGATCGCTCTTTCAAAGAGCCGGCGCAGTCATGATGGGCCGAATGGCCTCCTTCTGTGCTGTATCACTCTATGATTCTATGATTCTTCAGTAGCCCCTGCGCGACGCGCCATCCACCACACATTGTGGCGTGTAAATATTCCAATGATTCCTGCACACCACTAGACCGCGTGGCTTCAGTGACAGTCTCTCTATTGCGCAGTACCTTCTGCCCGGAGACCTGTTCTCGGGATGGGCGGCTTCGAAAGGGAGCTCATTTGTTCTGGCTTTCCTGGCTGCACGATGCTCCCCTTTGCCGAAGGATCTCTGGACATCAGCGCAATTATTGGCTAACTCTGAGAACAAAGGTAGGAAGGGGGGGGGGAAACGGATTAAACAACTTCAGACACTTCGAAGGGCAGAGTACAGTGAGTTTAACACTTGGCCCTCAAGGTACTTTGTGAAAAAATAACACTTTATAGTTGGTCCAGCTAAAGACAACCTGTCCCATTTCCCTCTGCTTATCCTCTTGCACATTGGAGATACAGGATGTCAAGGAGCCACCTGGGTCTATCACTCCGGCGTAAGTTATAGAAAAACATAGAAAAATAGGAGCAGGAGTAGGCCATTCGGCCCTTCGAGCCTGCTCCACCATTCAATACGATCATGGCTGATCCTCTATCTCAATACCATATTCCTGCTCTCTCCCCATACCCCTTGATGCCTTTTGCATCTAGAAATCTATCTCTCCCCTTCTTAAATATGTTCAGTGACTTGGCCTCCACAGCCTTCTGTGGTAGAGAATTCCACAGGTTCACCACCCTCTGAGTGAAGAAATTTCTCCTCATCTCAGTCCTAAATGTCCTACCCCATATCCGGAGACTGTGACCCCTGGTTCTAGACCCCCCAGCCAGGGGAAACATTCTCCCTGCACCCAGTCTGTTTAGTCCTGTCAGAATTTTATACATTTCAATGAGATCCCCTCTCATTCTTCTAAACTCCAGTGAATGCAGGCCTAGTCGACCCAATCTCTCCTCATACAACAGTCCTGCCATCCCAGGAATCAGTCTGGTGAACCTTCGCTGCACTCCCTCTATGCCAAGTATATCCTTTCTTAGGTAAGGAGACCAAAACTGCACACAGTACTCCAGGTGTGGTCTCACCAAGGCCCTGTATAACTGTAGTAAGACATCCTTGCTCCTGTACTCAAATCCTCTTGCAATGAAGGCCAACATACCATTTGCCTTCCTAACTGCTTGCTGCACCTGCATGTTTGCTTTCAGTGACTGGTGTATAAGTTGTTTTAGAAAGGGGTCTAGGCTTCTGCTGTTCAACTGCTGGTTTCCAGATATTTTTTTTTAAAAAGCCAGTTGGACCTGGACATAAATCGTGTGCAGTTGTGGAGTGAACCAGCAGCCCAGAGGTCCCCATTTCAAATCCCATCGTGGTGAGTTGTAAAATTGTTCACTTTTGTGACATGTCCCTAGGGTAAAAAAAAAAAATCATGAAAGCTGGATTATTCATAAAACCCAACCCTCAATGGCCTCGCCCCTCCCCATCTCTGTAATCTCCTCCAGCCCGACAACCCTCCGAGATCTCTGTGCTTCTCCAATTCTGGCCTCTGGAACATCCCTGATTTTAATCGCTCCACCATTGGCGGCCGTGCCTTCAGCTGCCAAGGCTCTGAGCTCTGGAATTCCCTCCCTAAACCTCTCCACTTCTCTCTCCTCCTTTAAGACGCTCCTTAAAACCTACCTCTTTGACCAAGCTGTTGGTCACCTGCTCCTTTATCTCCTTATGTGGCTCGGTGTCAAATTTTGTTTGATAATCGCTCCTGTGAAGCATCTTGGGAATTTTTGCTATGTTAAAGGCGCTATATAAATGCAAGTTGTTGTTACAATGTCCTTCAGGGAAGGGAACCTGCCACCCCTCTTCCCCCCACATCCCGTCCCCACCACCTCCCCCCCTCCCGCAGCCTGGTCTGGACTACACGTGACTCCAGTCTCACACGGTGTGATTGACTCTCAATGCCCTCAGAAGCAGCCCAGCAAGTCACCCAGTTGTACAAACAATTGCCAGAAGGTGGCGGGCCACCTTCTCAGGGCAGCTAGAGGACGGGCGATAAATGCCGGCCTTGCCAGCGACGCCCGTATCCCCGGAGGAAATTTCAAAACGAGGAATGAAATCGGACGGCTGCCCCTGCCGGTGGAACTGTGCCAGAGAAGAGGAGAGTAAGTAAGAACTGGGGAAGGTGGTCTAAAATACAAAACATATTGTCCTACCTTTCTGTTCATCTGGCAGGGTGTTGCCTGCCTCTCTGGGTCGCTCATTTTCTGTCAAAGGTTCAGCGTCACTCCACGGGAAGTCCTCACTCTGAGAAGAAGAACTGCAAAGCAGCTCCTCCATTAGTTCCTTAACCTCCAGCTCGGTTTTGTTCTCTGGCCCCTTGTCCTTTGGTGCATCAGCTCCCTGTTGCTCTGCCCCGGTCTGAAGGGGGGTGGGCGAGATATTGAAGTCAGTCGACGCTCTCGGTGACGTGACGAGGCCAGTGCCTGGGACTCTTCGCCACTTCAGTCCGCGACTGTCAGTCAGCGGGGCGGCAGGGTCAGCTCGCGCGGAGCCACCCAGATCAGCCCGCTTCCACCCTGTGTCGCTGCCTCGGCCTCCGGGCCTTTTCAGAGTCTCCGCCTCGACACCCAGCCTCTTGGCTTCATTCTCGATACGGCCGCTGAGGGCTGTCGCCATGGAGCGAAGGGCCTCGATACGCTGCTGCTTGCTCCTGTACCCAACGCCCCCGCTGAAAGTGGCTTCATAGCTCGCTTCCCTCTCAGAGTTTGCCAGAGGCAAAGGCAGGAGTTGACAGACGGGTGGTGAACGGGACCTTGGTGGGAAGGACCACTCGGAAGAGCGAAGATACGGTCCGAGGTCTTTAAATCTCAATGGGCTACTTTGACCGGGCAGGTGACGATGGAACGGCCCCACAGCATAATTCAGCCCCCGCTGCCACGAACCACTGCGTAACAAAAGATATACTTTTACATTTTGCAATAAGCGGCACAATGTTGTAGGAGAGCGTAGGCGAGGATTCAATTTCAGTGAGGGATCTATCATAGAACTGATATCACGTTACATTTTCCACTTGCGGGCAAGGCCAGAACTAGGGGCCATCAATATAAGACAGTCACTAATAAATCCAATAGGGAATTCAGGAGAAACTTCTCCACCTAGAGAGTGGTGAGAATGTGGAACTCGCTACCACAGGGAGTGGTTGAGGTGAATAACATAGATACATTTAAGAAGAAGCTGGATAAACACAGGAGGGAGAAAGGAATAGAAGGATATGTTGATGGGGTGAGATGAAGAAGGGTGGGAGGAGGCTGGTGTGGAGATTGAACACCGGCATGGACCTGTCGGGCCGAATGGCCTGTTTCGGTGCTGTTAATACTTTTGATGAAGGTTGTGGTCGGTCTACTTTGTAGTGTTGGCTGTGGGTCCCGAGCAATGTCCCACAGGTTAGGCCCAAATGCTTTGCATCACAACAGCGGAAAACCTCTTCCTTTGAGGTTAGTTCCCTCTACGTGAGTACAGACACTGCTCGCTGTCACACCGAGTCACACACAGCAGGAAGGTCCCAGCTCCAATTCCCCATTCGACACCAACTTACCTGGTCTCCGTCAAATCGGCGGGCAAGGGTGCCTTATTTCCCCAGTCTAGGGAACGTGGGGTGGGAATACAGCCAAGGTTCCCACTGCTGATCTCCACCCAGTGACCCCGCTTAGAACATCGGAACAGGAGAGGGAGATTCAGCCCCTTGAGCCTGTTCCACCATTCAATTAGACCATGGCTAATCTAAGAACATAAGAACTAGGAGCAGGAGTCGGCCATACGGCCCCTTGAGCCTGCTCCGCCATTCAATAAGGTCATGGCTGATCTTCAACCTCAACTCCACTTTCCCGCCCTATTCCCGTATCCCTCGATTCCTCTAGAGCCCAAAAATCTATCGATCTCAGCCTTGAATATACTCAACGATTCAGCATTCACAGCCCTCCGTGATAGGGAATTCCAAAGATTCACAACCCTCTGAGTGAAGAAATTCCTTATCTCAGTCCTAAATGGCCGACCCCTTATCCTGAGTCTATGCCCCCTGGTTCTAGACTCTCCAGCCAGGGGGAAACAACCTCTCAGCATCTACCCTGTCTCGCCCACTCAGAATCTTATATGCTTCATTTGTATCCTCACTCCATCTACCCACCTTGCTTCGGTAACTCTTTAATACCCTTAGCTAACAAAAATCTATCAATCGCAGTTTTGACATTTTCAATTGACCCCCAACCTCAGCAGCCTTCTGTGGGAGAGAGTTCCAGATCTTTGTGTGAAGAAATGCTTCCTGACATCACCCCTGAACGGCTTAGCTCTAATTCTAAAGTTATGCCCCCTTGTTCTGGACTCCCCCCACCAGAGGAAATAGTTTTTCTCTATCTACCATATCAACTCCTTTAATCATCTTAAACACAAAGTGTAAAAAAGTGTGTGGATTGGTCCTGAATGGGGGTAATTTTAACTTAAGGCGATGATGTGAAACGGATGATGTCGGATTGTCCGTCTGTTATCCCTCCCCCCAGCCCCCCGATGTTCCGTTCCATTGAATTAACTGGCGGCCGAGCAGATTGCAGGCGTTTTACACCATCACCGAAAGTTAAATTGACCCCCAATGTGTGGCCCCCACGGTCAAGGAGCCTGACGAAACTCAGCCCCATGGACGTACACGTGAAGAACGGCCACGTCGGTGAGATATTGGAGAGCAAATGGCACCCATCAAACTGAACCCCAGCATGGGCCAGCACCTCAGGATAGTCGAGGCAACAGGACGGGTGTGGGGTGGGAGAGGAGGGGGTGGAGGGTGGAGGGTGGAGGGGGTGAGCAATGAGAGGGATGGGGGGGTAGGAGGAAGTGGGTTAGGAAGGTATTGAGTGTAGGACGGGGTGGATGTAGGAAGGGGTGAGGATGGCGGGGATAGGAGGGGGAGAGGGTGAAGGTAGGAGTGGGTGGGGATATGAGGGCATGTGTGGGGATAGGAGGAGTTTGGGCAGGGGGTGCGGTGGTGTGAATCGGAGGGGGTAGGAGGGGTGATGCGGGTAGGAGGGGGTGAGGGGGTGAGACGGTAGATGGGGCGATGCGATGGGGGTCGGGGTGAGGGGGTGGGAGGGGTTCGGAGGGGGCGATGCAAATGAAGCTACTGCAGAGCCAATTCTTCCGGCTGTGCCAGAAACACTTTTCCGCCTCTGGAGCCTGCACCCCGCTCATTGTCTCATGTTTCAATGTGTTGCGCTCTGAGGATTAACCACAGTCCAAAGCAATTCGCTGCCACTGTGCCGCACAGCACTGGAGCAACAAAAGGAGACCTCAATTAAAACAGAATTAAATCGGACAACCCGATTTATTACCCAGTAAAGTAATTTGAAGTCTCTAATTGGCAGTCGACAGGCCATAATTTAACGCTTCACAAGGCAGGGAATCGGAGTACTTCAGACATCATTCCAGACGCTTCACATGCCAGTGACATGGGCTCGTGAGCCACAACATCTCTGAGCACAGCTGAGGATACAATCGCAAGCTGCCTTTTAACTGATGTACCCGTGCCTCCCGCTCCCACTGCAGGGTTCTGGACAACACCCCGTGTTAGCCCCCCAATGTAAAATATCAGCTGTGGCTCAGTGGGCAGCACACTCACCTCTGAGTCAGGAGGTCGTGGGTTCAAGTCCCACTCCAGGGACTTGAGCACAAAATCCAGGCTGACACTCCAGTGCAGTGCTGAGGGAGTGCTGCACTGTCGGAGGTGCCGTCTTTTGGATGAGACGTTAAACTGAGGCCCTGTCTGCTCTCTCAGGTCGACGTAAAAGATCCCACGGGCACTATTTTGAAGAAGGAGTTATCCCCGGTGTCCTGGCCAATATTTATCCCTCAATCAACATCACTTATAAAAAACAGATTATCTGATCATTATCTCATTGCTGTTTGTGGGAGCTTGCTGTGCGCAAATTGGCTGCCGCGTTTCCTACATTACAACAGTGACTACACTTCAAAAAAGTATTTCATTGGCTGGAAAGCGCTTTGGGACGTCCTGAGGTCGTGAACCGCAGTATATAAATGCAAGTCTCTCTTTCAGTGGAAAAATGAGAGAAGTCGCACAACACCAGGTTATAGTCCAACAGTTTTATTTGAAATCACAAGCTTTCGGAGCGCTGCTCCTTCGTCAGGTGAAGGAGCAGCGCTCCGAAAGCTTGTGATTTCAAATAAAACTGTTGGACTATAACCTGGTGTTGTGCGACTTCTCACATTTGTCCACCCCAGTCTAACACCGGCATCTCCGCATCTTTTCTTTGGAAAGGCTGCTGAGCAAAAGTAATGCCACTATTATGCCACCATCACACTGTAGGTTTGGTTTGGAGCCCAGTACCTACTGCCAGTGATGAAGAGCCGGCAGACCAGAGCTATACGGCCAGCTGCACATCACTCTCTGGGCCTGCAAAGCGGAACGCCGTAGATCTGTGCTTAGTCTAATGCGCGCATAACCACAGGTGTACAGATGATGAAGAGCTAATTGGACGGTTAACAGGGTGAGAGATGAAACACAAAAAAAAAATCCTGGATTGTCCTACCGATCCTCTGGGAACTTTTTAACCTTTTTATCCATAGCGGTTGTGGTTTCACCGCTGTGAGACGCCAGCCCGGTCGGAGAGCTGATCCTCTACAGAGGCTTCACGTTGCTTTGCTGGAACACAATCTGGATGAACTCACTCCCGAATCACATTACACCGTTTCTGTCAACGCAAAGCCAAACCGCTCCACCTCAGTGCAAACCGTGTCGCATAACAGGTCTGTTAGGGATTACCAGCGAGGAACATAGGAACAGGAGGAGGCCATTAAGCCCCTCAGGCCTGTTCCACCATTCAATTGGTTCCGTAAACCTTCATACCCTTACCCAACAAAAATCTATCAATCTCAGTTTTGAAATTTTCAATTGATCCCCAGTCTCAACTATCTCTTCTTGGGGGAGATAGTTCTAGATTTCCATTACCCTGATGCACAAACCCATCGTGTAGCCTAGCAATGCTCTGGTTGGGATTGCTGACAATGTAAAGATGGGTGGAATTCTGTGGTAAAGATTACCAAACCGAAAAACGACATTCTTCAATGCCGATGTGAGGCTGAATGACTATTTGTGAGGCTCAGTCCTGAAGGAATGGCCCAAAAAGTCTTGCCCTTAAAAAAAAAACCAACAGATCCCAGATGTTTTCATATTAAAATGATAAAAGGGGTAAAATCACTCCAAGTACTTGCTCGGGAAGCAAGCGACATCGATGGTGGTGCTTATGTAGGAGTCTTACACATGGGTGCCAGGAGCCCTCACACTACTCATCTGTCCTGGCCACTCTTGGTGTGTGGACCTGGAAAGTGCATGTCGGCACTGCAGGGGATGAGACAGTCGAGCGCGATCCTATCGCCCTGCATCCAGACTCATCCCCAGCCAAGGTCACCGAGAAGATACCAGGAGCAGGAACCTGACCGTTTCCTCCCAAGATCAAGACTGCCGGTTGTCCACTTCCTTGGTTGGGGTCAATTAATTTCAGCAACAGAACATGGATCAAAACCATGGACCTTGCTGGTCTCTGTGACTGGGTCCTACACTGGGTGCTGTATTGACTCACTCGGAGAGCTGTTCAAACAGTTGTTTCTCAAATTGCGACCTGACGTTGACAAACAGTACCTTTCCTCCGAGTCTTCAGGTCCCGTGCTGCCTTGTACTGGAGCCCGACCTTTAATCGCTTGAGCTGCACCCACTCTATTTTCCTATTAGAAAGAAGTGAGCAGATCAATAATACATTCATTTTGTTTATGAATTCCAGCATGAGAACAGACAGGACACCCAAACACTCTTGTTTTTAATACAACAATCTCAGCCAAGTTACAACAAATTCTAGAGTATAAATTGCATGTTACGGTTACTATTTCAATTAAAGCCATGAAGGTTGCACCAGTTAGGAAGGAACATAGGAACAAACTGGGAGGAGGCCATTCAGCCCCTCGAGCCTGCTCCACCATTCAGTTGGATCACGGCTGATCTGTATCTTAACTCAATCTACCCGCCTTGGTTCCGTAGCCCTTTGCCTAACAAAAATCTATCAGTCTCAGTCTTGAAATTTTCAGTTCAAAGTCACCCTTGTATTTAGAGGAAATAAGAGAAAGGTGTGGCTTTTATACCCAGTTTTACAGTAATGAAGACAGCTCGGCTTCCCTACAGCACACCCATGACCCATGACCCATGACCATCCCGCTTGTTTAAACCACAGCTGACATATGCCGTGCAATTGCAATTGCTGAAAGTTACACACTGGGAGAATGGCCAAAGAAATTAATCGACCGGTTACACTATGCAGGTTACAGGAAGGGTTCCCATCTGAAGTCCGAATCCTTGTCCTAATTATCAACCAACTGTGCTTATTACAACTTGCTCGTAATATTTCCTGTACCCTCAATTGTCATTCTACTCTACTGTATAATAACCGGACGGCAACAGGTAGGACCATCATGCTCCACCATTTGGACTCCCGATCAGTTCCCCAAACTCTGGCCAATAAAGGCATGGCTTTCTTTAAAGGTGAGAAGTCGCACAACACCAGGTTATAGTCCAACAGGTTTATTTGAAATCACAAGCTTTCGGAGCGCTGCTCCTTCTTCAGGTGAAGGAGCAGCCGCTCCGAAAGCTTGTGATTTCAAATAAAACTGTTGGACTATAAACTGGTGTTGTGCGACTGCTCACATTTGTCCACCCCAGTCCAACACCGGCATCTCCACATCATTTCTTTAAAGGGTCATTGTTTCATGAATAACATAAGAACATAAGAAATAGGAGCAGGAGTCGGCCATTCGGCCCCTCGAGCCTGCTCCACCATTCAATAAGATCGTGGCTGATCTTCTACCTCAACTCCACTTTCCTGCACTATCCCCATATCCCTTGATTCCCTTAATATTCAAAAATCTATCGATAAATGTTTGCCAAACTTGTCATCAGTAAACCAACACACATCACAAAGACACAATAGATGTCAGAATCTATCACTGGGTCTTTTTCTCGCATCTTCCATTGCAAGTAAAACAAAATGGTTTCGTAACACTTTTCAAGACAATAGTGCTCTGTGGGCTTCCCCGATTGTTAAAGCAGTAAATATAGGAACATGGGAACAGGAACAGCCCCTTTAGCCCATTCAGTGAGATCATTTCCTGATCTGTAACTTAACTCCATCTACCAGCCTTGGTTCCATAGTCCTTAATACCATCACCTAACAAAAATCTATCAATCTCAGTACTCTAAGTGTGGTCTAACCAAGGCTCGATACAGGTTTAGCATAACTTCCCTACTTTTCAATTCTATCCCTCTAGAAATAAACCCTAGTGCTTGGTTTGCTTTTTTTATGGCTTTATTAACCTGTGTGACTAGTTTTACGACAATTCGGCGGCTTTGTGGTCACTTTTACCGAGACCTGCTTTTGCGGCTCCCAGTTTGCGCCCTACGTTGACCGAGGAAAATTTTGGCCAAAATTGGATAATCGTATCATTGCGAAATGTTGTTTTGGGCCATGAACTCACTTGCTTCGCAGATTCTTCACAGCTGGCTTGGTGTACGAAGTGCTGAGCCCGCGCTGTGCCCCTCTGTTTCCCTCTCCTTTTCTTCGAGAAAGCCTCTTTTTGTTTCCTGTAGACTTCCTGCAGTCTTTTCTTCTTCATCTCCATGGCTTGCTTTACCGACCGTTTTGCTTCGCGTTCCTTCTTCCTGCGCTCGACCAGCTGCCTGCTCATATACTCGCGGACCTCATCGGCGTTGTAACTGCGGGCCAATGGGGACCGCAGCCGCTCTTCAGCCCCTGCTCCTCCCTCCCCCTGGATTTGCTGGCCGGGATTGTTCAGGAATGGGCTGGAGGAACACGCTCTACTTTTTGGAGGTGAAAGACTTCTCTTGCTGCCGGGGCGTGATCCCAGTCTCGGGATGCAATTTCTTGGAGAGCTGGCGCTACCAGGGCTCGGGCTGCCTCGCTCGCCTTTATGAGATAAAAGGTGTTTGTATCCCTTAGGACTCGCAAGTCCCCTCTGACTATCTTCACCGCGCTCTCTTTCAAGGCTTGGGCTGCCAGTTCCCATCTTCCAAGTAGAGTTTCGCTTCTTTCCAACGTTCTTTTCGGATTGTAAACCATCTAAGATTCCGGTTACCCGCACGGTCTCCAAACCAGCCTGGTCAGGGTCCAACTGACCAGTTTTAACAGAAGTACAACAATGACCATCCTCGTTTGCAATATAGAGTCTTCTTCTGGGACTCTTTTCCAATGAAGTGGATTGTTCATGTTCCACTGGGTCTTTTGCTTGTTCATCTGTTTTATTAAACAAAAAAGTAATTAAAAAATGCTGGAAATTACACTGAGATAATGGATAATAAGCTGAAGGTATAAAGCAAGGTTGTGGCACCGCTAGCAGGCCCAACATTGGAGAGAGGCAGGACAGAGCTGGGAGAGGGTATGGTTGGGTTTCGATGTTTCCATTACTGGAAAAAAAATCATTCAAAGGATTTAATAACCAATTCTTGATCAAAAAATCACTTTTTTATTTTAAAAACAGACTATTTATTACACATTTCCATACAGACTCCTCACGCCGAGCTCTATACAGAGCTGGATCGAACTCCCTCCCAAAATCCCTCCAATTAACCTCCATGCTCCGTGCTCCCTCAGTGCTTTCAAAACCATGCCAAAAACGTTACAACATTCTTCTCGGCCCATCCTTAACTCCATTCTATAAGAACATAAGAAATAGGAGCAGGATTCAGCCTCTCGAGCCTGCTACGCCATTTAATGAGATCATGGCTGATCCGATTTTGGCCTCAAGTCCACTTTCCTGCCCGTTTCCCCATAACCCTTGATGTGTTCGTTTCCCCCTCGCATGGCTTCCAATTCATTCTCTGGTAAATGCTCCGGAATATATTAGCAGCCCTGCGTATCTTCTTCTTCTTAGGCAGTCCCTCGGAACCGAGGATGACTTGCTTCCACATTAAAAATGAGTTCGCAGGTGACTGATGAGTCCAATGCGGGACCTACAGTCTCAGTCACAAGTGGGGCAGACGGTGGTTGAAGGGGCGGGGGGGTGGGGTGCTTGGGTTGACGTGCGCTCCTTGCGCTTGGCTTCCGGTGAAGAGACTCGAGGCGTTCGGCGCCTTCCCGGATGCTTCTCCTCCACTTTGTGCGGTCTTGGGCCAGGGATTCCCAGGTGTCGGTGGGGATGTTACACTTTTTCAAGGAGGCTTTGAGGGTGTCCTTGAAGCGTTTCCTCTACCCACCTGGGGCTCTCTTGCCATGCCGGAGCTCCGAGTAGAGCGCTTGTTTTGGGAGTCTCGTATCGGGCATGCGGACAATATGACCCGTCCATCGGAGCTGATCGAGCGTGGTCAAAGCTTCAATGCTGGGGATGTTGGCCTGAGCAAGAACACTGACGTTGGTGCGCCTATCCTGCCAATGGATTTGTAGGATCTTGCGGAGGCAGCATTGGTGGTACCTCTCCAGTGCTCTGAGGTGCCTGCTGTACATGGTCCATGTCTCTGAGGCATACAGCAGGGCGGGTATTACTACTGCTCTGTAGACCATGAGCTTAGTGCCGGGTTTGAGGTCCTGGTCTTCAAACACGCACTTCCTCAGGCGACCGAAGGCTGCACTGGCACACTGAAGGCGGTGTTGGACTTCGTCATCGACGTCTGCCCTTGTTGACAGTAGGCTCCCAAGGTATGGAAAGTGGTCCACATTGTCCAAGGCCTTGTCGTGGATTTGATAATCGGGGGGCAGTACTGTGTGGCGGGGGCAGGTTGGTAGAGAACCTTTGTCTTACGGATGTTTAGTGTAAGGCCCATGCTCTCGTACGCTTCGGTGAAGGTGTTGACGATGGTTTGGAATTCGACCTCCGAGTGAGCGCAGATGCAAGCGTCGTCTGCATACTGTACTTCGACGACAGAGGAAGGGACGACCTTGGATCTGGACTGGAGGCGACGGAGGTTGAACAGTTTTCCGTTTGTTCTGTAAATTAGCTCCACTCCAGCGGGAGCTTACTGAGGGGGAGATGGAGCATTGCAGCAAGGAAGATCGAGAAGAGCGTTGGCGCGATGACACAGCCTTGCTTGACCCCGGTTCGTACGTGAATTGGGTCTGTGGTGGAACCATTGGTCAGGATCACGGCTTGCATGTCGTCGTGAAGCTGGCGGAGGATGGTGACAAACTTTTGAGGGCAGCCGAATTTGCGGAGGACACTCCATAATCCCTCACGGTTGACAGTGTCGAAGGCCTTTGTGAGATCAAAGAAGGCCATGTACAGCGGTTGGTGCTGTTCCCTGCATTTCTCTTGTAATTGACGTGCGGTGAAGATCATGTCCATTGTGCCCCTTAGTGGGCGGAATCCGCATTGCGACTCTGGGAGGAGCTCTTCGGCCACTGGGAGAAGGCGATTGAGGAGGATTCTTGCAATGACTTTCCCTGTGGCAGACAGCAGGGAAACTCCTCTGTGTATAAGCAAGTTGTTACTGCTGAATGCTATCCCAGTAGTTCATACGGCGTCAGAGACCTTGACAGCATAGCTGAGGTGGCTCATGTTAACTCCAAGATTGAAGTCTGCAACTTACTCCTTGGTATCAAACAAAACCGATTACACTGGAACCTCAAATATTCGCTTGAAGGGAGGAGATCCCATAGCGAACAAATGAAACGGGTAGATAATCGCAAGCGCCATTTTTACACATCCACACCCCAGGCACAGCTGAGAAGAGAATTACAATATTAATAATAAAAGAAACATAATACAGTTTTAGTCACCGAGAAAAGGAAGTAAAAATAGCAAAAAGAAGTTGTGCAATGAGGTGAAATCTAGAAAACCAGCCCACTGATTGCCAGGCACTAATTGGCAGGCTTGCTCGAATTGTTAAGATGGTTGGGGTGGGAATGGAAATAGCAATTCCGGACTTCAAGGGTTAAGTTACGAGGAGAGATTACAGAAATTAGGGTTGTATTCCCTAGAAATTAGAAGGTTAACAGGTGATCTGATCGAAGTTTTCAGGATATTAAGGGGAACAGATAGGGTAGATAGAGAGAAACTATTTCCGCTGGTTGGGGATTCTAGGACTAGGGGGCAGAGTCTAAAAATTAGAGCCAGACCTTTCAGTAGTGAAATTAGGAAACACTTCTACACACAAAGGTTGGTAGAAGTTTGGAACTCGCTTCCGCAAACAGCAATTGATGCTGGGTCAATTGTTAATTTTAAATCGGAGATTGATAGCTTTTTTTGTTAACCAAAGCTATTAAGGGATATGGGCCAAAGGCGGGTGTATGGAGTTAGGTCGCAGATCAGCCATGATCTCATTGAATGGTGGAGCAGGCTCAAGGGCCTCCTCCTGTTCCTATGTTTCATACTACTGCATACTAGACATTGCTGGGACAGAGTGAATGGAGCTCTCCTCAGCCACCAGCCTCTGCAATGCCTGGGAGTCCGTGACACTGGTGTTGGGGCAAAAATGGACAAGTGTTTCGTTCAGCTGCAGCACTGGTCACTCACCATGAAGGGCCCAAGAAAAAGCACAAAGATGACGTTAGCAGACACAGACACTTTTTATTTTTGGCCAAAACAGTTTTGAAAATTACCTGACGGTTCACGGCCGTTTCTGTCATCTGGATCGAGAGTCTTGGCCGGGCTCTTTGGAAGTTTAAGAGGTGGGCCTAGCAGCATTCTTACCAACTTCTGGCCTTCTCGCCATGCAAAGACACCAGAAGATTGAGGTCCTGGTAGAAACACAAGTGGCTGGCATTAGCTTTGAACAAATGTTTTAGGAGTTGATCCCTTCAGGAGAGGAGAGGTGATAGGGTGCTGGGTTTTTTAGTGCAGTCTCTAGATGCAGGAAGGATGTTCCCGATGGCGGGGGAGTCCAGAACCAGAGGTCACAGTCTAAGTGGCCTCCTTCTGTGCCGTAAATTCTTTGATTCTAAGAATGCAAAATCTTTTCAAACCACCATCACCTGTCAGCAGACTTCCACTTTATTGTTTTGAAACATCTCTTCACCTTTTACAGAGCCAAAACTGAGACTTCTAGCCAGTTCTCAGATCTTCCCTTCTCCACATCAAAATAAAACAATGTTGCACGCAACTTTCTGATTAACATTGGAGATTGTTACAAATCAAACAATACCCTAGTGCGTCAATACAATTAAACATATTCGACAAACTTTGCCTCCTACATGTTGAAATACAAAATAACTAAGCCTTGGCGAGTTGCTGCAGTGTGTACCATCTACAAGATGCAACTCGCCAAGGCTTCTTCGGCAGCACCTCCCAAACCCGCGACCTCTTCCACCTAGAAGGACAAGGGCAGTAGACGCATGGGAACACCACCACCTCCAAGTCACACACCATCCTGATTTGGAAGTATATCACTGTTCCTTCATCGTCGCTGGGTCAAAATCCTGGAACTTCCTCCCTAACAGCACTGTGGGAGCACCTTCACCACACGGACTGCAGCGGTTCAAGAAGGCAGCTCACCACCACATTCTCGAGGGCAATTAAGGATGGGCAATAATTGCTGGCCTTGCCAGCGACGCCCACATCTCGTGAATTAATTTTTAAAAACTATTTGTATGCAAACATCAAGTGGGCTTCTTAGTCAGTTGGATCAAAGTCTTTTCAATTTGTGTTGCTACTTTTAGCGATTTATGTATCTGTATTTCCAGATGCCTTTGCTCCTCTACCCGATTTAATTTCTTACCTTCCAAGGAATAAGTGACCTCCTTATTCCTCTTTTCCAAAATGAACCACCTCACACTGCACTGTATCGAATTTCATTTGCCACTGATCTGCCCACTCTGCAAGCCGCTTTACATCTTCCTGTATTTTAGTGCAGTTCCCCACATTATTAGAGCGAGAGAGGATCACTGTGACAGGACGGAACAAGGCAAGAAGCCAGTGGGGGAGTTGGGATGTTGGGCATGCAGGACTGTGTGGGGGAAGGGCTGGCACCACAGAGCTATGGATTAGCTCAGGTTGTGGTGGGCAGAAGCCAGTAAAAAGAGCATTAGCGGATTCAACCCTCGAGGCAGTGAAGGTCTGGGTTAGGGTTTCAATATCGGAACAGTCGACCATTCAACCCTTCGAGCCTGTTCCGCCATTCAATGAGATCATGGTGGTTCTGCATCTTAACTCCATCTACCCACCTTGCTTTCCATAACTCTTCATACCCTCAGCTAACAAAAATCTATCGATCTCAGTTTGGAAATTTTCCATTGACCCCCCAGCCTCAAACAGCTTTTCTTTGGGAGGGGGGTGGGGGGGGAAAGAGAGTTGCAGATTTCCACTCCGCTTTGTGTGAAGAGGTGCTTGTTGACATCACCCCTGAGCGGCCTGGCTCTAATTTTAAGGTTATGTCCCTTTGTTATTGAACTCCCCCCACCAGAGGAAAAAGTTTCGCTCTATCTACCCTACCGACTCCTTGGGAGAAGTAGGGGTGTGTCGCAGGCAATGGGAGGTCGTAGCACGACATAAGAACAGAAGAAGTAGGAGCAGGAGTCGGCCATACGGCCCCTCGGGCCTGCTCCGCCATTCAATAGGATCATGGCTGATCCGAACCTAGACTCACGTCCACTTCCCTGCCCGCTCCCCATAACCCTTAATTCCCTTATCAGCGACAGTCAGAAGCTGAGCTCAGGATGGAACAGAATGCAGAGTGCACCCACCACGGCCAAAGTGGGCGGCCGGGAAGGTCGATGAAGTCGGAGCCCGAGGCAACATAGGCTCCGCTGGAAGCGTAAAAGGGGGCGGCATTAAGTGTCTCAAACCCCACAGAACATCTTCATCGGAAGTGCAGAAAAAGAAAGGTGACTTTGAGGTATCCTTATTAAGCGGAGCTCCAATAAAACACCAAAATAAAATAAACGGACGAGTTCGGAAAGTGAAAACGTTAACAACTTTGCCGTGTGACTGGAAAAATAAAATATAAAAAACCCTCTCTGATTGTTCCCATTAAATCCCGTGGCCCTGGCAACGTGGCCTCTGAACTGCAATCCATCTTTGAGCAACACGGCTCTGACATCATGCCTGACAGAAACAAATGACCAATAAAAACCCTCTGACAGTGGCAGTTACAGTGATAAATGCCACTCGGGTCATTACCTCACCGCCTGGTCTCGGAGGGAAAGCCAGGCAATTTTTTCCTTCTTGCAGCAATCTGTTAGAGGAAATAATTTTAATGCATTTCAAAGCAGCACAGTAAGGCTGGAATACACAAAAGGGTTATAATGTTCCGCGCTGCCAATCAATACATTATACGGCGAGATTAACCTTCCCCATTTTCTCCGGTTCGACCTCTCGGAAGCTATGCAGTCGCTCGCACAATACTGTATCTCAACTGAGCTGAGCCACGGTCAGCAATTCCACTTTCGTGCACGCCTGCCTACATTTTGCGTTGATATTACACAGGAGTCAGCTCTAAGACGGTGTCAAGGGCTGTCATCCTGGGCCGCGACTTGCTCAAAGGGGGGAGAAAGCAATTCCATCTGAGCCCCAGATCCAGCAGCAGCTCCGCACTCCAAGCTCTGGATCGAAGTCCAGAGACACGCGGAGCAGGAGCAGCAACAACAACAACTTGCATTGGTATAGCACCTTGAACGTAGCCAAACGTCCCAAGGCACTTCACAGGAATCGCACAGAATCACACAAAATCACAGAATCCCCACAGTGCAGATAGAGGCCATTTCGGCCCATCGAGCCTGCACCGACACATATCCCACCCTATCCCCGTAACCCCACGTATTTAATCCCCCCCCTAACACTAAGGGTCAATTTATCATAGCCAAATCAACCTAACCCGCACATCTTTGGACTGTGGGAGGAAACCGGAGCACCCGGAGGAAACCCACGCAGACACGGGGAGAATGTGCAAACTCCACACAGACAGTCACCCGAGGCCGGATTCGAACCCGGGTCCCTGGCGCTGTGAGGCAACAGTGCTAACCACTATGCCACTGTGTTGCCCACAGGAGTGGAATCAGACGAAGCATTTGTGGAGATATGAGGGCAGGTGACCAAAAGCTTGGTCGAAGGGCTATGTTTTAAGGAGCATCTTAAAGGAGGAGAAAGAGAGAGGTTTAGGGAGGGAATTCCAGAGCTTAGGGCCCAGATGGCTTAAGGCGCGACCGCCAATGGTGAGGCCAAGGAAGCGTGGGCTGCACAAGAGGCCAGAGTTCAAGGAGCGCAGAGATTTGGGAGGTCTGTACGGCTGGAGAAGGTTGCAGAGATAGGGAGGGGGCGAGGCCGTGGAGGGATTTCAACACAAGGATGAGAATTTTATATCCAGGAGTTGCCGGACCGGCAGCCAAGGTAGGCCAGCGAGCACAGGGGCAATGAGTGAACAGGACTTCGCACTCTTGCTGAGTGCCACAGTTGGGGGTGTGGGCGGGGGTGTCAGGAGAAAAAGAGACCCACAGCCTGTTCATCCTTTCCTGATGGGTATACCTCGCACTTCTGGTATCATCCTTGTAAATCTTTTTTACATCTTTATGTAATAGTCTGTGCAGTTCGAGAAGTTAATCATGGAGAAACATATGTAAGGGGGAGGGCAAAGGGTGGAAGGAGATGGAGAAGAAGCAGGGGAACCAGGCTAACTCTTTTTTAAAAATAAAATGCCAATTAGATCGACAGGTGTCATTT
This sequence comes from Squalus acanthias, assembly GCA_030390025.1. Lineage (NCBI taxonomy): Eukaryota > Metazoa > Chordata > Chondrichthyes > Squaliformes > Squalidae > Squalus > Squalus acanthias. Next base: position 93,159,371 of record CM059438.1, read on the forward strand.
AAAGAAAAGTACAACAGTTAGCAAAAGTGCCTCTTTTTAAAGGGGCAGAAACAATAAACGGCAAATTATCAATTAAACGTATCAAATTAAAGTAAAATGTGGTTGCTGGTGTTCACAATGCACTCCAGTCCCTCCGGTGCCCACCGGTCGCAGAGGGCCCCGAGCCTATTGGCAGACACCGCGTGCTCCCTCTCCAGGCAGGCCGGGCGTGGACATAGCCGCGGAATCGAGGCAGGCAGTCGGGCCGAACGAGGGGAACCAGGTGAAAATCCTAGCCGTGGCTGATATTCTAGTCTGGCCTGGGGTACAGTTCCAAGAGCACTGATAGACCTCGAGTACCTCGCCCAAGTGGCAATATGTCAGCCTCATCAGTCTCTTCTGCAAATGGCTGGGTCTTTTTTTTAAATTAATTCACGGGATGTGGGTGTCGCTGGCAAGGCCAGCATTTATTGCCCATCCCTAGTTGCCCTCGAGAAGGTGGTGGTGAGCCGCCTTCTTGAACCGCTGCAGTCCGTGTGGTGAAGGTGCTCCCACAGTGCTGTTAGGGAGGGAGTTCCAGGATTTTGACCCAGCGACGATGAAGGATCGGCCAATATATTTCCAAGTCAGGATGGTGTGTGACTTGGAGGGGAACTTGCAGGTAGTGGTGTTCCCATGCGCCTGCTGCCCTTGTCCTTCTAGGTGGAAGAGGTCGCGGGTTTGGGAGGTGCTGCCGAAGAAGCCTTGGCGAGTTACTGCAGTGCATCTTGTAGATGGCACACACTGCAGCCATGGTACGCCGGTGGTGGAGGGAGTGAATGTTTAAGGTGGTGGATGGGGTGCCAATCAAGCGGGCTGCTTTGTCCTGGATGGTGTCGAGCTTCTTGAGTGTTGTTGGAGTGTTCCTAACAGTGCGTGCCAGCACACTATTGGACTGCATGGGCTTCATGGGCAACCCCAGTCCTGTCCTCACTTGATTTTTTATTTTACACACACTTCTAGCAGGGAGTTGCTGGATCAGGAACAGGAACCATGGCCTGTTTTCCCTTCCCCAGCGCAGTTCAGAAAAATCTAATCCAGCCCAGACTGGAGACGGGACCTGGGAGCTTCCTGATCTGCACAGGTAAGCTGCTCATTGAGCCATGGGCACAGCTTCAAAGCCACATTGATGCTGACCTTTGCTCCTTGACGTCTGACCTCCCATAACTGGCAAGTTGAAAAGTAATTGGCTCGTTTTGACCAATGGAAATGTATTCCCCAAAATCGCATTTCTTACATTTGATTCGGCAAACCCTTTCCATCTTCTTTAGCGATTTAAAAACCTTTTACTCCCAAGTGTCGAACCCTAAATCCCAGTATGTGGCATTGTCACGCACAGAGCCCAGATTAAGTTAAAACCTATTTACCTCTCCGTTTAGGCTCCTTGTATCAAAGAGTCAGACACATTGAACTAGATTACCCAAATAGTCTTTCATTAAATGTTTGCTTATATAATATTTCCACCCTTGGCTCTCCACACCCTGCAGGTGTGGGATTCTAATGACAAAAGCACATTGTAGCTAATCCCGAGCCAACGCACTGGTACCCGGCCAACATCTTGTTCAAACCTCAACACAGTTTGGCTGCCAAGACTTGAAAAGGACTGCAGATGTGGGATTTTGACCATTTAAAAAAATTATATATATCTCGTACAAGAAAAAATACAAGATTGGCGGGCAGGAAAAGACCAGCTGGTCCATCAAGCCCTCTCCATCATCCCCTGCTTCAGAATAAAATAGTTAAACTGCACTTCTATAGTTGTTGATAGTGAGGTCCAATAAAAAGAAAAGAAAATGCATTTATATAACGCCTTTCACAACCTCAGTACTTCCCAAAGCGCTTTGAAGTAATTTTGAAGTGTAGTCACTGCAAGCTCCCAATGTGATAATGATTGGATCATCTGTTTTTTTAGCTTTGTTGGTTGAGGGAAAAATATTGGCCAAGACAACGGGGAGAACTCCCCTGCTCTTCGAAATAGTGCCATGGGATCTCCTACATCCACCTGAGATGGAAAACGGTGCCTTGCTTAAACCTCTCATCTGAAAAACGGCACCTCCGACAGTGCAGCACTCCCTCAGTGCTGCACAGCCTAGATTTTTGTGCTCAAGTCTCTGGAATGACTTGAACCTCCAATCTTCGGACTCAAAGGCGAGAGTGCTGCCCACTGAGCCACAGCTGACACCTGTCTCACACAGCCCTTATCTCTGATACATAGACGTAGAACTGCAGCCTCTGTCTAGATTATTTAAAAAAAAATACATTTCCAACAGAGTTTTCCAAAGGTTACGACTAACTCGCCAAAAGCTTTTTCGACCGCTTACCTTCAACTTTTGCTGTTCTCTTCGGGCTTGGTGACTTTGAGAAGCTTCGAGCTTTGTGAGTTGCCTCGTGATTCCAGCTGGGATTCTTTAGGGAGTTTCTTCTCTGCTCTGGAATGGAGATTCAAAGACCGTTGGTGTCTCTACATAATAAATGGAGAGTATTGTACTGATAAAAAGAAAGGGGGAATAAAGCATGAGTTCCGCACAATTGAGGGAACAGAGAATTGCCCAAATGCACAGCTTGTGAAAGATAAAATCCTGTCAGCATCACAGGTGAGACGTTCGTCAGAACTGGGTTGCCGTTAATGGCTTGGTTGCATAAGCAGGATGTTGTCTGAGCATACAACACCAGGACGTCCCAGGTTCGATTCCCAGCCTAGCCCCACTTGGCTGATCTTAGGTGCACCACAATTGGGCTGGGGGGGTGGTGGGAAATCAGTTGAAATTCCCACTCCTGACCCTTAGCCAGTGACTCTTACTGGAAAATGCAAGCATGTGGATATTGTGCGAGTGCTGGTTCAGACTTGGGAGCAATATTCCCCCACAGCCAACTGGGTAGCAATGGAACGATACGAGAGATGGAAAGGGCAGACACAGGTCGGCCGTGATGAAGGGTCTCCTATGTCATTCTGTTCCAGATGTCAAAAAATTGCTTCTCTTCCAGTATTTTCTGTTTTGTTACAATATTCTATTTAAGACCAGTTGACGCAGATTTTCTTGGACTTTCCGCCACAAGTCTGCCCCAAACAAGCTCGCTAGAGGGGGCGCTGGGATCTGCCTGGAAGCCAGTACACCAAGGGTGTGGCTAAGTTACTCCATGAGTTACCTTTAGCCCACGGTCAAAGCTTTGGAGCCACTCTGACTTCACCCATGAGATGTTTGGAACGCGTCAAGTGATTTCCAGCCATTGGACATCTAGCGTCCTGTCATGGTGAACATTCTTCTACACAAAGCCTGACGTGGATTAGTCTCTTGGAAACACAGTGCCTGCTGGAATAAAGTGGCTCTTCACTCTCACCTGGTGCTGCAGGGCTAGCACACTCTGTGCCGGTAATTTTGACTTTTCCGATAGTGTAAAACGGACGATATCGGATCAGCCTCCCGTTATAAATTGTGGAAATGGAAATGAAAATCGAGGGAAAGAAAGAACACAGGAAAAAAACAAACGTGAGAAAGAAAGAAAGAAAGAAGAAAGAATGTGTGAAAGAAAGATGGTGAGAAACAAAGAACGTGAGGAAGGGAAGGGAAGGAAGAAGGGAGGGAGGAATTTCTACAGTGCCTTTCCTGACCTCAGGATGTCCCAAAGCGCTTTACAGCCAATGAAGTACTTTTTTGAAGTGCAGTCACTGTTGTAATGTAGGAAACGCGGCAGCCAATTTGCGCACAGCAAGCTCCCACAAACAGCAATGAAATAAATGAACAGATCAACTGATTTAGGTGTTGGTTAAGGGACAAACGTTAAAATGTCAATCTGATATCGCCCGTTTTACACTATCGGCCAAAGTCAAAATGACTCACTAACTCCCTCGTCAGCTCTTGAACACATATCCAGCGTAATTCCAACGGCAGAAACATTGAAAACAGTAAGCAGGGCAAGGTGCACAGTAAAGGAGCTGATATTCATTTTCCCAGCATCTGAAATGGGTATAAACCTTTTTTTACGATCCATGTCCGTCTCCTGTACGACACGTATCTGATATAAGGAGACGGCCATTTAGGACTGAGATGAGGAGAAATTCCTTCACTCAGAGGGTGGTGAATTTTTGGAATTCCCTGCCCCAGAGGGCTGTGGAGGCTCAGTTGTTGAGTATATTCAAGACAGAGATCAATAGATTTTTGGATATTAAGGGAATCAAGGGAAATGGGGATAGTGCGGGAAAGTGGAGTTGAGGTAGAAGATCAGCCATGATCTCATTGAATGGCGGAGCAGGCTCGAGGGGCCAAATGGCCGACTCCTGCTCCTATTTCTTATGTTCTTATTCATGTCATAAACCTTTAGACACTCTCATTGCAAGCACCAGCATTGACCTTTACACTGCGCGTACAGTCTCTCAAATTTATGTCCTCACCCCCGCCCCCCCGCTCCCCACTCCGCTGTTCCAGGATGATCAGAGATCCCTCTTGCACTAGATTGCGATCGATGAAAAGGAGCTGGTTTGTCTCGAACCTGCGTCCCGCAGTCCCCAGTCTCTGCGCCGCATCAGTTCCCGCCTGCTGGCCCGAGTGTTCACGACGAGGGCCTCCTCCGTCTCCTCCACTCCCACTGAGCTCCTCTTGTCAGATATCAACTCGATGGCATTGAAACCTGAAAGAAATTGTAATCGGTTCAGCTACATCTGATAGATCGGAGTCTGTTTTCACTGGCAAGAGGGTCGCTAACCAGAGGACACAGATTTAAAGTAATTGGCAAAAGAACCAGCAGGGAGATGAGGAGAATCTGAAATGCACTGCCTGAAAGGGAGATTCAATAGTAACTTTCAAAAGGGAATTGGATAAATTCTTGAGGGGGATAAATTTGCAGGCTGTGGGGAAAGAGCAGGGGCAGTGGGGCTAATAGGATAACTCTTTCAAAAAGCCGGCACAGGCACGATGGTCCGAATGGCCTCCTCCTGTGCTGTATGAATCTATGATCCTGCGGTTTTAAATCACTGGACCAATTAGCACAGAGGTTACTAGCCTTTTATGGCGTGTAGACTGGACTTTGAAAGCTGAAGGAAGACTGGAGGCCTTCACTGAATGGCTCTCGAGCTGGGCTGAAAATTAGCAGGACAAGAAAAATGAACGAGAGGGTCCTTAAAATAGCATAAGAGAGAGAAGCGAGGAAACAGATGAGGAAAATAAACAAACCCAGCACATTATTTGGAAATCACAGAGAAAGTTTGTTGGGGTTGATTCCTGCCCGGTAACAGGTCAAGAGGCAGGCAGAGGAGAACATAGCAAGGCGAGGTGATGAAACGGGTGGGTGTAACGTCGGCGACCGACACAATCCGCCTGTGCAGAGACCCGAAGGATTTTGGACTTTTAAATATGGACTTTTAATATCTGTTTTAAAGAATGGACTTAAACCCTGGATTATTTGGTTAAAGGTACGAACAACAAAGGAAAGAACACACAACGATCAGCTTTACCAAAGTCAAATTGCCTGATGGCCGTTGCTTGCTGTCCATGCTGTTTGGAGAGAAAAGTACGGGGGTTAACAGTGTCTTCAGGTCCTTCATGCATTTGAACAGTGAGTCTCTCGCCGAGATACCGGCGTAACGAAGCTCGTGGAGGAGCAGGGCAAATCGGACAGCAACTTCCCGATTTCCATGTTTAGCTGCGCGTGCGCGGACTCCGGAAGTTGCTGTCCGATTTGCTCCTTAATAACGATGAGTGCTGACAGCTTCGCCGCTATTCCTATCGCAAAAATCCGGGCCGCTGTCTTCGGGGGCCTTCGCAGGCTACACTGCCAGGAGGTGACAAACTTGCTGTTCTTTCCAAGGACAGGACAGATCAGCAGAGCTTCGCAAAGGCAGCTGACAATTTAACCCCTCACCTCCTGGAACAGACAAACTGCTCATTCCGAGTTTCGAGTAACATTCCTGGGAATAAGGTTGTACGGCATCTTTATCTGGTAAACCGTTGTGTCTCAATGTCAATAAAATTATTTAGATTGTGTTTCAGTCTCGGTTGATTCTGACCCTCTCGCGCCCTCAAGGAGTAAAATACCCTCCAGACCACAAAGCGCGCAAACGTATTGAGCAGCAACCTTCAGATGGCAAAGGCGAAGGACAGAGCACCAGGTCTCTGAAGGAGAAACACTTTCAACAGCAAGGACTGCTGATCTTCCCATCCAGGTACATTTAAGAAAGCGTCGTTTGTGAAAGCTGCTATTTGATGGGAGAAGTGTGCAATACAGCACAATACCCCATCCACAGAAAGCTGCCATTCTCAGCAGGAGTGATTCAGATGAGATTAGGGGAAGAGGGAGTAAGGGGACGAGGAGAAGAGGGGCAAGCAGAGAGAGAGAGAGAGAGAGAGAGGAGGGAGAAAGCCGTGCTCCAGAACTGGATAGGCAGCTATGCCGCTATAGAAGCTGGTATTAAGAAAGAAAGAACCTGCATTTCTGTAGCGCCTTTCACGACCTCAGGATGTCCCAAAGCGCTTTACAGCCAATGAAGTCATTTTGAAGTGTAGTTACTGTTGTAACGTAGGAAACGTGGCAGCCATTTTGCACACAGCAAGATCCCACAAACAGCAATGTGATAATGAGCACAGAATTATATAGGATATACAGCACAGTACTGTAACAGGCCATTCGGCCCACCCAGTCTATGCCGGCGTTTATGCTCCACTCGAGCCTCCTCCCGTCTTTCCTCATCTAAATCTATCAGCATAACCCTCTATTCCCTTCTCCCTCATATGCTTGTCTAGCCTCCCCTTAAATGCATCTATACTATTCGTCTCAACCACTCCCTGTGGTAGCGAGATAATCTGGGGTTTTTTTGTGGTGTTGGTTGAACAATAAATGTTGGCCAGGACATTAAATCGGGCTAATAGCCCAGCTGGATGGAGCAGTGGTATAAAATGAACGTGGCTCTTCGACAACCAGCGTCCAGCTCTTGCAGCAACCGTACACAATACACCTGTCCCGCACATGTACAGGAGATGCACCAGTGTACAGGAGATGCACCAGTGTACAGGAGATGCACCAGTGTACAGGAGATGTACCAGTGTACAGGAGATGTACCAGTGTACAGGAGATGTTCCAGTGTACAGGAGATGTACCAGTGTGCAGGAGATGTTCCAGTGTGCAGGAGATGTTCCAGTGTACAGGAGATGTTCCAGTGTGCAGGAGATGTTCCAGTGTGCAGGAGATGTACCAGTGTACAGGGAGATGTACCAGTGTACAGGGAGATGTACCAGTGTACAGGAGATGTTCCAGTGTACAGGAGATGTTCCAGTGTACAGGCGATGTACCAGTGTACAGGGAGATGTACCAGTGTACAGGGAGATGTACCAGTGTACAGGGAGATGTACCAGTGTACAGGAGATGTACCAGTGTGCAGGAGATGTACCAGTGTGCAGGAGATGTTCCAGTGTGCAGGAGATGTACCAGTGTACAGGCGATGTTCCAGTGTACAGGAGATGTACCAGTGTACAGGCGATGTTCCAGTGTACAGGAGATGTACCAGTGTACAGGAGATGTTCCAGTGTACAGGCGATGTTCCAGTGTACAGGAGATGTACCAGTGTACAGGAGATGTTCCAGTGTACAGGAGATGTTCCAGTGTACAGGAGATGTACCAGTGTACAGGAGATGTTCCAGTGTACAGGAGATGTTCCAGTGTACAGGCGATGTACCAGTGTACAGGAGATGTTCCAGTGTACAGGAACCAAAAGCAAAAAGAAAAGGCAGCTTAGCCCGTGTTGAGTTGTCACTGCGCAATAATTACTGATTTAATAGGTCTCAGGGGGTTACCACTTCATCTTTAATGCAGTCGCACCACTGAGATATGTGGCATCTGTGTCATTATCATACATCACAAGCCATTCTATTGACACTTTCTTTCGGGAGCAGATGACAGGAGAGATAGAGTAGCAATGTCTGGCCCGTGGCGAGCTCCATCCCCACACAGATGTCTGGTTAATGGCTCCAGCCTTCACTTGTTTTGCAGCTTGAAGCAGGCCTTCCGTGGAAAAAGTCTTGCCTGGTGCTATGTAATAATGAGGTATTACAACAGGAGGAGACCCCCCGCAACAGTGGAGAGCTGTGACCTGAATGTCCAGGGTTTGGAGAGAGAGAGAGAGAGACATTAAAGGTGATCTGACTGCAATGGGCCACTAACAAGGAGGTAACTGGTTCAGGGTCACATGGGTACGGTAGTGCAACGGTTACGCTACTGAACTAATAATCTAGGAACTGCAAGTTCAAGTCTCACCTTTGAGCAGCTGGAGAAGTTGAATTCATTAAAAAAAACCTCTAGTATTAAAAAGCTGGTGTCAGCTAAAGTGCCCATGAAGCTGTCGGAATGTCATTAAACCTCAAGTGGTTCACCAATGTCCTTCAGGGAAGGAATCCTGCCGTCCTTAACCCGGTCTGCTGATATGTGACTCCAGACCCACACCAATGTGGCCTGACTCTTAGCTGCCCTCTAGAAGTGGTCCAGCGAGCCACTCGGTTGTGTCACCACCATCTCAGGGCAACTAGGGACGGGCAATAAACTAATCTGAATGTCGGTGGCCCACCGGTCAACGGAGACAGTGGCTGCTTCAAACGCAGCACCATTTCACCCCATTCGGAGTCATAACCAATCCAACCAGGGTCATTGTCCAGCTTGAGCCCAAATCACCAGCTTCCCCCCTCACAGAGGTTGTTGTTTTACAACATAAGAAATAGGAGGAGTGAGGCCCCTCGAGCCTGCCCCGGTTAGAACATAGGAACAGGAGGAGGCCATTCAGCCCCTTGAGCCTGTTCCACCATTCAATTAGACCATGGCTGATCTAAGAACATAAGAATTAGGAGCAGGAGTCGGCCACATGGCCCCTCGAGCCTGCTCCGCCATTCAATAAGATCATGGCTGATCTTCGACCTCAACTCCACTTTCCCGCCCGAAGCCCAAATCCCTTGATTCCCCATGAGTGCAAAAATCTATCGATCTCAGCCTTGAATATACTCAATGACTCAGCATTCACAGCCCTCTGGGGCAGAGAATTCCGAAGTTTCACCACCCTCTGAGTGAAGAAATTCCTCCTCATCTCAGTCCTAAACAGCTGATCCCTTATCCTGATTCTAGACTCTCCAGCCAGGGGGAAACATCCTCCCTGCATCTACCCTGTCAAGCCCTGTAAGAATTCTGTATGTTTCAATGAGATCACCTCTCCTTCTTCTAAACTCCAGAGAATATAGTTTCTTCGTAGAGTAAGAATTGGCAGTCAGATTAACAGGCCTCGACAAGAAGACTCCTTAGATAGCTGTAACCATCCTTATATCAGCCATAGGATGGCAGAACCCATAAAATGAGGGGGAGGCCAACCAGCTCCCCTGGAGAATCCCAGTGGACATCTACCCGGAATTCCGGTCTCCAATCGCCGGGCCTGGGGTTCGAACCCTCCACCTTCTGACTCAGAGGCGGGAAGGCTACCACTAAAGGCTCGCTCCCTGAGAAAGGGTAAAGTCACTCTGTGTAATAGGAACATCGGAACAGGGGTAAGCGATTCAGCCCCTCGAGCCTGCTCTGCCATTCAATGAGATCATGGCTGATCTGCGACCTAACTCCATACACCCGCCTTTGCCCCGTATCCCTTAATAGCTTTGGTTAACAGAAAGCTATCAATCTCCGATTTAAAATTAGCAGTTGACCCAGCATCAATTGCTGTTTGCGGAAGAGAGTTCCAAACTTCTACCACCCTTTGTGTGTAGAAGTGTTTCCTAATTTCACTCCTGAAAAGGTCTGGCTCTAATTTTTTAGACTATGCTCCCCTAGTCCTAGAATCCCCAACCAGTGGAAATAGTTTCTCTCTATCTACCCTATCTGTTCCCCTTAATATCTTGAAAACTTTGATCAGATCGCCCCTTAACCTTTTAAATTCTAGGGAATACAAACCTAAATTGCTCTCCAGCGCCGAGTGATTATTAACCCCACACCAGAATCAGGAAGAGCAACAACCTCCACAGTGGCTAAAGACTGGGCAGTGGATTCCTGCCCCTCACTTTCAGGGGTGCCGAGTTAACCAACCAAAGCTGCTCTTACATTGGCCTCAGAGGGTGCTTACTCCACCAGTTCCTGATGGGTGGGTCTCACAAATCTGGTAGGAACTCCAACGTAAATTTGGCAGATTGCACAGGACTGGCCCCCCGAGAAGACCTGTTTATTACAGCAATTCAGCGTATATGGAGTGTAAAATAATTACTCAGAGTGTATTCTACTGGGTAAATTCACTGATCCTATGCTCCCAGCCCGAGGCCACACTTGAAGGGAGTGTCGGTAACCAGAGGGCACAGATTTAAGGTGATTGGCAAAAGAACCAGAGGCGACATGAGGAAAAAAACCTTTTTACGCAACGAGTGGTTAGGATTTGGAATGTGCTGCCTGATAGGGCGGTGGACACAGATTCAATAGTAGCCTTCAAAAGGGAATTGGATAAATGCTTGAAGGAAAAATTGCAAGGATATGGGGAAAGAGCGGGGGGAGTGGGACTAACTGGATTGCTCTTCGAAAGAGCTGGCGCAGACTCGATGGGCCGAATGGCCTCCTTCTGTGCTGTACTATTCTGTGATTCTACGGTCTGAGATAGAGCTACAACCTGTCGTTCTGATTCGCACACCTTTCCAGTGGAGCTCCACTCTCCACTGGGAGCGTGCGGAGGTTTAATACACTCTCATCTGCCTCAGTTGCTTCTCCTGGTCCCTGGCTTTTGTGTTGAGTGTCGCATTTGCGCTGAACCCACTATTAACCAAGCCTGCATGAGGGCTGTACATGTTCCTGTAGAATGCACACAAGAAGGAAACAATCACCTTGATTGTCCATCCATCAAACCTACAGATCAATGGTTGTAGATCACGATGGTGCGTCAGCGGTCGTCAGTAGAATAAGAGAAGATTCGAACAAACAAACAGTAACGACAAAGCCCAGGTCCATCACTGGACAATGACTTCATTTTTATTGTCTTGGGATAAGAACTTTTAATGCAGCGACTGCACAAGCCTTTTGGAGGACCTGCCATCTCCACCACCCACGCCTGGCATCTGAACCAGAGAGGCAGCAGCAACTCAGAGAATCACTACAGCAATCCCGAGGAAGAGCTTCACCCAGAGGCCGCAGGTAGGCGAGAGGTGAGGGGGCAGCGTACAAGGAGTCTCGGGGGGGGTGGGGCGAGGCAAGGCATTTTCTTCAGTGCGCTAGTGAGGCTCCTCAGCTTCAGCTTCAAGTAAAAGCCTTGAAAGAAATACCCTGATAATTGTTTATTTCAAACAAGTCACCGTGAAAGTCAATTCAATTCAATTTGGTTATTCATCACTAATTGGATAGCTCTACCAAAGAGCCAGCACAGGCACGAGGGGCCGAACGGCCACCTTCTGTGCTGCCCCCCCGCCCGAGATATCTGCGCTCCTCTAATTCTGCCCTCTTGAGCATCCCTGATTATAATCGCTCAACCATTGGAGGCCGTGCCTTCTGTTGCCTAGGCCCTAAGCTCTAGAATTCCCTGCCTAAACCTCTCCGCCTCGCGACCTCTCTCTCCTCCTTTAAGACGCTCCTTAAAACCTACCTCTTTGTCCAAACTTTTGGTCACCTGCCCTAATTTCTCCTGATGTGGCTCGGTGTCAAATGTTTTTGTCTTTTAATACTCCTGTGAAGGGCGGGGTGAAGGGGGAGGGGCAATTCCCAACCGCATCCAAAGTGAAAGTGATCCCCTTACATGTTTATTATTGGAGCTTTCAAAACTGAAATCAGTAGATATTTGTTTGATAAGAACAAGGGATATGGAGCTAAGGCAGGTAAATTAAGTTGAAGTACAGATCAGCCATGATCTAATCAAAACCCAAGGGGCTGAATGAACTCCTAATGTTCCTCTATTATGTCAGGAACCTTGTTATTCGGACTCGGGTTACTTACAAAAAGAAAATACCTGCCAAAAGCATTTTGTAAAAAATGGTTTTAGTGATTTCATTGGATCGTCTCATCTTCCTTGCTACATATTTGGCATGTGTTTCCTGACCACTGCTTCTTCATTGCGAGTTTGTGTACACGCTTGCTGCGGCTTGATATTTTTATCAACATTCTTTGAGATGTGGGCGGCACTGGCAAGGCTTATGCCCATCCCGAGTTACCCTTGGGAATGTGGCGACAGCTGCTTGCACCTTGCTTATTATGAAGTCGCCCACCTGTTGAACTGTGATTTGTTACTTTATGAAGAAGATTAGCCATCGAGTGCAAGTCTGGCTTAGACTTTGCACATTAACACTTGTAAGTGTTAAACTTTGAGGTGTGATGGGAGACACAAGAGATAAACACAAGTGGGTGCGTTTATACAACTCCAACACATTGCGCTGACAGATTCATTCATTTATGTGAATGCAGTTCATGCTGGGAGCCAAATTTATTATTTTCCATTTCTCGACTTGCAGTGAGGAGCACACTAGCCATTTATAGCCATTTACATAATCACTTGGGGGGATGATGCGGAGATGCCGGTGTTGGACTGGGGTGGACAAAAATGAGAAGTCGCACAACACCAGGTTATAGTCCAACAGTTTTATTTGAAATCACAAGCTTTCGGAGCTATCGATCGCCCCTTCCTCAGACCTGGTGTTGTGCGACTTGGGGGGAAACAGCGAGCGATGTCAAGAGAGATCCACCAGCGTTGGTAAAACTTTCGAACCTCCTGTTTTGGTCCAAGAAGCATTTGATTCACTTCACAGATGTCCCAGCTTCGAAACAAATATTTCTGAGCGCACTTTCGAAAAAAAAAAGCAGTCAACCGGAAACAAGATCCTGCCTTTGAACAGTCGGCGACTCGGAGTAGTTCCCTAACCAGGACATTCCGGGAACGATCCCAGTCACGCACCGAACGAGGCCAGTGACAGGACCACGCCAAATTGGTCCGCCAGCCTCGTTTGTTCATTTTTTCCACGATTCATTAGCGACCGACCGCAGCACGCACCGTCAGTATTCGCAAGCGCTTTAAAGGTAAGATTTAAGTTTGGTAGTTCGTTTGTTCTCATCAGTAAAAAGCCCTGGGACAGGTGATGAAGGGAATTGAGACGGTGGATCCTGACAAATCGATCACAATATTGAAGAGTCCAAAAACTAGAAATTTAAGATAGAATCATAGAATGGTTACAGCACAGAAGGAGGCCATTTGGCCCGTCGAGCCCGTGCCGGCTCTCCGCAAGAGCACTTCAGCTAGTCCCACTCCCCCGCCCTTTCCCCGCAGCCCAACAAATTTTTTTCCTTCAGGTACTTATCCAATTCCCTTTTGAAAGCCACGATTGAATCTGCCTCCACCACCCTTTCAGGCAGTGCATTCCAGATCCTAACCACTCGCTGCATAAAAAAGTTTTTCCTCATGTCGCCTTTAAGTCTTCTGCCAATCACCTTAAATCTGTGTCCTCTGGTTCTCGACTCTTCCACCAATGGGAACAGTTTCTCTGTATCTACTCTGTCTAGACCCAATCCGGCCAATTACCGCCCCATCAGTCTACTCTCAATCATCAGCAAAGTGATGGAAGGTGTCGTCGACAGTGCTACCAAGCGGCATTTACTCACCAAAAACCTGCTCACTGATGCTCAGTTTGGGTTCCGCCAAGACCACTCGGCTCCCGACCTCATTACAGCCTTGGTCCAAACATGGACAAAAGAGCTGAATTCCAGAGGTGAGGTGAGAGTGACTGCCCTTGACATCAAGGTAGCATTTGACAGAGTGTGAACAGTGTTCCGTTCCATTCACAACTCCTCAGATAATGAAGCAGTCCATGCCCACATGCAGCAAGACCTGGATGACATTCAGGCTTGGTCTGATAAGTGACAAGTAACATTCGCGCCACGCAAGTGCCAGGCAATGACCATCTCCAACAAGCAAGAGTCTAACCACCGCCCCTTGACATTCAACAGCATTACCTTTGCCAAATCCCCCACCATCAACATCCTGGGGTCACCATTGACCTGAAACATAACTGGACCAACCACATAAATACTGTGGCTACAAGAGCAGGTCAGAGGCTGGGTATTCTGCAGCCAGTGTCTCACCTCCTGACTCCCCAAAGCCTTTCCACCATCTACAAGGCACAAATCAGGAGTGCGATGGAATACTCTCCACTTGCCTGGATGAGTGCAGCTCCAACAAGACTCAAGAAGCTAGACACCATCCAGGATAAAGCAGCCCGCTTGATTGGCACCCCATCCACCACCTTAAACATTCACTTCCTCCACCACCGGTGCACCATGGCTGCAGTGTGTACCATCTATAAGATGCACTGCAGCAAATCGCCAAGGCTTCTTCGACAGCACCTCCCAAACCCGCGACCTCTACCACCTAGAAGGACAAGGGCAGCAGGCGCATGGAAACACCATCACCTGCAAGTTTCCCTCCAAGTTACACACCATCCTGACTTGGAAATAGATCACCGTTCCTTCATCGTCGCTGGGTCAAAATCCTGGAACTCCCTCCCTAACAGCACTGTGGGAGTACCTTCACCACAAGGACTGCAGTGGTTCAAGAAGGCGGCTCACCACCACCTTCTCAAGGGCAATTAGGGCTGGACAATAAATGCTGGCCTTGCCAGCGATGCCCACATCCCAGGAATGAATCCAAAAAAAACCCCTCATGATTCTGAACACCTCTATCAAATCTCCTCTCAACCTTCTCTGCTCTAAAGGAGAACAACCCCAGCTTCTCTAATCTATCCATGTAACTGAAGTCCCTCATCCCTGGAACTATTCTTGTAAATCTTTTCTGAACCCTCTCTAAGGCCTTCACAAGATCAGGAAATTAGGACTGAATCAGGCAGAACTACTTCATAGATGACGACAACAACAACTTGAATTTATATAGTAACTTTAACGTAGTAAAACGTCCAAGGGCGCTTCACAGGAGCGTTAGCAAACAAAATTTGACACCGAGGAGATATTAGGGCAGGTGACCAAAAGCTTGGTCAAAGATGTAGGTTTTAAGGAGCGTCTTAAAGGAGGAGAGAGTGTTAGAGAGGCGGAGAGGTTTAGGGAGGGAATTCCAGAGCTGAGGGCCTAGGCAGCTGAAGGCACGGCCACCAATGGTGGAGCGATTAAAATCGGGGATACGCAAGAGGCCAGAATTAAACACAATTTAATTTACCAGGAAAGAAGCAAATAATGTACATGGGCTCAAGAAATAACGACACGAATTGCTGGAGTAAGAAAGAAATGAGGAGAAGAGTAAGGGAGAGGGAAATGAATGGTAGGTATGTAGTGGTCACAAGGGTCATACTTCAGCCAGCTCAGGTAACCTCACACAAAAGAAGTCCACATGGAGATAGTCTAAGGTGCAATTCTGTTGGAAGAATCAATGAGGTGGTTACTTACCTTTATAGGCTGGTGCTGGTGGGGCAAAGGTCACTTTCCTGACCAAGCACTTTATTGACCCATTCTTGAAAGGGTCTCCGATCTTCTGCCCGAGAACTGGCATAGGTTGTTCCTGTGGTAGATTCGGTCTGGTCCCTTCTAATTGCTGTTCCTTCTGCAGCTTCCTCTGTTTCCTTATCCGCTCTTTAAGCCTCTCCAATTTGTTGGTGGGGGGGGATTTACTCCGCAACAGTTCCAGTCGCTGGGTGAATGGACTTCCAGGCGCAGAAAGGGGGGAAGCACCAACTGGTGGTCCTGGAGAACTTCTCTTCTCCTGTAGTAGCCGTCTTTTGATAGAACAGTCGAGTTCCAAGTTACTGCCAGCGCCAACGAGAGGACTTCCTTCGAGATGACCTTTGTTGGATCGGCTTGAGCCACTGCAAGCCTCCTGCTTACTAGTCCCGAACCAGTCACTCGCCATCATATCCATATCAACCAACGCATGCGATCTCGTTGGGATGTCTCCAGTTGATAGGTTACCATTTAGATCTAGGTTGATAGTTTCTGTGGTCTGATTAACTCCAGACAGTGGAATGTCTTGGTCAGTGATATCATTGTATAAGGGGCTTGTTCTCTCATTCCAGAATACTGTTCTTGAAGAAAGACAATTCTCCAATAGGCAATTGAATTTTTCGCTGTCATTTGTCCTGTTCAGGAATTTGAAGAGCAGTTCAAAGTTAAGTTTTTAAACAACTGAGGAAATTTATAGAAATAAATAGACTTTAAGTGACCTCCAACTAAAAATAAATCACTAAAATGTCTTCCCATCCTATGCTTATGACAAGCGCATCCCCTGCCATAGCAACAGGAAATAATTAGGCAGGCTCCTATCCCAGAGGCCCTGCTGAGCACATCTGAAGGCTTTAGTCTAATAATAGGCCTACAGTCAGACTCCAGCTTCGGGAATGCATATGCGTCTCTATGTCTCTACCGTCGTCATACAGTTGCCATCCACATGCCCACCTCCTCCTTCAGAACAAGCTCACCGATTTGTGGGTTTCACAGAAAAATGGGAAGAATTGCAGAATACAATCTCCAATACACCAGTAGAAAAAAAACCCTAGGGTAGCCGGAGAGCAACTACTTCCTCTGGCGAGGGCTGGAATCCAGAACAAGGGGGCATAAGTTTAAAATTAGAGCCAGGCCGTTCAGGGGTGATGTCAGGAAGCACTTCTTCACACAATTGGATAGCGGAAATCTGGACCTCTCTCCCCCCAAAAAGTGGTTGGGGCTCGGGGTCAATTGAAAATTGATTGATAGATTTCTGTTCGTTTAAGGGTGATGGAACCAAGGCGGATGGAGGGAGTGGAGATACAGATCAGCCGTGATCTAATTGAATGGCGGAACAGGCTCGAGGGGCTGAATGGCCTCCTCCTGTTCCTGTGACTGGAGTTACTGATTGCAGCAGAGACACCATCCCAACATTTAATACGTACGAACATATGAATTAGGAGCAGGAGTCGGCCACTCGGCCCCTCGAGCCTGCTCCGCCATTCAATGAGATCATGGCTGATCTGATTACTACACATTCCCGCCTACCCCCGATAACCTTTCACCCCCCTTGCTTACCAAGAATCTATCTACCTCTGCCTTAAAAATATTCAAAGACTCTGCTTCCACTGCCCTCTGAGGAAGAGAGTTCCAAAGACTCACGACCCTCTGGTGAGAAAAAAATTCTCCTCATTCTCTGTCTTAAATGGGCGACCCCTTATTTTTAAACAGTGACCCCTAGTTCTAGATTCTCCCACAAGAGGAAACATCCTCTCCACATCCACCATGTCCAGACCCCTCAGGATCTTAAATGTTTCAATCAAGTCACCTCTTACTCTTCTAAACAGTTCCAAGAGTAGCTTTGATAGATGGTTGAAGGAAAGGGGAAATCCATGGATATGGAAACAGGGCGAGCACATGGGATTGGGACTACTGTTCATATAGAGGATAAACACCAACATGGACCGGTTGGGCCGAACGGCCCGTTTCCGTCTTGTCATTTCTAAAATCTATGCGGGACACAAAAATGAAGATTTAAAAAAAATAAAAGTCAATTTTTTTTCCACTGCCATGTTTTGTGAAATTAAAAATGAACCATATTTTAAATGAATTCTCATCATTATGAGAGTGACCCTCAGCAGTTGAGCCACAAATCCGACCCTCGTCCCACACCCGAAGGGCTTAACAAGCCTACAGTTACTGGGCACGCGAGAGTTTCACATTCAACCCTGAAAATAAAAACCTTTTTTTGGAGGGGTAAAGATGTAATAAAAATCTAAATACAAGTGGAACCTGATCCGGGAGGTCTGGATATTTAGTTTGATTTGAGCCTAAAGAAAGTGCAAAGGCCTTTTTGTTTTGTTGCTGTGAAGTAAACAAACTGCTGCAGCCCTAGAAGGAGCTGCAAGAGCCCGGTCAGCAGATAACTACAGTACTATGTGTACAAACACTAGGGGGTAGCCATGGCAACAGCACTGGCGAGACAAACTCCAGCAACAATGCGAGCTGCGAGAAGCTTTAAAAGGAAATAGGCTGCAAGATTAGTGGAGGGTAGTGAAGGGAAGAGGAGATTGCCTTTAAGCTCCCAAGTGTGACAACATAGTAAATCCAGTCCTTATAATTGTGTTATGCAGCGAGCCCCCTGATTCTTGCTGGGTTGATAACTCGCCCGTGCTTCGTAAAGTGAACCCAGACGGAGTGTTGGCTATTCATTTATGTAAGGCATCACAGGTCAATTTTATCCTCACTTGACATCCGAACACAAGGGGTGGTGGGGTGGTGGGTGGGGGGGGCAGGGACGGTAATTCTGACTTTGTGCGATCGTGTCAAACGGGTGATTGCGAATCGGCAGCCCATTGAAGTCAGTGGAAATACAAATGGGGAGAGATGTGAAGCGGGCTGCCGAGTCGCTATCACCCGTTTTACACTATCGCACAGAGCCGGAATGAGCCTCCTCTTGCACGCTCCGATAGAGACCACTGAATAGGAGCTGGAATTGGGAGGTTTTCCCTCGATCTGCCGTTCCCTTCCCTAGCCCAGGGAAATGGAGGCCAGTTTTAACACTCTATTCTTGCTCCATTGGAGCTCTGCAGGGATCAAACCTGGGACTTTGGTTGCCTGCGTGGCTCAGTCCCACCCCACACTGCGCGTTCCTTCCTTAATAAGGCCATAATAACGCATTAGAACTCTACAGTTACAACCTGCTGGCACAGATTTAAGGTAATTGGCAAAAGAGCCAGAGGTGAGATGAGGAGAATAATTTTTTTTTTTAAAACAGCGAGTTGTGATGATCTGGAATGCACTGCCTGCAAGGATAGTGGAAGCAGGGTCAATAGTGACTTCCATAAGAGAATTGGATAAATACTTTAAGGGCAGAAAATTGCAGGGTTATGGGGAAAGAGCAGAGGAAGTGGGACTAATTGGATAGCTCGTTCAAGGAGCCAGCACAGGCATGATGGGCCGAATGGCCTCCTCCTGCGCTGTACAACAACAAGAACTTGTATTTATATAGCGTCTTTAACGTAGTAAAACATCCCAAGGTGCTGCACAGGAGGATTACAAGACAAAAAAAATTGACACCGAGCCACATAAGGATAAATTAGGGCAAGTGACCAAAAGCTTGGTCAAAGAGGTTGGTTTTAAGGAGCGTCTTAAAGGAGGAAAAGAGAGGTAGCGAGGCGGAGAGATTTAGGCAGGGAATTCCAGAGCTCAGGGCCTAGAAGGCATGGCATGGCCACCAATGGTTGAGCAATTATAATCAGGGATGCTCAAGAGAGCGGAATTAGAGGAGCGCAGATATCTCGGGGGTTGTGGGGGCTAGAGGAGATTAGAGATAGGGAGGGGTGAGGCCATGGAGGGATTTGAAAACAAGGATGAGAATTTTGAAATCGTGGCATTGCTTAACCGGGAGCCAATATAGGTCAACGAGCACAGGGGTGATGGGCGAACAGGACTTGGTGCGAGTTAGGACACGGGCAGCCGAGTTTTGGATCATCTCAAGTTTACATAGGGTAGAATGTGGGAGGCCAGCCAGGAGTGCGTTGGAGGTAACAAAGGCATGGATGAGGGTTTCAGCAGCAGATGAGCTGAGGCAGGGGCGGAGACGGGAGATGTTACGGAAGTGGAAATAGGTGGTCTTAGTTATGCTGCGGATATGTGGTCGGAAGCTCATTTCAGGGTAAAATATGACACCAAGGTTGCGAACAGTGTGGCTCAGCCTCAGACAGATGTTAGGGAGAGGGATGGAGTCAGTGGCTAGGGAATGGAGTTTGTGGTGGGGACTGAAAACAATGGCTTCGGTCTTCCCAATATTTAATATTGGGGGCCAAGGATAGATCATTGGGGGACACCAGAGGTAACGATGTGGGAGCGGGAAGAGAACCCGTTGCAGATGATTCTCTGGCTACGATTAGATAGATAAGAATGGAACCAGGCGAGTGCAGTCCCACCCAGCTGGACGACGGTGGAGAGGCGCTGGAGGAGGATGGAGTGGTCAACCGTGTCAATGGCTGCAGACAAGTCAAGGAGGACGAGGAGGGATAGTTTACCTTTGTCACAGTCACAAAGGATGTCATTTGTGACTTTGATGAGAGCCGTTTCAGTACTGTGGCAAGGGCGGAAACCTGTAAGATTCTATGATTCATTCACCAAACTTGCAAAGTCTTACATTTTAAACTTTTGCCCTCTCAATTCTGTGAGGGAAAGTCCCAAATTGCTGCAATAAAATCAACAACAGAAAACAATGTGTTTACCTGCTTGAGGAAGGGGTCCACTTGGGACTCGGGGCACTGTGCTTGTCCGGTCCACAGCTTCTCAGGGAAGTTAGTTGTTGTGGGGAACCTCCTTGGTTTGAAATGCTGCCAGTACCCTTTACACTGCATCCTACAACAAGAGCATATTATATTGGCACGGTAACCACTTCAAAAGCCTGCTGGTATAATTCAACCCAAGCAGACCATCTACTGCAATCGGGTGTAAATGGACGGCTTTTGAATCACCCGTCAATACTTTCACTTAAGTTTTGAAAGCTTTAAAGAAAATACACTGAAATATTTTCACTCCCTCTCCGTAGGTCAGCTGCTTGCAGGGCAGTTTACACCAGAACAAGTCCCAACCTGTCCCAACCCATTATGATGTTCCTGGACCTGTTGATTATTTATAGACCATCCCACGATGCGGAGTTGGTACCAGCGACAGTCCTTCATCTTACACCAAGCAGCGAATGAAAGCGACCTTGACCCGCCCATGAAGAAGTAGTCCAGCTCCATCTCAATCGAGTAACCACCACCCCCACCACAGAGTGCCCAATACCCCTCCTTTCTAAAAAATATTACATTTTGCCATACAGCTGGCAAGAGAGACTATTTACACCTCAGTTTCTAGTAGCCGAGATCGTGGCAACCCCTCGCTATGTTCCCAGCGGATTTCGGACTCCAACCACTGATACCAGCTGCGTTGTTAATCAGCCTCGGGATGTGGGCGTCGCTGGCACGGCCGGTATTTATGGCCCATCCCTGAGAAGTTGTTGGTGGGCCTTCTTCTTAAACCACTGGAAGCGGTTTTGATGTTGGGCCACTTCAGAAAGCAGTTAAGAGTCAACCACGTTGGTGTGGGATTGGAGTCGCCTATCAACCACAGCGGTTTTTTCTTGAATGACAATCAGACAGCTTCATGGTGACTTTTACTGATACCAGCTTTTTTCATAGAATCATAGAATGGTTACAGCACGGAAGGAGTTCATTCGGCCCGTCGAGCCCGTGCCAGCTCTCTGCAAGAGCACTTCAGCTAGTCCCACTCGCCCGCCCTTTCCCCGTAGCCCTGCAAAAATTTTTCCTTCAGGTACTTATCCAATTCCCTTTTGAAAGCCACGATTCAGTCTGTCTCCACCACCCTTTCAGGCAACTGCATTCCAGATCCTAACCACTCGCTGCGTAAAAAAAAGTTTTTCCTCATGTCGCCTTTGGTTCTTTTGCCAATCACCTTAAATCTGCTGTCCTCTGGTTCTCAACCCTTCTGCCAATGGGAACAGTTTCTCTCTATCTACTCTGTCCAGACCCCTCATGATTTTGAACACCTCTATCAAGTCTCCTCTCAACCTTCTCTGCTCCAAGGAGAACAACCCCAGCTTCTCCTGTCTATCCACGTAACTGAAGTCCCTCATCCCTGGAACCATCTTGTAAATCTTTTCTACACCTTCTCTAAGGCCTTCACATCCTTCCTAAAGCCCAGAATTGGACACAATACTCCAGTTGAGGCCGAACCAGTGTTTTATAAAGATTCATCATAACTTCCTTGCTTTTGTACTGTATGCCTCTATTTATGAAGCCCAGGATCCCATAAGCTTTTTAAACCGCTTTCTCAACGATTTGTGCACATATACCCCCAGGTCTCTGTTCCTGCACTCCTAATTTAACCCTTTGAGCCCCGGTATCGTTCTGGAGAATCTGCGCTGCACCCCCTCCAAGGCCAATACCTCCTTCCTGAGGTGCGGGGCCCAGAATTGAACGCAGTATCTAAATGGGGTGAGACCATCATAGAACCCGGGTTACACGTAGCAATCTGGCTCCTGCTGGTTTCAGTCGGGAGTTCTGGTCATCGAGTTCACGGGCTGTTCCAAAATCACAGCGCGCACGATGGTGACGGACGACCTCGCACTGCAATTTTGGTCACGCTTCTGCCGATAAATGGAGCCGTAGAGAGACCAAAGTCACCCCCAATATCTCAAAACTGGGCAAAAAGTGCATCAGCATTGCAGCAGATCTTGACTCGGACTCCCTGATTAAATCTTTCACATACCATTGGGGGCCACTATAAATAGGCAACAGGGACTGACTGAAGATCTTACCGATCCACCAGAGGTTAACATTGGGATTGCAACAGCCACCAAATAGAGTCCCCTTAAAACCCTAATCTAGACAACATACCCTGGCACCACCTTGCCAATACATAGACTCCAATTCTCACCACCACCCATAAGAATTCCACATCAATGCTAAATCCCACATGGGTGCCAGATAGAGGTGCACAAATAGTATCAGCCCAATGGCAACTGATCTGAGAAAGAGCTCACACATGGAAATGACCAGACCAGTGCAATCTCAATAGGTTCTACTGGGCCAAGTTAGCCTAACGAGGATCAAGTTGGCTCCCTGTGATAGGTGCAGGGAAGAAACTCGCTGTTGTCACTACGCGTAGTAAAGGTGTCCCTTTAAGAACCCATTTACCATGTTGTTACATGCATCAGCTGTAGCAATTTGCCCCCCCACCCCTTCGGATAATTGCGATTCGCCCCGTACCATCTTGCCCTACACAGACACAAAGTACCCTGCAGCTCTGCCCCAGTTGTAAAATATCCTATAGCCAATGTCCCCTGTGAGCTCTGCTATGTTCTGTGCGGCCTGTTTCTTTTAATGCGTGGTCCCTTTAAATTTCTGCACATGTGCGGTATTTATAATGTAAAAGCCGGTTAGCGGCCTATGCGGGACCTTGCAGATCACTGCGCGGCCGTGCACGCACGCTCCTTAGCGGGAACATTGCCTACAGCCCTGATCAATTGCGGAATACTTTGCAGTAACACCCTCAACGCTGTTCATTGAATAGAAACAGAGGCATTTTAGCGCAGGTGGTGGTCATTTGGCTCTTCTTGCCCGTGTTGAATTTGGACTCCTCTTGGGAGCTGATTTTTTTTTTACAGTCTTGTTTTCATGCTTTGTCCCAGGCAAGTCCCCTTTTCACGCTTTCTCCGCAAACATTCAATCAAAATCTACAGCAAGAGGGACGAAGCATCGAGAAGAGATTTACTAGAATGGTTCCAGGGATGAGGGACTTCGGTTACGTGGAGAGACTGGAGAAGCTGGGGTTGTTCTCCCTGCAGCAGAGAAGGTTAAGCGGAGATTTGATAGAGGCGTTCAAAATCATGAATGGTTTGGATCAAGTAAATAAGGAGAAACTGTTTCCACTGGCAGGAGGGTTGGTAACCAGAGGACACAGATTTAAGACGATTGGCAAAAGAACCAGAGGCGACACGAGGCAACATTTTTTTATGCAGCGAGTTGTTGTGATCTGGAACGCGCTGCCTGAAAGGGCGGTGGAAGCAGATTCAATAGTAACTTTCAAAAGGGAATTGGATAAATACTTGAAGGGACAAAAATTACAGAGCTATGGGGAAGAGCAGGGGAGTGGGATTAATTGGACAGCTCTACCAAATAGCCGGCACAGACATGATGGATAGAATGGCCTCCTTCTGTGCTGTATCATTCTTTGAGCAACCTCCTTCGCTTTAATCTCACCAAATGCCTCGGACTGCAAGCGTTTTCGAATGCTCAGTTCCGGAAGAAGGTGGTCATCCTCTTCGAAATTCAACTTGTTTTCAATCTGCTGTAACTGGGAATGAACAAGGCAATTAAAAATTTTTAAAATTAATCGGGTGCCATGCACATTATCCTCGCAATACTGAGTCTACTGCAGACCCGGCATAGCCAAAATACAATCGGGTCGATCTTGACTGAGCGCAATAGTGTAAAACGGGTGACTGCAAGTCGGAAGCCCGTTTGACATCTCTCTCCAGTTTTATTTCCATTGACTCGAACAGGCTGCTGACTCACCAGCACCCATTTTACACTATCGCACAAAGTCAAGCTCTACCCCAATGGCTCTTAAAATCAAACAAGCTTATTTCTGCCAGGCAAAATATAGCTCACAACTCAAAATGTGAAGTCACAAGATTCTAAATCACCACGTTCAATATTCCATGACTCTTTATAGAGCTTTTGGTCTTATTCTGTCGCGTTCCAATTTATATTTGAGAATTATATATTTCGTTTAAGCAAGTTTCTGAACAAAATCAAGATCTATTGCCTGATTTTTTAAAGGAAGCAGTGCGTGAAACATGATGGCACACTGGTTGGATCGGCTCACAAGGCAGTAACACAGCAGGGTTGGGATGACATGGTAAGCAGCTCGTTGACATTACACAAGCTCAGAGAATTGCTGTCTTCAAACACACGTCAACCTGCGTCATTCAAAGTAATATTTAATAAAGTTTAGAGATGGGAAAAGCGGGAAACGGAGAGCAAATCAGTTTGAGTCCATTTTCAGCAAGTACTTTCCTTCTTCTCGTGGCAGAAATCCTGATGGACATCATTGGACTGAAGGTTCCCACCATCAGATCATATCACTTGACCCAAGTGATGCTGCATGACATAGCTGACCCAGAGGCGGAGACTAATTTTGTTCTCTGTTACTGCAGAATATTGTACCCTATATGCATTTTACATATAAAAGAAAAGACTTGCATTTCTATAGCGCCTTTCACAACCTCAGGATGTCCCAAAGCGTTTTACAGCCAATGAAGTACTTTTTGAAGTGTAGTCACTGTTGTAATGTAGGAAACACGGCAGCCAACTTGCGCACAGCAAGCTCCCACAAACAGCAATGTGACAATGACCAAATAATCTGCTTTAGTGATGTTTGTGTTTTAGTCTCCTCATGCCTCCCCCATTATATAATTTTAAAATCTCACGCTCATGTTTAAATCCCTCCATGACCTCGCCCCCTCCTCATCTCTGTAACCTCCTCCAGCCCGACCGACCGCGCCCCCCCCGCCGCCAAACTCTCCATTCCTCTGACACTGTTCTCTGGCAAAAAGGACGACGCCGCTCACTTAGTAATGGGCAGCACAATTTGTTCTGTGCTCTGTTGTCCTCCTCTCCCATCAGGAGCTGCAGTACAGTCAGCAAGAATGTACCATGGATTTTATTGCCGCTTTATGGAATATGCCAAGAGCAAAGAGAAATATTAATCCCAAACTACCGCCATAGTGTACCATGGAGGAGTGAGGAGTGGAACCATTTCAATTACAACTAGTCAATCTCCCATGGTGTTACACACACGGACTCAAGACTAAGCACAGCCTTCAGGTGAAGCGGGGTTAGAGGAAAGGGGGATCATTGGACCAGGGCGTGTAGATGTCATTCAGTCATATATTCTGTGCTATTTTTTGCATTCCCAGTTGAAATTCCTATGTCCACATTTATAATGGGAACTGTCTATGTAAACTTATCATGTTGTACTTGCACTCTCCTACCAGGAGGGTGCAATTACAACATAGGAACAGGAGGAGGCCATTCAGCCCCTCGAGCCTGTTCTGCCATTCAATGAGATCATGGCTGATCTGTGATCTAACTCCATATACCCGCCTTTGCCCCATATCCCTTAGTGCCTTTGGTTAACAAAAAGCTATCAATCTCCGATTTAAAATTAACAATTGATCTAGCATCAATTGTCATTTGCGGAAGAGAGTTCTAAACTTCTACCACCCTTTGTGTGTAGAAATTATCCTAATTTCACTCCTGAAAAAGGTCTGGCTCTAATTTTTAGACTATGCTCCCTAGTCTTAGAATCCCCAACCAGTGGAAATAGTTTCTCTCTATCTACCCTATCTGTTCCCCTTAATATCCTGAAAACTTCGATCAGATCACCCCTTAACCTTCTAAATTCCAGGGAATACAACCCTAATTTGTGTAATCTCTCCTCGTAACTTAACTCTTGAAGTCTGGGTATCATTCTGGTAAACCTACACTGCACTCCTTCCAAGGTCAATATATCCTTCCTAAGATGTGGTGCCCAGAACTGCTCACAGTGCTCCAGGTGTGGTCTAACTAGGGTTTTGTACAGCTGCAGCATAACTTCTACCCCCTTGTACTCTAGTCCTCTAGATATAAAGGCCAGCATTCCATTAGCCTTTTTGATTATTTTCTGTACCTGTCCATGACATTTTA
Organism: Squalus acanthias; assembly: GCA_030390025.1. NCBI lineage: Eukaryota > Metazoa > Chordata > Chondrichthyes > Squaliformes > Squalidae > Squalus > Squalus acanthias. The sequence continues at coordinate 93,185,557 of CM059438.1, forward strand.
ATGATCTATGTACCTGGACCCCCAAGTCTCTTTGGACATCGACTGTTTTTAGCCTTTCACCATTTAGAAAGTACCCTGTTCTATCCTTTTTACGTCCAAAGTGGATGACCTCACATTTGCCACAGTTTTGCCCATTCACTTAATCTATCAATATCCTTTTGTAATTTTATGCCTTCATCTACACTGCCTACAATGCCGCCTATCTTTGTGTCATCAGCAAGTTTGGATATATGACTTTCTATGCTATCATCTAAGTCGTTAATAAATAGTGAATTGTTGAGGCCCCAACACAGATCTCTGCGGGACACCACTAGTCACCTCCTCCCAATTTGAGTACCTGTCCATTATCCCTACTCTCTGTCTCCTGTCGCTCAGCCAATTTCCTAACTAAATCAATAATTTGCCCTCAATTGCGTGGGCTTCTACTTTAGTTAAGTCTTTTATGTGGGACTTTATCAAATGCCTTCTGGAAGTCCATATAAATAACATCCATAGACATTCCCCTGTCTACTACTTTAGACTCCTCTTCAAAAAATTCAATCAGGTTCGTCAGGCATGACCCACCTTTCACATATCCATGCTGGCTCCCTCTGATCAACTGAAAATGTGAGGTGTTCAGTCACCCTATGCTTAATTACAGACTCCAGCAATTTCCCCGACAACAGATGTTAGGCTAACTGGTCTAGAATTCCTTGGTTTCCCTCTCTCGCCATTCTTAAATAGCGGAGTGACGTGCGCAACTTTCCAATCTAAAGGAATGGTTCCTGAATCTAGAGAACTTTGGAAGATTATAGTTCGGGCATCTGCAATGTGCTCACCTACTTCCTTTAAAACCCTGGGATGGAAACCATCTGGTCCTGGGTATTTGTCACTCTTTAGTGCCATTATTTTCTTCATTACTGTTAATTTATTTACATTAATTTTATTGAGTCCTGTCCCCAATTCAGTATTAGTTTCTTTGGGATTTCCGGCATGCTATCCTCTTCTTCTACTGTAAATACTGACGCAAAGTAATTATTCAACACATCCGCCATATCCCTATTGTCATTGACAGTATCACCACTTTCAGTTTTAAAGTGGCCAACATTACTCCTGATCACCCTCTTTTTCCTAATGTAACTGTAAAAATTCTTCATATTGATTTTGATATTCCCTGCAAGTTTCTTTTCGTACTCCCTTTTTGTAGCTCTTACTATCTGCTTAGTGACCCTTTGCTGTTCTTTGTAAATTATAAGTCATCAGCCATGGCTCAGTGGGTAGCACTCGCACCTGAGTCAGAAGGTTGTGTGTTCAAGTCCCATGGGTTCAACTCCACGTGAATGGAGTTGAGGCAGAAGATCAGCCATGATCTCATTGAATGGCGGAGCAGGCGCGAAGGGCCGAAGGGCCGACTCCTGCTCCTATTTCTTATGTTCACTCCAGAGAGTTGAGCACAAAAATCCAGGCCGACACTCCAGTGCAGTGCTGGGGGAGTGCTGCACTGTCGGAGGTGCCATCTTTCAGATGAGACGTTAAACCAAGGCCCCGTCTGCTCTCTCTCAGGTGGATGTCAAAAGATCCCATGGGCACTATTTCGAAGAAGAGCAGGGGAATTATCCCCGGTGTCCCGGGGCCGATATTTATCCCTCAATCAACATCACTAAAGCAGATTATCTGATCATTTTTCACATTGCTGTTTGTGGGAGCTTGCTGTGCGCAAATTGGCTGCCGTGTTTCCTACATTACAACAGTGACTCCACTTCAAAAGAACTTCATTGTCTGTAAAGTGCTTTGGGACATCCTGAGGTTGTGAAAGGCGCTATAGAAATGAAAGTCCTATTTAAGAAAAGTTGGAAATCATCATGGAAAGTTGGCAGAGAAAAAGAGCGAGCATAAGAACAGAAATTTAAATGGTGCAGACAAGAAGTGCATGCAGATGGAAGGTTTGTTACGAGATTACAGATATAATTAGATGTTTTGGGCTCACTGATGATTATTAATAAAATAAAATTCAAATCATTAGACACATCCCATCGGCTGAACAAAACCATTCGCAAAGAAAAGACTGGATTTGCACAAAGGTGTTGTGGCTCTAAATAAGCATAGTAAACGTGGCCCATTCAGTCCAGTGAGGCTGACTCTGTTTGTATTTCATTTTTATGGGTTTGTGAAGCTGAACAAACACCTCCAGCTGGGTGAGAGCCCACCTGCTGACAGGTAGAGCTGCAGATAATGATGTGGACCATTTTCCATACCTCGGGAGCCTGCTGTCAACAAGAGCAGACGTTGATGACGAAGTCTAACACCACCTTCAGTGTGCCAGTGCAGTCTTCGGTCGCCTGAGGAAGAGAGTGTTTGAAGACCAGGACCTCAAACCCGGCACCAAGCTCATGGTCTACAGAGCAGCAGTGATACCCGCCCTGCTGTATGCCTCAGAGACATGGACCATGTACAGCAGGCACCTCAAAGCACTGGAGAGGTACCACCAACGCTGCCTCCGCAAGATCCTGCAAATCCATTGGCAGGATAGGCGCACCAACGTCAGTGTTCTCGCTCAGGCCAACATCCCCAGCATCGAAGCTTTGACCACGCTCGATCAGCTCCGATGGATGGGTCACATCGTCCGCATGCCCGATACGAGACTCCCAAAACAAGCGCTCTACGCGGAGCTCCGGCACGGCAAGAAAGCCCCAGGTGGGCAGAGGAAACGCTTCAAGGACACCCTCAAAGCCTCCTTGAAAAAGTGCAACATCCCCACCGACACCTGGGAATCCCTGGCCCAAGACCGTACAAAGTGGAGGAGAAGCATCCGGGAAGGCGCCGAACACCTCGCGTCTCTTCGCCGGGAGCAAGCGGAAGCCAAGCGCAAACAGCGGAAGGAGCGCACGTCAACCCAAGCACCCCACCCACCCGCCCCCTTCAACCACTGTCTGCCCCACCTGTGACAGAGACTGTAGGTCCCGCATTGGACTCAGTCACCCGAGAACTCATTTTTAATGTGGAAGCAAGTCATCCTCGGTTCCGAGGGACTGCCTAAGAAGAAGAAGGAAGATAATGACGGCCACACACAAACGGTGAAAGGGGACAACACCCAGAAACAGGAAAAAGCCCCAGAGAAACACTTAGCAAGTGCAAAAAGAGAGAAAACAAAAAGCGAACGATTCAGGTCAGAACCCAGGACAAACCCTAGCACACATTACGAGCAGATGCACAACGACAGCCAATAGTCCAAGAAACATCACCGGAAGGATTTCCAGGAAGGATTCCCGTAGAACGAGACGGAATTCCGCAAATGAATCCTCTCAAGTAACAACCACCACAAGCTGCATTTATATAGCACCTTTTAACGTAATAAAACGTCCCAAGGCGCCTCACATGAGCGGTTATCTTACAAAAATTTGACACCAAGCCATATAAGGAGATACTTGGACAACTTTGTCAAAGAGGTTGGTTTTAAGGAGCATCTTAAAAGGAAGAGAGAGGTGGAGAGGTTCAGGGAGGGAATTCCAGAGCTTAGGACCTAGGCACCTGAAGGCACGGCCGATAATGATGGAGAAATTAAAATCGGGGATGCACAAGAGGCCAGAATTGGAGGAGCGCAGAGATCTCGGAGGGTTGTAGGACTGGACGGGGTTACAGAGATAGGGAGAGGCGAGGCCTTGGAGGGATTTGAAAACAAGGATGAGAATTTTAAAATCGAGTAAAGACTTCCCTTCAGGGTGAACCCAGAGGCCAGGTTTCAGAGCAGGGGATGATCAAATTTTTCTGTTATTGTCAATATGATCCCCTGGCACCGGGAGTGAGGAAAGAGCCTCCTCTTTGCATCTTCCAGACTGATTCAACTCAATTTACGAGGAGCAGGGAGGCCCGCCAGGAACAAACACGTCTTGTCTGGTCTAAAAAAATTAACTGGATTCCCCAGGGCCGCAGCCATGTGATGCACCAGGTTCAAAGGGGTGACGTCGTTGTATTGGAGAGGCTCTGGGCAGATTCAGTTACTGGGGTAGCCTGTTCTGAAATCTCCGTTACATGTTCGATGTGGGTGGGGGGGGAGGGTGAATTTACGGAAGAGTTGCGGAATCCCTGGGAAAATAGCGTAAATGCCATTCCCGTGGCTCTTCCTCTGTAATCCCGGCAGGAGAACGGGACATGTCAACAATTGACGCTTCATTTTCAACTGCTGGGAGTGCTAGTTATGAGAGGGATGAAGCTAATAGGAACATGAGAACAGGACAAAGAATCACACTATAGGAAGGATGTGATTGCATTGGAGAGGGTGCAGAGGAGATTCACCAGGGTGTTACCTGGGCTGGAGCGCTTCAGCTATGAAGAGGGACTGGACAGGCTGGGGTTGTTTTCCTTAGAGCAGAGAAGGCTGAGGGGGGACCTGATTGAGGTGTACAAAATTATGAGGGGCATCGATAGGGTAGATAGAAAGGAACTTTTCCCCTTAGTAGAGGGGTCAATAACCAGGGGGCATAGTTTCAAGGTAAGGGTCAAGAGGTTTAGAGGGGATTTGAGGAAAAACTTTTTCACCCAGAGGGTGGTTGGAATCTGGAACTCACTGCCTGAAAGGGTGGCAGAGGCAGGAACCCACAACATTCAAGAAGCATTTAGATGAGCACTTGAAGCATCATAGCATACAAGGCTACGGACCAAGTGCTGGAAAACGGGATTAGAATAGACAGGGCTTGATGGCCGGCGCGGACACGATGGGCCGAAGGGCCTCTTTCGGTGCTGTATAACTCTAATCTGAATTAAGGGTAGAGATCTTTACCACTGTCAGCAGTGGAACATAGGAACATTCAGCCCCTCGAGTCTGTTCCAACATTTAATTAGATTATGGCTGATCGGTACCTCAACTCCATTTACCCACCATTGCTCCATATCCCTTGATACCCTTACCTAACAAAAGATCTACTAATCTCAGTCTTGAAAATTTGAATTGATCCACAGACTTATGGGGGTGCGAATTCCAGATTTCCACTACTCTTTGTGTGAAAAGGTGCTTCCTGATTTCACTCCTAAATGGCCGAACTCTAATTTTAAGATCATGCCCCCTTGTTCTGGATTCTCCCACCACAGGAAATGGTTTCTCTGCATCTACCCTATCGAATGCCTTTATGAACTATAACACGCATTTCACGTGGATTCAAAAGTTGTAATCAAAGTACAACCATCCATGAAAGATAAATTAGGAATCAAAAATCTGTTGAGTGAACGCACTCCCTGGTGATGACTGAGCCGTATAGACCAGCGCACACCAGATTTGATGCCCGAGTTAACTATGGCCGACATAGGGAAGATGTTTCCACTTGTGGGGGAGACCAAAACTCAGGGCTATAAATATAAAATAGTCACCAAATAATCGAATCGGGAGTTCAGGAGAACCTTCTTTACCCAGCGAGTGGTTAGAATGTGGAACTCACGACTACTTGAAGTAGTTGAGGCGAGTAACGGAGATGCATTTAAGGGGAAGCTAGAAACATACATTGGGGAGAAAGGAAAGAAAGACTTGCATTTCTATAGCGCCTTTCACGACCGCCAGACGTCCCAAAGCGCTTCACAGTCAATGAAGTACTTTTTGAAGTGTAGTCACTGTTGTAATGTGGGAAACGCGGCAGCCAATTTGCGCACAGCAAGCTCCCACAAACAGCAATGTGATAATGACCAGATAATCTGTTTTAGTGATGTTGATTGAGGGATAAATATTGGCCCCAGGACACCAGGGATAACTTACCCTGCTCGTCTTCAAAATAGTGCCATGGGATCTTTAACATCCACCTGAGTGAGCAGACGGGGCCTCGGTTTAACATCTCATCCGAAAGATGGCACCTCCGACAGTGCAGCGCTCCCTCAGCACTGCACTGGTGTGTCAGCCTAGATTTTTGTGCTCAGTCTCTGGAGTGGGACTGGAACCCACAACCTCCTGACTCGGAGGCGAGGGTGCTGCCCACTGAGCCACTGAAAGGAATAGGAGGATATGCTGATAGGGTTAGATAAAGAGGGGTGGGAGGAGGCTCGTGTGGAGCATAAACACCAGCACGGACCAGTTGGGCTGAAAGGCCGGTTTCTGTGCTGTACCTTCTATGTAATTCTCTGTAATCTAGCCGGGTTGCTGGGGGTGCTTCAGCATTAGCCTTTGTGCCACTGAGAGGGAGCCAGGCTTCCTGCTCCCGATTGCTGTCCAGCGACAGAGTGAGCACGCGCGGAAGCCGAGCGACGACTGACTGGTCTCCGCTGTAATGCCTCAGAATCACAGAATCCCCACAGTGCAGATAGAGGCCATTTCGGCCCATCGAGCCTGCACCGACACATATCCCACCCTATCCCCGTAACCCCACGTATTTAATCCCCCCAACACTAAGGGTCAATTTTTATCATAGCCAAATCAACCTAACCCGCACATCTTTGGACTGTGGGAGGAAACCGGAGCACCCAGAGGAAACCCACGCAGACACGGGGAGAATGTGCAAACTTCACACAGACAGTCACCCGAGGCCGGATTCGAACCCGGGTCCCGATTCGAACCCGGGTCCCTGGCGCTGTGAGGCAACAGTGCTAACCACTATGCCACCGTGTTGCCCTCCTGCAGTCAAATAGCCGACCGACACACTCAATCCTGGCTGACTCGTCAAGAATAGTCACTCTGGAAGATGCTGCTGGTGGAATCACATCCCCACTACAAGAGACCAACTTCAGGAGAGGGAAGGAGGGCCGAAGATGGAGAGACCAAAAAAAAAAAAAAAAAAAAAAATTTTTTTAAAAATTAAAAAAAAATTGAAAATCCTTCCGAGTGGTCTCAATCTTACAACCTGACAAAAACCTGGGAGAGATTCATCTATTGCAGAGTGGCTGAGCCACGCCGGTCCTGGCAAGCAACTGTTGCAAATTCTGCCAAGAAGCAATAGTGCAGAAAAGTGAGCAAGCCCAGTCATGTTAATATTCAATTAACATACAGCAGCCTGCAATGGGAGGATAATTCAGACAAGACTGGGCCTTTGACTATATGATTGCTCTGCACAATACACACTTCATTATATATTAATGCAGCTGATAGATGGTTTGCAATATTAACACTGCTTTCCGTAGCATAGCGTTTCGACGCATTAGTTAGTTTGGACGGCAAGGCTGGGTTAGCCTGACCGAAATTATATTTTATTACCGCTTCAGCGGCTGAAGAAAAACACTGGATACTTAGAACAAGTAAAACTGCTTGACAGCTATTATAAATTAACAGGCCATATAACCATCTCACGGCTCTTGTTCTCTCCATTTACTTCAGGACTGCAGCTGGAATACAAAGGGTGTTACAGTTATATAAAGCTCTGGTCAGACCGCACCTGGAGTAACTGCGCTCAGTTCTGGGCCCCGCACCTCAGCATAGATATGTTGGCCTTGGAGGAGTTACAGCGCAGATTCACCAGAATGATACCCGGGCTAAAAGGGTTAAATTATGAGGGCAGGTTGCATAGACTGGGCTTGTAGTCCCTAGAGTATAGAAGAATAAAGGGGCGATCTAATTGAGGTGTTTAAGATGATTAAAGGATTTATTAGGGTGGAGAAACTATTTCCCTCTGAAGTCCAGAACAAGGGGGCAGAACCTTAAAATTAGAGCCAGGCCGTTCAGGGGTGATGTCAGGAAGCACTTCTTCACACAAAGGGTGGTGGAAATCTGGAACTCTCCCCCAAAAAGGCTGTTGAGGCTGAGGCTCAATTGAAAATTTCAAAACGGAGATCGATAGATTTTTGTTAGGTCAGGGTATTAAGGGCTATGGAACCAATGACAACAACAACTTGCCTTTATATAGCACCTTTAACGCTTCACAGGAGCGATTATCAAACACAATTTGACACCGAGCCACACAAGGAGATATTAGGGCAGGTGACCAAAAGCTTGGTCAAAGAGGTAGGTTTTAAGGAGCGTCTTAAAAGGAGGAGAGAGAGTTGGAGAGGTTTAGGGAGGGAATTCCAGAGCTTAGGGCCTAGGCAGCTGAAGGCACGGCCACCAATGGTGGAGCGATTATAATCGGGGATGCGCAAGAGGCCAGAGTTGGAGGAGCACAGATATCTCGGAGGGTTGTGGGGCTGGAGGCGGTTACAGAGATAGGGAGGGACGAGGCCATGGAGGGCTTTGAAAACAAGGAAGGGAGAATGTTAATATCGAGGCGTTGCCAGACCGGGAGACAATGTAGGTCAGGGAGCACAGGGGTGACTCGCGCTGCTTCCTCAAAATCAACTGATCCTCCTGGTTTGGCATCATTTGAAAATATGAATTTTCATTGAGTTTCTGAATCCAAGCTAGTTATGTACACGATTGAACAGTAGTGTTCCTGACATGGATTCCTGGGGAACTCCATTTCACTGCTTTCCCCAACCCTGACATAACTCCTCTCTCTAGTGCCCACTGTTTTCTTCCCTTCAGTGAATTTCTTAGACCATTCCCAAGACTTGCCCTGAATCCCCCATACCCTTGATCTTAACTAGTAGCCTTTTGTGTGGAACTCTGTCAGTGCTTTTTGGGAGTCTATGTACAACATGTCCCAGCGCCCACTTGAGCTCAATAAAGCCAAGGAGGTCGCTCAGAAAAGATCTTCTACTTCTGAATCCACACGGACCGCTGTTTACTAGGTCATTATTATACAGATAATCCTCAAGTTTACAAGAGAGAATGAGAGGAGAAAGAGAGGGAATTTTTTGTAGTTTTGTAACCTCATTCTACAGTACCCGGAGTTGCTCTGAGAGATTATAGAATGATACAGCACAGAAGGAGGCCATTTGGCCCATTGTGCCTGTGCCAGCTCTTTGAAAGAGCTCTCCAATTAGTCCCACTCCCCCCTGCTCTTTCCCCTGGCGGTAGGTGATTGGGTGGGGGGGGCAAATTATTTTATTAAGTTAAAGGCATTAATTAAAGGTTAGGATGAGATTGTATTTTTGTCATATTCAGGCAGATTGATATTCCTTCCATAGTCAGAGGAGGTTCTTAGTGAGGCAGCTGGAGTCGGTCACAGTGCCTGTAGTCAATGGAATGTAAATTAAGCAGCTTCTCTACAGGGCGGGAGATCCACTCCACCAGGGGGAAAAGACGAAAACTTGCCCCGAATATCTCCTAGGTGGTGGATAGAAATATTAATGGATTCTTTCTTTCAATAATGCAGCACGTCACCTTCTGAGGACAGCGTACTCACCACTGATTTGGCCTCTTGGAGGTTGTCCCAAGCCAAGTCCACCTCTGGAAAATAACAAGAGCAGAACCAGGTAAACATACTTAAAAAACACTACACTGCAACATTTTGGAAAATGGCAACTGAAGTTCCAGTCATTCGTCGATCCGCGATACTGAGATTACTGTTATTAAAAATTGGGGTTCTGGGTGATGACCCTATGAGGGGCCATTGCGCAGATATTCCTTCAAGAGGGAGCTGGGCCGGTTCGTGACTGGGGCAGAGATCGCATCTTCTAGATGGTAAAATAACAACAGCATAAAAGGGCTCGAAGGTGGACATCTATTGTGGGTAAAATAGAACATTGCTAAAAGGGGGAGAAAAGTAGCCGAATTGAAAGCAATTTCATCTGGGGAAAGATCTCATCTACAACCACACTCATCCACCACCATATCATCGTAATGTCTCAAAACCACATCGTCATTGTTGTCGTTATTGAAAGTGCCTTTATTGGCAACACTTGGTCTCCTGGGCCTGGTTTCGATCCCCCCCCCCGGAGAGGGATTTTCCAGAATATTCTTTCCCTTATTGGTCCTGGGGATTTTTTCCTCTCGCGGGGAATGACATGACTGTGGGGGAGGGGGCGGGCAGAGAGGTAGTGCTTCGTCACGATGTTCGGCCAGCAGGAGTACGGGGCAGGCTTGGTGGGCCTGCTGGCCTTTCCCTGCCCGTCAATCTTGTATGTTCGTATGATACAATATTAAGACTTGGGGTCATCAGCATGGAACTCATGACCTTGTCATTTACGTTTTCATTCACCTTTGAGCTAACGTTACTATAAATTTGCAAAGGCTCTTTTTGATCCACTACTGACTAAGATATAAATCTGGACAAATTAAAGGCCACAGCTGGAATACTGTGTGCAGTTCTGGTCGCCACACTATAGGAAGGATGTGATTGCATTGGAGAGGGTGCAGAGGAGATTCACCAGGATGTTACCTGGGCTGCAGCGCTTCAGCTATGAAGAGAGACTGGACAGGCTGGGGTTGTTTTCCTTAGAGCAGAGAAGGCTGAGGGGGGACCTGATTGAGGTGTACAAAATTATGAGGGGCATAGATAGGGTAGATAGAAAGGAACTTTTCCCCTTAGTGGAGGGGTCAATAACCAGGGGGCATAGTTTCAAGGTAAGGGGCAGGAGGTTTAGAGGGGATTTGAGGAAAAACTTTTTCACCCAGAGGGTGGTTGGAATCTGGAACTCACTGTCTGAGAGGGTGGTAGAGGCAGGAACCTTCACAACATTCAAGAAGCATTTAGATGAGCACTTGAAACGCCATAGCATACAAGGCTACGGACCAAGTACTGGAAAATGGGATTAGAATAGACAGGGCTTGATGGCTGGCGTGGATACGATGGGCCGAAGGGCCTCTTTCTGTGCTGTATAACTATGACTCTAAAGTGTCCAACTTAAAATAACATATGCAACACGCAAGTTGTACCATAGTACTTATCACTATTTATCTTCAGGATATCTTATACAGATGACTGAGCATTTATATTATACTGAAAATTAGATTATATTCAACTCTATGGAAATGTCAAACCAAATTACTTCAGATACTAAAAGTTAGGATCAACTCACCGTCAAGCCTATTTGAATTCTCCATCCGAAACGGCTCGAATGCTCCAATGAAAGCTACATCTTGCTCATTCCTGCTCTATATCTATTTGTATTGTTAATGGTCTATGGAAAGAAGATTGGAAGACTTGCATTTATGTGGCATCTTATCACGACTCGCAAACGTCTCACGGTGCTTCACACACGACGAAGTGGTGACTGCGGTCTTACAGACAAAGACGGAAATCATTTTGTGCACAGCAATTAGATGAACGAACAGTTAATCTATTTTATTCTTTTGGTGGTGTTGTTTGAGAAAGCAACGTTGGCAAGGACACCCAGCTTTCCTTCAACTAGTACCATGGGATCCAGCTCTTCTTCAAATAGTACCGTTGGATTTTTAACATGCATCGTCCTGAACTGACAAATGGGGCCTCAGTTAAACATCTCATCCAACAATGCAACGCCCACACTGGCATGTCACTGTACATTATGTGCTAAAGTCCCTACAACCCTCCAAGATCTCCAATTCTGGCCTCTTGCGCATGCCCGATTTCCTTCGCTTTACCATTGGCGGCCGTGCCTTCGGCTGCCTAGGCCCCAAGCTCTGGAATTCCTTCCCTAAATCTCTCTGCCTCTCTCTATTCCTTTCACTCGCTCACTAAAACCTACCTCGTTGACCAAGCTTTTGGTCACCTGCCCTAATATCTCTTTAATGTGGCTCAGTGTCAAATTTTGTCTGATAATGCTCCTGCAAAGCACCTTGGGACATTTTACTAAGTTAAAGGTGCTATATAAATGCAAGTTGATGATGTTGTTGTTGTGAACCAATAACCTTCTGACTTAAAGGCCAGAGTGCTACTAACTGAGCCAAGCTGACGTCGAAATGAAAAGTGGATTTTTATCGAGTTGAAGATAATTACAGGAATAATTTTCTCAGTTGGCATTTCTCAATTTTGAAACATTACATTTTTATTAAAAGCTCAAATGATAAAAGGGCCCAGATCGCTAACTATAAAGTTTAATTTATGGGTCTAAGACCCCCAAGTTGAACCCCATTTGTCATTTGCAGTCAGTCGCTCTCAGTGGGGGAAACCTTCGAGTGAGAAGACTGGGCATTCTGCAGCGAGTGTCTCACCTCCTGACTCCCCAAAGCCTTTCCACCATCTACCAGACACAAGTCAGGAGTGTGATGGAATACTCTCCACTTGCCTGGATGAGTGCAGCTCCAACAACACTCAAGAAGCTCGACACCATCCAGGACAAAGCAGTCCGCTTGATTGGCACCCCATCCACCACCTTAAACATTCACTCCCTCCACCACCGGCGCACCGTGGCTGCAGTGTGTACCATCTACAAGATGCACTGCAGCAACTCGCCAAGGCTTCTTCGGCAGCACCTCCCAAACCCGCGACCTCTTCCACCTAGAAGGACAAGGGCAGCAGGCACATGGGAACACCACCAAGTTCCCCTCCAAGTCACACACCATCCTGACTTAGAAGTATATCGCCGTTCCTTCATCGTCGCTGGGTCAAAATCCTGGAACTCCTCACCTAACAGCACTGTGGGAGCACCTTCACTACACGGACTGCAGCGGTTCAAGAAGACGGCTCATCACCACCTTCTCAAGGGCAATTAGGGATGGGCAATAAATGCTGGCCTTGCCAGCGACGCCCACATCCCATAAAATGAATTTTAAAAAGTTAGTGGAGCCTGAATTCATTAGCACCCCAAAACAGGTGCGATTCCAGTGACTCAAACCAGAACAGAGAGACCCGAGGGCCGGACGAGATTAGCCCTCAGTACTGCATTGGGAGCGCTCAAGTCCCTGCAGTTGGACTTGAACACTGAACCTTCTGGCTACCTGCTGAGCCACAGCTGACACCTAGACAGTCATGGCAAACCCCATTTCCATTCATCGGGCTGATCACAAAGGTCACAGACCTTTTACCCCCGGCGACCTCTCATACCCTTCAGTAGCTCTTGTGGAGAAGAAGAATCCGGTCAAAGTTCAGGTCATAAGAAACTTCTTTTAAAATATCTGCCGACTGTGATTGGTCACTTCAAATTGGGTTCTGCGAGCTTGCTATCCCCAGGCTGGAAACAAATTCACTTTGTGGTCTGGTATGCAAAAGGTCACTTCTAAAAGGCATTATCCCTATGCAAACACATTTGGATTGCAAAGCAATAGAAACCACTTCACACAGACTGCTGGCTTTGCCCTGAAATCTATCAAATTAAGGTGCAGTGCTTGGTAACACATTGAAATGGGCTGCGGTCTCATATCTGGAGAAAGCTCAGTTGATAAACTTCATCTAACAGTGGATGATCATCTTTCCTTTGCCTATAATCCCAATTTATAACTTCAAAAGGGTCCGAGAGGTATATTCCCAGCCAACAACAATTGCATTTATATAGCGCCATTAACATAGTAAAACGTCCCAAGGCGCTTCACAGGAGCGTAATCAGACAAAATCTGACTCTGAGCCACATAAGGAGATATTAGGACAGGTGCCTAAAAGCTTGGTCAAAGAGGTAGGTTTTAAGGAGTCTCTTAAAGGAGGAAAGAGAGCGGGGAAGTTTAGGAAGGGAATTCCAGAGCTTAGGGCCCAGGCAGCTGATGGCACGGCCGTCGATGGTGGGGCAGTGATATATCTTGAGCGATCTTTCTTAGTTTGCCAGCTCTTCTCATACCAGAACACAGCGCGAGAAGGTGACACATCAAGATTCTGTGGGCCATGCAAATTCCCACATAAAAAGAGTGAAGAGCGTGGACACTAGTCCAGCTTAGTCTTATCAGTTGAGTTAGTGAAGTGTCACATCTTTCATTATTTCTGTACCCGAGGAGGAAACACGAGTTAAAGATTCTGTAAAAATAGTGCGAGCTCCTGTACTGTCTATTACTGCAGCTTATCTGTCACTTTATTTTGGAAAACTTGTTCTGTAGTTTATACTCGACACCATGGTGTGTTTATAGAAACATAGAAGATAGGAGCAGGAGTAGGCCATTCTGCCCCTCGAGCCTGCTCCACCATTCAATATGATCATGGCTGATCATCCACATTCAGTACCCTGTCCCTGCTTTCTCCCCATATCCCATGATCCCTTTAGCCTTAAGAAATATATCCAACTCCTTCTTGAATATATTTCATGAATTGGCCTTTACTGCCTTCTGTGGTAGAGAATTCCACAGGTTCACCACTCTTTGGGTGAAGAAATTCCTCCTCATTTCTGTCCTAAATGGCTTACCCCTTATCCTTAGACTGTGACCCCTGGTTCTGGACTCACCCACCATCGGGAACATCCTTCCTGCATCTAGTCTGTCCAGTCCTTTCAGAATGTTATAAGTTTCAATGAGATCCCCTCTCATTCTTCTAAACTCCAGCGAGTATAAGCCCAATCGACCCAATCTCTCCTCATTCTTCTGCCATTCGAAGTTGAGGAGGTCACGAGAGAGATGTGTTGTATTTTGGGGTTTTGACTCGAGATATTTTACCTTGGGCTGAGTCTCAAACCGTTCCCGGAGTTGATTCCTCACTCCCTATGATCTGGAGTGGACCCATTACTTGCCCAATAACTCGGTAATCTGTAGCAATCCAGGGAACCAAATAGAAAACTCGAGTTGCTGACTTCCCGCTCACTTGTTAGGTCGCATGCCCTCACGTGATCTTTCTTAACTTCGGAAGGAGATCGTATAAACACTAGGAGCGCAAGTGGCCAGAATTGGAGGAGCGCAGAGATCTCGGAGGGTTGTAGGGCTGGAGGAGGTTACAGAGATAGGGAGGGACGAGGTCATGGAGGGATTTGAAAAACAGGGATGAGAATTTTAAAATCGAGGCAGGATGCAGGATCTAGGTTCTGGCGTACAAGAGGCTTTTAACAAGCAAATCTCCGCACCTCACCCAAGCCTCACACCCACGGACTGCTATCACCAGTTTTACACTAGTTAAAACGTACCCCATAGAGTTTAAATCCTCACTCCCGTTAATTTGGATATATCTCACATTGGATGTTGACAGATCTCAGTGTGCTGGTTTAGGATTTATCCAACAATGAGGCGCCAGCACGAAGAATAGCCCTTTCCAAACCTCCTTGACCACAAAATTCAACAATATATATAAATCCAAATTAGGACAGCTTTGAGGAACGGATTGTCGTTCTCAGATCACATACCCCTGATTTATACGATTTTTTACCAGATTAAACACCCTGGTCTCCTTTCACACAGAGAGCCTGACCCCATTCTCAGCCAGTGGCCTAGTAAGGAAAGACAGTCTCCATTTTAAACCCAAGTTCGTCTCCAAATCATTCACAGCTCTCTGAGCTTCCACCACAGTGCGCATCCTGCAACCAAGAGGGTTAGCAGGCCAAGGCTCTATTCTCAGAGCTCAATGGATCTTGTTGAGTTAGACACTAGAAGGTACACAAAGCAGACTGGGAACAATTGCACCTTTGATTTTCACACTCATGGGGACGCACTTGATCTCCTCACGAGGAACAAGTGGGAAATTAAATCTGCATCTTCCATTGTGGTGACACTAATGTGCTCCAGTGCACTGAGCTGCCTGCTCTCTAGAGGTTTTATAAAGGGTTCGTTAGGTGCTCAGACTTACAATGTGCAGACAGTGAGAAAGATCTCAAAGTGGCAATATTCTTCGCCCGACAACAACAACTTGCATTTATATAGCGCCTTAAACGTAGTAAGACGTCCCAAGGCTCTCCACAGGAGCGTAAATCAGACAAAATAAAACTGACACCAAGTCAAAGGAGGAGACATTAGGACAGGTGGCCAAACCCTTGGTCAAAGAGGTAGGTTTTAAGCAGCGTCTTAAAGGAGGAGAGAGGTAGAGAGGCGGAGAGGTTTAGGGAGGGAATTCTGGAGCGGAGGGCCTGGACGGCTGAAGGCACGGCCACCCATGGTGGAGCAAAGGAAGTGGGGGAATGCGCAAGAGGCCAGAATTGGAGATACGCAACGTTCTCAGAGGGTTGCAGGGAAAGAAGAGCTAACAAAGATAGGGAGGGGTGAGGCCATGGAGGGATTGTCGTATTAGGTTTCTTCTTTTATAACTTTTAGGGAGATGTGAATGATTTTAAATGAACTAGGGTCAAAATGGAAACTATCTTTATTTACTAAGCCATTGGCTGAGAATGGGGTCAGGCGGTCTGTGTAAAAAGAGACTAGGCTCTCGTCTCTTTTACAGATTGACAACTACAATAAAATTCTAACTGTCAAATTGGAAAGAAATGTAACGGCTGTGGAGCTTTAGGCTCATCCACAAGTCTTACAAACTATCCATCACGCACCAGGTGTGTATAAAACACTCCATCTTATTTTGCAGCCCAATTGAGACGAGCACACCATAATAAATGAATAAGTGGGCAGCACTCTCCCCTCTAGGCCAGAAGGTTGTGGGTTCAAGTCCCACCCCAGAGACTTGAGCATGTAATCTAGGCTGACACCCCAGTGCAGTGCTGCACTGTCGGAGGTGCCGCCTTTCGGATGAGACGTAAAAGATCCCACGGCACTATTTCGCAGAACAGGCGAGTTCGCCGGTGTCCTGGGCCAATATTTATCCCTCAGTCAACATCACTACAACTGATTATCTGGTCATTATCACATTGCTGTTTGTGGGAGCTTGCTGTGCGCAAATTGGCTGCCTCGTTTCCTACATTACAACAGTGACTACACTGCAAAAAATACTTCATTGGCTGTAGAGCACTTTGGCATATCATGAAAGGTGCTATATAAATGCAAGTCTGTCTCTCTTTAAAATAAATTAAGTATTACCAGATACCAAGTGGATTTTATATCACATGACAGAGGAATAATACCAGATTCTACATGGATTAAATGATACCACACGGAGTAATACTGGCAACTACGCCGAGTACTGGAATATTACTGAACACTGAGTGGAGTACTAACAGATACCACGAGGAGTAATAATAGCACTTGGAGTAATACTCTTGGAGTAGTGAATGAACATTGGATACCGTACGGAGCAGTTACAGATTACAAGACCACCATGAGAACATAAGAAATAGGAGCAGGAGTCGGCTCTCCGGCCCCTCGAGCCTGCTCCGCTATTCAATCAGATCGTGGCAGATCTTCTACCTCATCTCCACTTTCCTGCACTATCCCCTGATTCCCTTAATATTTAAAAATCTATCGACAACTGAGCATCCACAGCCTTCTGAGGTAGAGCATTCCAAAGATTCACAACCCTCTGAGTGAAGAAATTTCTCCTCATCTCAATCCTAAATGCCCAACCCCTTATCCTGAGACTGTGACCCCTGGTTCTCGCCTCTCCAGCCAGGGGAAACAACCTCTCGACATCTACCCCGTCAAGCCCTCTCAGAATCTTATATGTTTCAATGAGATCACCTCTCATCCTTCTCAACTCCAGAGAGTATAAGCCAAATCTACTCAATTTCTCCTCATAGGACAACCCTCTCATCTCAGGAATCAATCTAGTGAAGCTTCATTACAATTCCTACATTTCTATGTTTCTGTGGCGAGTGTCTCACCTCCCGACTCCCCAAAGCCTTTCCACCATCTACCAGACACAAGTCAGGAGTATGATGGAATACTCTCCACTTGCCTGGATGAGTGCAGCTCCAGCAACACTCAAGAAGCTCGACACCATCCAGGACAAAGCAGTCCGCTTGATTGGCACCCCCTCCACCACCGGCGTACCGTGGCTGCAGTGTGTACCATCTACAAGATGCACTGCAGCAACTCGCCAAGGCTTCTTCGGCAGCACCTCCCAAACCCGCGACCTCTTCCGCCTAGAAGGACAAGGGCAGCAGGCGCATGGGAACACCACCACCTCCAAGTTCCCCTCCAAGTCACACACCATCCTGGCTTGGAAGTATATCGCCGATCCTTCATTGTCGCTGGGTCAAAATCCTGGAACTCCCTCCCTAACAGCACTGTGGGAGTACCTTCACCACACAGACTGCAGCGGTTCAAGAAGGCGGCCCACCACCACCTTCTCAAGGGCAACTAGGGATGGGCAATAAATGCTGGCCTTGCCAGCGATGCCCACATCCCATGAACGAATTTAAAAAAACAACAGTGACTACACTTCAAAAAGTACTTCATTGGCTGTAAAGGGCTTTGGGACGTCCAGTGGTCGTGAAAGGTGCTATATAAATGCAAGCTTTTCTTTCTTTCTTTTTCGTTGCACTCCCTCCAAGACAAGTATATCCTTCCTTAGGTACGGAGACCAAAACTGTGCACAATACTCCAGGTGTCGTCTCACCAAAGCCCTGTACAATTGCAGCAAGACTTCCTTACTCTTGCACCAGTCGCTGAAGGTAAGCATGCAGGTGCAGCAGGCGGTTAAGAAGGCAAATGGTATGTTGGCCTTCATAGCGAGAGGGTTCGAGTACAGGAACAAGGATGTCTTGCTGCAGTTGTACAGAGCCTTGGTGAGACCACATCTCGAGTATTGTGTGCAGTTTTGGTCGCCTTATCTGAGGAAGGATGTTCTTGCCATGGAGGGAGTGCAGCGAAGATTCACCAGACTGATACCTGGGATGGCAGGAATGACGTATGAGGAGAGATTGGGTCGATTGGGCTTATACTCGCTGGAGTTTAGAAGAATGAGAGGGGATCTCATTGAAACTTATAAAATTCTAACAGGACTAGACAGACTAGATGCAGGAAGGATGTTCCCGATGGCCGGGGAGTCCAGAACCAGGTGTCACAGTCTAAGGATAAGGGGTAAGCCATTTAGGACAGAGATGAGGAGAAATTTCTTCACCCAAAGAGTGGTGAACCTGTGGAATTCTCTACCACAGAAGGCAGTTGAGGCCAACTCATTAAATATATTCAAGAAGGAGTTAGATATATTTCTTAAGGCTAAAGGGATCAAGGGATATGGGGAGAAAGCAGGGACAGGGTACCGAATTTGGATGATCAGCCATGATCTCATTGAATGGCGGAGCAGGCTCGAGGGGCCGAATGGCCTACTCCTGCTCCTCTCTTCTATGATTCTATGTACTCCAACCCCCCCATCCATCAAGTCGTGGGGGTTCAGACAGTCAAGGATCTGAATCCCGAGATAGGAATTGCGCCCTGCGATTCACTGTCGGCCATCTAGGATAACATGTAGGGGGGGAGGTTCAGCGAAAGCTGAACATAAAAATAAGCTTCTTTGAAGCTGTATTTATGGCCACTGGCTGCTTTGATGTTGCTGGTGTCTTAATAAAGAAAGATGCATGACCATCCAAAATAGCACTGCCTGAGGAGACTATTTTTGGACAGTGAATTGGAAGGAAAAAATTTTTTTAATTAACGCTATGATTTAATGCAAGAATTGGCTCCAACTATCACTGACGCCAACTGAGAGGGCAGAGGAGATACAGATGCAAGCTGCAGAGCGAACTTTCAACTCTCTGGTGAGTTGTGGCGCTGCAATTAGAGTGTTAAGACAAACAAAACCCACACAACCGTTAAATGTCAACACCTGGTGTGACTGAATAGAAAACCTCCCCCTCTACCCCCCAAGTTCAGGGTGACTCCCTCCATTGAATTTCAACCTTCAGAAACCATTAGTCCATGATGCAAGCTTTTAAAAAAAAAGTATACATCTATAAACCTAATACTCACAGCAAAAAGACCCACATTTCCCAGCATCTGTTTTAGAATTATAATTACTGCAGCAGACACGCTATAAAATGAACACAGAGCTACACTGACTCAAATGTCCTTCCCTCTCCTTTTACATTTTTTTTCTAAATTACTGTACAAATAAAGCGATTATCACTAATTGAATCTGTACGGAAATACGAGAGTGGATTAACCTGTCCGACACACAGGTCTTGTCGAGCAAGTAAGAAGCTGACAAACTCTTAAAGTTGACAAGAAGAAAAATAAAATAAAAGTTTATGACAACACTTGGGCTATCTCACTAACCAAAAAAAAAACCCCCCACACACACACAATTCCCAAATGTGAAAATAAATATGTATAATTCACCTGTCTGTTAATTAAAACAGGTTTTTTTTTGCGCTATGATTAATAGAAGCACTTTAAGCTTTGAAAGGGACAGCTTTAAATGTGCTGTCAAAGTTACTGTGTAAATGAGATGGTTTGCAATCCAAGCCTCCTCCTCCCCCCCTTACCCCTACCTTTAGCAGCAAGCAGTGCCCCTGGCTCTCCTGTGGCCGCCTGCCTGCCTGCCTCTTGCACTCTGCCCGACGGCTGGGAGATGCGACAAGGGAAGGTTAAAAAGCCGGCGCTGGTTCCCTTCCCCTTCCCCCGGCTGGCCTGAGGCGCCACAAGTGGCGGCAAAGACCCAGCCAACCCCCTTTAAAGGGACCGTGCTCGGTGGCTCTCCGCCCAGCCACCTCTCCCTCCTGCGCTCTGGTGGATAATCCACAGTGAAAATTATTCACATCAATAAAAAATCAGACAAAGACAAGCCTCTCTTGCATTATTTTGATGCTGCACGCACACATTTCACTCCTCCCACAAGCAACAAAGAAAAATACAGGAAGCAATTACTTCAGTCATAACGTAATAAAATAACATCATTAGTAATAAGACATGAGAAGCAGAGTAAAGTAACAAAGTGGTATTTGTGCATGAGTAGGTTGCTATTATCTTTTCCATTAACACTGATTTTAGGGTTCAATGTAAACAGAAATTCCTTGGAAGGCGCCAAAAACAACAACTTGCATTTATATAGCGCCTTTAACGTCGTAAAACGTCCCAAGGCGCTTCACAGGAGCGATTATCAAACAGAATTTGACACCGAGCCACACAAGGCGATATTAGGACAGGAGACCGAAAGCTTGGTCATAGAGGTAGGTTTTAAGGAGCGTATTAAAGGAGGAAAGAGAGAGGCAGAGAGGTTTAGGGAGGGAATTCCAGAGCTTAGGGCCTCGGCAGCTGAAAGCACGGCTGCCAATGGTGGAGCGATTGAAATAGGGGGATGTGCAAGAGGCCAGAATTAGAGGAGCGCAGAGATCTCTCGGGGGGGGCGGGGGGGGGGTTGTGGGGCTGGAGGAGATTACAGAGGTAGGGAGGGGCGAGGCCATCGCGGGATATGAAAACAAGGATGAGAATTTTGAAATTGAGACATTGCTCAACCGGGAGCCAATGTAGGTCAGCGAGCACAGGCCTTCGGTCGCCTGAGGAAGAGAGTGTTTGAAGACCAGGACCTCAGACCCTGCACTAGGCTCATGGTCTACAGAGCAGCAGTGATACCCGCCCTGCTGTATGCCTCAGAGACATGGACCATGTACAGCAGGCACCTCAAAGCACTGGAGAGG
Organism: Squalus acanthias; assembly: GCA_030390025.1. Classification (NCBI taxonomy): domain Eukaryota; kingdom Metazoa; phylum Chordata; class Chondrichthyes; order Squaliformes; family Squalidae; genus Squalus; species Squalus acanthias. Next base: position 93,206,599 of record CM059438.1, read on the forward strand.
TACCACTAACGCTGCCTCCACAAGATCCTGCCAATCCAAAACGTCAGTGTTCTCGCTCAGGCCAACATCCCCAGCATCGAAGCTTTGACCACGCTCGATCAGCTCCGATGGACGGGTCACATTGTCCGCATGCCCGATACGAGACTCCCAAAACAAGCGCTCTACTCGGAGCTCCGGCACGGCAAGAGAGCCCCAGGTGGGCAGAGAAAACGCTTCAAGGACACCCTCAAAGCCTCCTTGAAAAAGTGCAACATCCCCACTGACACCTGGGAATCCCTGGCCCAAGACCGTACAAAGTGGAGGAGAAGCATCCGGGAAGGCGCCGAACACCTCGAGTCTCTTCGCCGGGAGCAAGCGGAAGCCAAGCGCAAGCAGCGCACATCAACCCAAGCACCCCACCCACCCGCCCCTTCAACCACCGTCTGCCCCACCTGTGACGGAGACTGTAGGTCCCGCATTGGACTCATCAGTCACCTGAGAACTCAGCTTTAGTGTGGAAGCAAGTCATCCTCGGTTCCGAGGGACTGCCTAAGAAGAAGAAGATGGGTGAACCAAGAATGTCTCCAACAAACCCTGAACTCTTCTTTTTTTCCCCCTATTCCCTGCCTATCACTTATCCCTGCAGATGTGCTATTGAGGCCAAAGCCTATGGCCTCTGCTTCAAACTCTGCCCCTTCACCATTGGTTCCATCCCTCCTCACTGACTCCAAACCCCCCTCCCCACTGTCTCAGGCTGAACAAGACTGTCTGCAATCTCGGCCTTCTGTTCATCGCTGAGCATCATTTCCAACCTCATATCATCTCCATCACAAAGGCCTCCAACTTCCACCTACATAATTGAACCAGCCTCCACCCCACCTCAGCTCAACTTCTGCTGAAACCTCCATCATGCCTTTATCACTTCCAGATATGATTAACCCAATGCTCTCTGTGCTGACTTCCCTCTGACATCCTCCAGCCCGTCCAAAACTCTACTGCCAGTATCCTATCGCTCACCCATCACCCCTGCCTGACCTACATTGGCTCCCATTCCGACAACGTGTCAAATGTAAAAGTTGTGCCCTTGTGTTTAAATCCTTCCATGCCTTCACCCCTCCCTATCTCTGTAACTTCCTCCAGCCCTACAATGACCTACCTCACAAACATTCCATTCCTCTGATTCCCGCCTCTTATGCATCTCCTGCCGCCTTGCCCCACTATTGGCAGCTGTATCTTCAGCCACCTAGGCCCCATACTTTGGAATTCCCTCCTTCCTCTGTTCCTTGCTCTCCGCTTCAAAGACTCCCCTTATAGACACCTCTTGGACCAAACTTGTGGTCACCCCTTCTCATCTTTCCTTCGGCGTCCATTTTCCTCACTCCTCTGTGAAGCACCACGGGACATTTTTTCTAAGTTAAAGGCATTACATAAATTACGACTTGCATTTCCGTAGCACCTTTCACGACCACCGGACATCTCAAAGTGCTTTACAGCCAATGAAGTACTTTTGGAGTGAAGTCACTGTTGTAATGTGGGAAATGCAGCAGCCAATTAGCGCACAGTAAGCTCCCACAAACAGCAATGTGATAAAGACCAGATAATCTGTTTTTGTTATGTGGATTAAGGGATTAACATTGGCCAAGACAGCAGAGAGACATCCACCTGAGAGAGCAGATGGGGCCTCTGTTTAACGTCTCATCCAAAAGACAGCACCTCCAACAGTGCAGCACTCCCTCAGCACTGCACTGGAGTGTCAGCCTAGATTTTTGTGGTCAAGTCCCTGGAGTGGGGACTTGAACCCACAACCTTCTGACTCAGAGGCAAAGGGTGCTACCCACTGAGCCACAGCTGACACATAGGTGAAGTCTCCCACCTATTCCTGGGAAAGTTCTGCCGGCCCCTGTGTGAGGTATTGCGATTCACACCCTTGACTTTAAAACACGACTTTGAATAATAGATGATGTTCAGAGATTGAATGCTCCAACATGATAACCTGTTTTTAAATAGCAGTTGTGTTTCAGTGAACATCCATCATCTTTCGTGAGCATTCTGCCTGAGCGCAATCATTATAACTGAACCAAAACACAGCAAGCAAAACATTCTTGTTTATTTTTTTATTTTCAGATGTTGCTGTTTCCGCAATTTGATTAAACCAATGTAAGTGCAGAGAAGGACCACAAATTGCAAACTAACGCAGTGAAAAGCACTGAAGTAAAGGTAACAGTCAAAATCATCGGTTCAACGTGACTCATTGACTTCTGTATTGGGCATTGCAATCCCATTCATTTAACCTCGTGGACATGCTGATGAGGTGAGATAGCTACATCATTACATAAATTTAAAACAGAAATAGACAGTTTCCTAGAAGTAAAGGGAATTAAGGGTTACGGGGAGCGGGCAGGAATTTGGACATGAGTCTAGGTTCGGATTGGTCATGGCCCTGTGGGTAGCGCAGCGGGCCCAGGGGCCGTGTAGCCTGATCCTGCTCCTATTTCGTGTGTCCAATTCTGTTAGGTTCAGGAGATGGTTCTGTGATAGTAGATTGGCGGTTAGGATCAGATCAGCCATGATCTTATTGAATGGCGGAGCAGGCTCGAGGGGCCAATTGGCCTACTCCTGCTCCTATTTCTTATGAAGAGGGGTGGGAGGAGGCTCGTGTGGGACATAAACACCGGCACGGACCAGTTGGGCCGAATGGCCTGTTTCTGTGCTGGACATTCTCTGTAATTCGATGTAAAAGTGAAGTGGGCTGCTTCCCATCCATTCCACAAACCCACCTGTTGACTGGACAGTTGGCACTGCGTTATATGCAGAATCTACTTCATAACCAGCCCAGGTACTTCCAGGTTCTGCACCTGAACAACATTCAGTGCATCTGAAGCCCAAGTAAAGCGGACGCACAACATTTTTTAAAGTATAAAAGGAGTCCAGACTTTTTTAAACAACAACTTGCATTTATATAGCTCCTTTCATGTAGTAAAACATTCCAAGGTGCGACGCTGCACTCCAGAGTATGATAGGTCCGAATATTCTGGTTTGGAAAGTGTTGTTGATTTATTTGTCATGCTGAGGGGCTACGGTGAAATTGTCATCCTTTTCTTATCCTTATTTTATGTTTCCTGGGGAGCAAGAGAATGAGAGAAGGAGGGATGGTTACAGACTGAGTGAGGTCTCTGAACTTGACATGGATTGTCGCTTCCTCCCATGTACCTTGGATCACTCTTGTGGCCTTGTGATAGCGGACCTCCTGAGATGCACTTGCTCCAACAGGACCTCAATGTTGGCATCTGAGAATCTTAGGCTGTTGGTGGTGCTCCGTTAGCCTGTTCCGTCTTCTCTATTATTGCAACATAAATCATACCGCCCCAAACATTTCCCCCTTTTAAGACTCAACTGTAAGCCTTTAAAGCCTGTAGCAAGCTGGATCTCCTGCCCACAAACATGAGTTCCCTATACGGGCATTACAACATGACAGGGACTCACTCCCTAATTGTTAATGAGAGGTCCATGGAAGTCTGAACATAGCCTCAGGGAAGCGGGATAACCTGCTGCACCCCTGTTCCTCCTGCCTGGAACATAAATTTACCCTGTTGTCTTTAAAGAAGAAATGGCGCAGAATAGCACAGGTTAAACTGAATGTCTTCACCGTCCTCACTGCTCCAACAAAGGTGATTCATCGGGTGGTCAACAGCAGGAGAATCTTACCGTTGGCACTCATGTCGCCATGGCTCCTTGCCCCTGGAACCCCAGAAAATGGCAGACTTCAGCACGTGCCAATGCACAGAGCCCACCGTGGCTGCAGCTGGGGGACATTCCCAAAACAGAAGAAGGAAAGAAAGACTTGCATTTCTATAGCGCCTTTCACGACCACCAGACGTCCCAAAGCACTTTACAGCCGATGAAGTACTTTTTGAAGTGTAGTCACTGTTGTAATGTAGGAAATGCAGCAGCCAATTTGCGCACAGCAAGCTCCCACAATGTGAAAATGGCCAGATAATCAGTTTTTTTTAAGTGATGTTGATTGAGGGATAAATATTGGCCCCAGGACACCGGGGAGAACTCCCCCACTGTTCTTCGAAGTAGTGTCATAGGATCTTTTACATCCACCTGCGAGAGCAAACGGGGCCTCGGCTTAATGTCTCATTCAAAAGACGGCCCCTCCGACAGTGCAGCACTCCCTCAGCACAGCACTGGAGTGTCAGCCTCGATTTTTGTGCCCAAGTCTCTGGAGTGGGGACTTGAACCCACGACCGTCTGACTCAGAGGCGAGAGTGCTGCCCACTGAGCCACAGCTGGCACATCTGGCACTGATGCTGGAGTTCATTGGGTTAGAAGTAGCCTTTATCCTCTGTGGCTTTGCCAGTGCTTTCACTGAGCACCACCATTGCTTTTCCTTCCACTCGGGGAGCATGTGGAGATGGGCATCAGCAGACAACTGGGCAAGAAATAGTTCATGATTCACCAATGCCAAGCACAAGGTAAGAACACTGAACAGATAGGACACTCACGCAGTGTAACAAAATAAAGTTTAATCATGTATAACCACACGTAATGGTGTTATTCTTTCTTATGAATAGACCATTGCTGTTGGCCAAAATAAAATTACTGTACGTTATGTTCAGATGAAACCAGGTTCTGGATTTGAAACACTTCCATTATACTGTGTTGCTTCCCATATCATTTAGCGCAAGAAATCTCCTCTGGGGGTGCCTGGAATCCACCTATCAAATAAAGGTTCAGGCTTCAGTTACCCTGGACACCACGGTTAAAGGCGTGCTGATTGGGGTGCATCTGCAGTAATTCCCCTATGAACGGGCAGATTCAACCAGAAGTGCAGAGTGGATGATTCATATCGGCCTCCTCCTGTGGTCCCCATCATCACAGAAGCCAGTCTTCAGCCAATTCGATTCACTCCACGTGATATCAAGAAACGGCTGAGCGCACTGGATACAGCAAAGGCTGTGGGCCCCGACAACATCCCGGCTGTCGTGCTGAAGACTTGTGCTCCAGAACTAGCCGCGCCTCTAGCCAAGCTGTTCCAGTACAGCTACAACACTGGCATCTATCCAACAATGTGGAAAACAGCCCAGGTATGTCCTGTCCACAAAAAGCAGGACAAATCCAATCCGGCCAATTACCGCTCCAACAGTCTACTCTTAATCATCAGCCAAGTGATGGAAGGTGTCGTCGACAATGCTATGAAACGGCACTTACTCACCAATAACCTGCTCACTGATGCCCAGTTTGGGTTCCGCCAGGACCACTCGGCTCCCAACCTCATTACAGGATGGGCAATAAATGCTGGCCTTGCCAGCGACGCCCACGTCCCATTAACGAATTTAAAATTTTTTTAAAAATCTCATTGACAGCCTCATCCTTAGAGCAGGGCCTGCTGACTTATTGCTCCCTCTGTTATGTCCAGGCAGCAGACCCTCTGTCAGTATATATAACGGAGAGGAGAGTGTGCCTGGCCCATCTCCTATACCCTTGATACTCAGAAGCATCTCTCTCCTGGCTCTACCTTTTAAAAAAAATTCATTCGGGGAATATGGGTGTCGCCGGCATTTATTGCCCGTCCCTAATTGCCCCTTGAGAAGGTTGGTGGTGGGCCGCCTTCTTGAACCGCTGCAGTCCCGTGTGGTGAAGGTGCTCCCACAGTGCTGTTCGGGAGGGAGTTCCAGGATTTTGACCCAGCAACCATGAAGGAACGGCCGATATATTTCCAAGTCAGGTTGGTGTGTGTGACTGGGAGGGGAACTTGGAGGTGGTGGTGTTCCCATGCGCCTGCTGCCCTTGTCTTTCTAGGCGGTGGAGGTCGCGGGTTTTGAAAGTGCTCTTCCAGCTTTTCTGGAAGGCACAACACAACAGGTGCCCATAAGACCCACAGTAGAAAATGCTTCACTGTGTCTTCAGTTGCATTGATCAGATGAGACTAGAAACAGAGCTGCTCAAATTGTTCAGTCGCTACCAACCTCAGCTGGAGTATTAAAAGATATTTGTCTCTGCTGATTAAATATTTGATGAAAATCCAACCTTGTGTTGTAAAAAGCCCTTAACAGGCACTGAAGTGTCTTAACTCGAGTTCCAAAGAAAATGTCCACTACTTTACGAATGTCATTTTCCCAACGTTACAACAGTGACCGCACTTCAAAAGTATTTCATTGGTTGTAAAGCGCTTTGGGGACGGCCAGAGGTTGTGAAAGGCGCTCTAGAAATGCAAGTTCTTTCTTGTACTGCGAATGAAACCTGTTGTTACTTCGGAGCAAACTCAGAGTGGTGCTAAAACCTGTCATTTAGTGCTTTTCTCCACGTCCTCCTGTGCTGTGAACAACTGCTAGAATTGAGCTGTCGATGGAGAAAATCGGGGAAACCTAAAATAAACGAAAGTCTCGTGCAGTAACGATGCTTTGCCATCAGACACTGCTGGCACACTGACTACGTGCTGCGTCGCAATATTGTTCTGAAGTGTGCTAAAGACGTAAGTTTACAAGTAAGTGCAATTGTACTACTGAATCACAACTTGCCTTCCCCAATATATTTTCAAAATTTAAACAGAGACTTTACCGTCAAGTAAACTTTTAAAAATTAAACCATTACAAAAAATTCTGATGAACTTGAATATCAGTTTTTTCAAAAGAAATATCTGGAAATAAAAAGCTGTTATCAGTAAAATGACCTCGAAGCTGTCGGATTGTCGTAAAAACCCAATGACGTGAATCTGTCATTCATGACTTATGAAATAATACTGAGTGGCCTGCGGGTGGCGCTGTCCAGGGAGAGTATAAATACTCGGGCACGGGCCCAGTTTGCTCAGGATATTCTTAACCGGAACTAGTGAAAGCCACAACTAGATCTCCATGTTGTAAAACAGTTGATTAAAGCTTTGTTTAACGCTTAGACCAAGTGCCTAGTAGTTTTCTTACATCACCCAACTAGTTCAATAATGCTCTTAAGGGATGGAATCCTGCCGTCCTTACCCGGTCTGGGCCTATATCTGACTCCAGACCCACACCAATGTTACTGACTCTTAACTGCCCTCTGAATTGGGCTTACAAGCCCCTCGGCTGTATCAAACCTGCGGCGGTTCAAGAAGGCGACTCACCACCACCTTCTCAAGGGCAACTGGGGTGGTCAATAAATGCCGGCCTTGCCAGCGACGCCCACATGCCGAGAATGACATTTTTTCATATCTGTTTGATTTTTTTTTCTGTCCATTTGGTTGATGTGAATATTAATGTTTCTACAGTGAGTGCCGATTGCATCATTGTGGGGGCCGGAGCACGGTGGTAGGACTTCACCATTCTGACAGTGTGGGGGATGCTCAAGTGAGGTGAGCTCGGACCATCATTAACTTGGGGTTCTTCTGCATCAGTTGTACGCTGGTTAACTTGGTTACTTTTGCACTATTGGGCTCAGTAGTTCCAGCCAGGTTGTTCCTCCGAATGATGTCAGCAACACTCGCTGTTTAAACATAAACGAAACCAAGAGTGGATACAATGGAAAGAAGTGTGAGGAATATCCCATTTTGTTTAGGAATGTAGGAACAGGAGTCAGCCATTCAGTGCCTCCAGCTTGTTCTGCCATTTTCATTCGAGCAAAGGAGGTTGCGGGGTGATTTGCTAGAGGTGTACAAGATTATGACGGGTTTGGATAGGCTAGACAGGGAAAGGCTGTTCCCACTAGTTGATGGTACAAGGACTAGGGGACACAGATTTAAGGTTTTGGGCAAGAGATACAGGGGGGCTGTGAGGAAAAACTTTTTTACGCAGCGAGTGGTGAGGACCTGGAACTCGCTGCCGACGGAAGTGGTGGAAGCGGAGACACTCAATGTTTTCAAGGGGAGACTGGATAGGCACTTGAGGGAAATAAACTTGCAGGGCTACGGGGATAGAGCGGGGGAATGGGACTGACTGGATCGCTCTACAGAGAGCCGGCACGGACTCGATGGGCCGAATGGCCTCCTTCTGTGCCGTTATGACTCGATGACTCTATGACTAGATCATGGCTGATCTGTGCCTCAACTCCATTTACCTGCCTTTGCTCCATATCCCTTGGTACCCTTACCCAACAAAAATCTATCAACCTCAGGCTTAAGCAAGTAAGCAACGCTACTAACTACAAGCACTCCCTGAGAGGAGTGGACCACTAATGACAGCCCGGCATCACCAATTGGTAAATTTTTCAAATGACAACCCTACATTGGAGCTAATGAAGCATTCAATCCGACACAGCGCCCACCGGTCACAGAAAGCTTCTGATGAACTGATGGTTATATTCCAGGATCACCTGGGTACATATTAAAAGATCTAAACACAGGCAACCAGACAGAGAGAGATCCTCCCCCGGCAACATCGCTCATCCTGGACCCATGTTTGGAAGATGTCGCCAGACACAGGAGCACACCCACCAAGAGGTCCGCCCACCAACTCACCTGAGTTGCTGGCCCTGAATCTTCTCTAATTGTTCTGATGGTTCGAATCCCTCTTCAACATACATTTGTTTCTCTGTGTCCATTTTGGTCAATCACTGAGTATTTTCTGTTTAAGCAGCTTCAAAGGGGGAAACGGTCCTAAAGGAATTGCTGAGACTGCCTTGGGGGGCCTAATTGCAGTGTAGATGGTCAGTGGATTAGGGCACAGCTGCAACGACCCACAAAGCGGCCAAAGAAGCCACAATGAGGGATTAGAGAGGGAGAGGTAAACACACGGATGGGTTGTTGTGTATTTGCAGCCTTGCCAAAGCTGGATTGTAACTTAGCTTTAGGTAGTTAGCGAGTGGAAATTTCCAGCCCAGAATAACAGATGCTTCCAATGTCTTTAATGTGATTAACTGTGTTTGGCATAAGGAGCGAGAGAACTTGCTGAAAAACCTCCATTGTTGTGCTGGAGCACACCAGCCAGAGAAAACAAAGAGATTATATCCATTACGTGCTCCTGAGGAGAGAGTCTTACTATCAATGTCGTTCTAAAATCAAACACGCACAAAGTGTTATTGTTAACTTCCACGTTATTTTTCTTCCCACTTTTCTCTTGAGTTATTCTGGAATGCTAGCGGATCTCCCAAGGTTCTGCTCATGGCGAGTGACAGGATTTTATAAGGACAGATACATTCATATACTCACAGAAACTTACAGCACCGAAGGAGGCTATTCGGCCCGTCGTGCCTGTGCTGGCTCTTTGAACGAGCAGTCGTGTTTAGTCCCACATTCCCCGCTTTTTGACCGTAACCCTGTAAGTTCCTCATCCTCCAGAACCCGTCCAACTCCCTTTTTAAAATTATTTATGGAATCAGCTTCCACCACCTGTTCAGGTCGAGCGTTCCAGATCCCAACAACTCTCTGAGTGAAAATATTTTTCCTCATTTCCCCTCTAGATCTTTTTCCAATGATTTTGAATCTATGACCTCTGGTATTGACCCACTCGCCAGAGGGGATATTTTTTCCCTATTGACTCTAACAAAACCTCTCATCATCTTGAAAACCTCTATTAGGTCACCGCTTAACCTTCTCTGTTCCAAGGAGAACAGTCCGAACTTTTCCAAACTCTCCTCATAACTGAAGTCCCTCATCCCGGGTAACATCCTGGTAAACCTCCTCTGCACCCTTTCTAAGGCCTTTACATCTCTCCTGAAGTGTGGTGCCCAGAATTGTCCACAATACTCCAGCTGAGGCCTAACCAGTGATTTATAAAGTTCTAGCATGAGCGTTTTGGTTTTCTATTCTAATCCTCTATTTATAAACCCAAGTAACCCGTATGCTTTTTTTAACCACCTTATCAACTTGCCCTGCCACCTTTAAGGATTTGTGTATATGGACACCAAGGTCTCTCTGCTCATCTACACTTTTCAAAATCGTGCCATTTATAGTTTACTGTCTTTCCATATTAGTCCTCCCAAAGTGCATCACTTCACACTTCGCCACATTGAAATCCATCTGCCGTGCTTCTGCCCATTTCACTATTAGGCTTTGTAACGCACAGTTCATTATTCTGCTGCTAAAGTACAGCCGTGTGTTATACGGCTCATCCTTTTAAGGCCACACCGGCCTAAGTGCTAAGGCTTTCTGAGGTCAATTAGAGATCAGAAGAATCCAGCAAGAAATGACTGGCTTTCTTCTTATACATCTTTAAAATACGTGAGGCAGTAATTGGCCTGTTTAACACCTGGGGCAGGGGTTTCAGCTTCTGTGCATTCCCGCCCACAGTTTTCCTCCCCAGTCACTTCAATCGACAGGAAAATTGCGGGATGGCGAACACAGAAATCGAAAATCCTGGCCCTGCAAGTGTGACCGGCCTGACCCAAAATGTTTACATAGATATCGTGATAGATTTATGTTTGGGACCAACTGCAGGGAGGAGTTACTGGCCAGGCTGGGAGGAGGTGGTGGGGGGATAAGAGAGAGGCCATCCCTCTCTTCCTATCTCTGTAAATCCCTGCTACCCAACAATGCCCTCCCCTCCCCTCCCCCCACCACGAACTCTCCATTCCTCTGATACTGGCCTCTAGTGCATCCCTGCCTCCTTTGCCCCACCGTTGGTGGCCGTGCCTTCAGCCGTATAGAACTCCCTCACTCAAATTGGCTGCTGTGTTTCCGACATTACAACAGTGACTACACTTCAATTGTGCTTCATTGGCTGTAAAGCACTTTGGGGCGTTCTGAGGTTGTGAAAGGGGCTATAGAAATGCAATTCATTTTTTTAAACCCCTCTGCATCGCCACCTCCCTTTCTTCCTTCTTAAAACCAACTTTTTTGAGCAAGCTTTTGCTCAGCCTCCGCGCCCGCCCCCCCCCCCCAATATCCCCTTCTTGGTTCAGTGTACATTTTCTCCCCTTGGGCCGCTGTAAAGTGCTCAGTTTTGTCACGTTTCATTATAAAAGCGAGTTGCTGTTGCTCTTGAGCACCCTCTTGTGGTAGGTTCAGAACAACATCGGTGAGAAGACTGGGGACAGGTTGCTTCCCCACTGCCCTGTCAGTTGGAAGGCGCCGAACACCTCGAGTCTCTTCGCCGGGAGCAAGCGGAAGCCAAACGCAGGCAGCGCAAGGAGCGCACGTCAACCCAAGCACCCCACCCACCTGCCGTCTGCCCCACCTGTGACAGAGACTGCAGGTCCTGCATTGGACTCATCAGTCACCTGAGAACTCATTTTTAATGTGGAAGCAAGTCATCCTCGGTTCCGAGGGACTGCCTAAGAAGAAGAAGAGTTGGTGATTAGTTTAAGAGTGACCAGAAAGTAGGGAAGACGCAGAGAGCGAGTCTTCACTTCAGATGAAAATAGGAAGCTCAGCTCTTTCAATATCAGGCTCATTCACTCTTCCATTCAGGATTCGAAATTTCTTTTTGAATTAAAAGAAAAACAGTGGCAAGGGATGGAAACAGATATTAAAATTAACTATAATTCTTTGCAACAGTTTCACTAATTACATAATTAGCAAATTGGCAGGCAGGAAGACTTTTTACTAAGCCTGCGTTGAAGTGTTAAAGATCGCCCCCTTATGGTGCAATATGTAATTTCGCGAGGCTGAGTGTTGTCAGCATTTTCTGTTTTTTGTATCAGAAAAAGAGCTTAATGGTTTCTGAGAGGACTGTTCATCAGAACCTGCTAAAAAAAATCCTACTGAGTGGTATAGCACATTATCAATTTTGTGTTGCTCTTTTCCTGGGCCAATATTTATCCCTCAATCGACATCACTAAAACAGATGATCTGGGTCATTATCACATTGCTGTTTGTGGGAGCTTGCTGTGCACTAATTGGCTGCCACGTTTCCTACATTACAACAGTGACTACACTTCAAAAAAGTACCGCCTTGGCTGTAAAGCGCTTTGGGATGTCCTGAGGTCGTGAAAGGCGCTACAGAAATGCAAGGCTTTCTTTTTTTTCCCAGCTCAGCAAACTTTGAAAACGAAGTCAAGAATGGGCTACTTTTTCTGCCAAATTGGCCTTGGTTAGTGTCAGCCCGTGGCCAGTACATTGTTCTTGTCCTTTTGTGTACCGAGCATAAAATGGGTTTATCAGGCACAGGCCAGGGTTCGGTCGGAAATTGGATAGTACTGATCTTGCTCACTGGGAAATTCTACCAGCGCTATCCCATCACACGGGAGCAAGCCATGTGTGAAATAAAATGGACTGGACCGGTGGAATGGAGGAGGACCAGGATGTTCGGAACGTGTCCGTGGAATGATTCTCCGTCGCGGCACGTACATAAGGAAGCACGGGCAAGAGTGAAAACGAGACAATGGCACTTTTATTTAGTGCAACAGTTTCAACACCAACAGATTAACACAAATTAGAACAGGAAATTATTCTACAGTGAACGTGTATACATCACTGCCTGTGAACGTGTATACATCACTGCCTGTGAACGTGTATACATCACTGCCTGTGAACGTGTATACATCACTGCCTGTGAACTGAGCAGCAGTGGTAACACTGTATTTAGGGCAGTGTCCTAGGCCCAACCATCTTCAGCTGCTTCATCAATGACCTTCCCTCCAACATAAGGTCAGAAATGGGGATGTTCGCTGATGACTGCACAGTGTTCAGCGCCATTCACAGCGCCTCAGATAATGAAGCAGTCCATGCCCGCATGCAACAAGACCTGGACGACGTTCAGGCTTGGGCTGATAAGTGGCAGGTAACATTCGTGCCACAGAAGTGCCAGGTAATGACTATATCCAACAAGCGAGAGTCTAGCCACCGCCCCTTGACATTCAATGGCATTACCATCACCAAATCCCCCACCATTAACATCCTTGGGGTCACCATTGACCAGAAACTTAACTGGACCAGCCACATAAATACTGTGGCAACAAGAGCAGGTCAGAGGCTAGGTATTCTGCGGCGAGTGTCTCACCTCCTGACTCCCCAAAGCCTTTCCACCATCTACAAGGCACAAGTAAGGAGTGTGATGGAATACTCTCTACTTGCCTGAATGAGTGCAGCTCCAACAACACTCAAGAAGCTCGACACCATCCAGGACAAAGCAGCCCTCTTGATTAGCACTCCATCCACCACCTTAAACATTCACTCCCTCCACCACCGTCGCACCGTGGCTGCAGTGTGTACCATCTACAAGATGCACTGCAGCAACTCGCCAAGGCTTTTTCGGCAGCACCTCCCAAACCCGCGACCTCTTCCACCTAGAAGGACAAGGGCAGCAGGCGCATGGGAACACCATCACCTCCAAGTTCCCCTCCAAGTCACACACCATCCTGACTTAGAAGTATATCGGCCGATCCTTCATCATCGCTGGGTCAAAATCCTGGAACTCCCTCCCTAACAGCACTGTGGGAGTACCTTCACCACACGGACTGCAGCGGTTCAAGAAGGTGGCTCACCACCACCTTCTCAAGGGCAACTAGGGATGGGCAATAAATGCTGGCATTGCCAGCGACGCCCAGGTCCCATAAGCGAATTAAAAAAATTGAAAAGTAGTGGTTTGTTTTAAAAGTTGTGCTGAAGCTTTCCTGTGACAACACTTGCAAATATAGATTTGTTCAACAATAGTAAACTGATTCAAAGTATCAAAAAGTTTCCAATGAGTGCTTATAGAATTATTTAACAGCAGCAACAACTGCAAGAGTTATAAATAACACAACAGCAACATCATCAATAGGAAGAACAATTATAAAAATAGGTCAAACTATTTACAAGAGTCCGAAGCATGCCTGAACATAAGACCATAACAATTAGGAGCAGGAGTCGGCCATTTGGTCCCTCGAGCCTGCTCCGCCATTCAAGATCATGGCTGATCTTCGACCTCAACTCCACTTTCCTGCACTATCCCCATATCCCTTGATTCCCTTAATATTGAAAAATCTATCGATCTCTGTCTTGAATATACTCAACGACTGAGTCGCCACGGCCCTCTGGGGTAGAGAATTCCAAAGATTCACCACCCTCTGAGTGAAGAAATTTCTCCTCATCTCAGTCCTTAATGGCCGACCCTCTTATTCTGAGACTGTGACCCCTGGTTCTAGACTCCCCAGCCTGAGGGACTGCTGTGGGCGAGACTGAGCGGGAGGAGGTGGACTCTGCCCGACAGGGGCACCCTATTCGCTCGTGCACCTGCGCCTCGCTCCGCTATGTGTACAATCCCTTGCGCCAATGGCACGACCTCTGCAACAACATATCGGTCGGGATGAGGGAGTCGGGATCCAGATATTGCTCCGAGGGGCCACGGGGAGCAGGTGGGCCATGAGCAATGTTCCCCCTAATTTTCGTTTTGGGTGGGCGGCCCCTTTAAGGGGCTGCGCGGCCCATTCACAGTTTCGTGCATACGTGAAATTTAACACTGGAAAAGCCGGTCGCGGGCTGCGCGGGACTGACAGACAGCCGTGCAGCAGCCACTCGAGGAACAGCACCTCATCTTTCGATTAGGCACTTTACAGCCTTCTGGACTCAACATTGAGTTCAACAATTTCAGACCATAACCCCTGCCCCCATTTTTCAGGCGGCTGTTGATGATTCTGCCATCCCCAAATGCAACATTTAATCTCTCCTGCCTCCTACCCTAGCGCAGACTATTCCTTCAATTCCTTCCCCCCCTTTCCCTGCCTCTGCACCTGCTTAAAACCTGTTACATCTCTAACCTTTCCCAGTTCTGACGAAGGGTCCCAGACCTGAAACGTTAACTCTGTTTCTCTCTCCGCGGATGCTGCCTGGCCTGCTGAGTGTTTCCAGCATTTTCTGTCGTTATTTCAGATTTCCAGCATCCACAGTATTTCGCTATTGCTCAGAGGGGAATGTTGGCCAAGAGTACTGGCAGCCGCCTCTTGTGATTCGGCAGCTTCTGGCTGCATCACTGGAGGACCATCCTCAGCAGCCGATTCCTGCAAGGCCTGCGCATCGGGCACAAAGGAGGTGGCTTCGGGGAACGGCTGCCTTCCTGCTGGCCAGCAGCATGTCGCTCATGGCCCTGGACTTTCTCCGCCAACAAGGGTGGACGCGGGCATCAGCTGCAGGACGGCACTGCCCGTGCCAAGCGGGTCAACTCCCCGCCCAACCAGCTGGCAGAGGTTGTCCAGCTGCTGCCCTATCGTCTCCGTGAGGAGCGTCACCTGATGAGCGATCGATGGACACAGATGTTGCAGATGCCTGCGATGCTCCTCGATCATCCACCTTCTTCGTCTTGGACCTCTGTAGTCCTGCTCCCAGTCTTCCTCTCGCTGCGCCAGAGGTCTAGTCCCCTTATAGGAGACTGGGGCGCATCTCCCCCTCCTCCCAGTGGTACCTCATCCCCCTGATACAGAGTCAGACTCAGACTGCGAGTCCCCTCTCACAGGCCCCGTGGTGGTAGTTTGCCGGCTGCCTGTGAGAGGGATGCGGGGAAATTGGTCGCGGTCAAGCGTCCCCTCCACATCAGCACCCTCATTGTGTAGCGCGGGGACAGGAGTTCCGGCGACACTTCGCCTGCCCTCACCTCCCCCCCCCTTCCGGTGCGGCAGCCTCCTCGTCCTCCTACTGGCCCCCTCGTTCCTCCTCCTCCTCCTGCCGCTCAGCCTCCGCCTCAGTGCTCACTGCAGCCTCCATCTCCTCGGGTTGCTGTGGACCTGTAGGGAGGAAGAACGAAATCTTACAATACTGCAGCGTGTTCATTTGTCACGTCGCATAATAGTCAGCTTCACATTCAATGCGCAACATGGGAAAAGGCAATTTGCCCCAAGCAGGTCTACGCCAGTGCTCACCTGCAGCTCGAGCATCCTCCCCCCCTGCAGATGCGAAACAGGTTTACAACATCCAGCCCATGAAACACAAGCATTTGGCAAAACCCAAATATCCGTCCTCTTGGTTTTGTGCTTGGGAGGCTCCGGGCCAGGAGACAAACCAAGAGGCTTTGAGACTCACCAATTATGGCTCCAACCCCCGCACGGGCCAAAGTCGCCGCTTTGTGGAAGCCTTGGGGCTGCAGGGCCCTATCCTCGTGTGCGGAGAGCTCTTTAAGGAAGGGGCTCCCTCCTCCAAACTGCACCCACACTCGTGCGTTGTATGCCAACTTGCTCTGCGGGGAGGAAACAGAGAGAATGTGACACGGGTTGCTTAGTGTGAGAGGCTTGTTTTCATGCATTGGAATCTTCTCTTCAGCAAAATAAAGTCGTCACATTCATCACTGCGGAAAGGCTGTCTCCCACGACCATTGACTTGTACGACTTACTTGCCCTTGGGTTCTGCCTTGAACAAACAAACAATAACCAGCCAACCTTCCCTCCACTCAAAAAAAAAGACAATTGTTCTGAATTGAGACTCTGAGATTGCTTACCTTGCCTGCCCTGGTCAGGTCATTGTACTTTTTCCTGGATTGCCTCCCTGTCCGTGGGACCATGGATTTGCAGTGAGTGTTTCTGCCACCTCCCCCACGCCACCACGCTAATTTGGGGGGAAGCCCTGGCCTGTTGCCGTCCACAGCAGCTGCTAGCGCCTCCTCTCCACTTCATCCAGGAGACTCCGCAGATCCTCCTCTCCAAAGTTCTGGGCTCTATTTTTTTTAAAGATTTTTCTTCAGACAGATTTCAGTAGAAAAGTGTATATGCAAAACACTGTTAATTACTTTTTATTGCATTATGAAAAGGTTTTATAAAGTATTTTTTTAAAGGTTAGTTACTTTTTAAAGTTGATTTAATGGTTCAGAATTAGCTGGAGCGGGGCATCTCATGTCATGCCCTGTTTGTTAGATTTTATTCCCCCCCCCCCCCCTCAGCCTTCAGCTTGAAAAAATGCAAACTGCGAGTGCAACAAAGCTTCTGGGACCTGGGTGAATGACGGGGCCAACAGTCTATCTCCCTAACCAATGAGATTTCAGGATTGAGAAAGAAACAAAGGAAATGGGGTGAGTTAGAGTCAACTTAGATACAGAAAAAGAAATAAAGAGAGGGAAAGAAAGGTTGGATTAAGAGGGAGAGAAGAAACAGACAGGAAAAGTAAGCCAAACAAATTAAAAAACCTCCAGGAACAATTTACTACCTGCAGGAGTGACACCGTACAGTTTCAATCATTCTGTTTCTGGGCCGGAGAGTTTGAGTGGCATTGCAGGAACACAAATCTAGTCATTAAAAGGGTCCTTACATTGTTAAATACCAACCCTAACTTTCTATTTCGAGTTTAATTTGTTTTAACAGAGCAAATGCAGAAATTTCTTGAAATTCACGGGGAGGTTGAGGGCGAGCCCTCGTTTTCATGCGGCTAATGATCAATGTTCCCAGGGTTCCCGCACGGCCGGTGAGCCGGCTTTTAAATTGAAAAAAAAATGCGCATGTGCTGACAGGGAACATTGCTAATGGTGGAGCAGCACAAATCATCCAACAATTTGTGGTAATTGCCAACTCGCGCTGTATCTCTTCCTCGCCACAAATTGCTGGGGTTTTTTTTTTACACGCTAATAACAGTGCGTGCATTAAACTCACCGTTGTTATCCCAGCAAATTCTGGACCCAAGGTCTTTTCAGAAGTTGCAGGTCACTCACCTCTCAGTGCCACACCTCAATCCGAGATATGGTGTCAGTTTTCAGCTTTTTATAGTCCCATGTGGTTGGTCAGGGAGATAAGCCAATGGCCACAAGTCCAGGAGGTCTCGCTGCATTGATGTCACTGCGCTGTTATGGGAACGACGTTCCAGCAACTTGCGGCGCAAATATAGCGCAGTGTTAACAGTGAGCGTAAATAGCCGCATCCCACCGTGCCTGGCAACTTGGGCCATCTCCGGGAAATCCCCTCCGTGTCCTTTCATTCTGCCCGGAGGGGTTTCCTGTACGGGCTGCTCTTGCACACCCTCCATTTTGCCATCCTCGTCTGCTGCCCGGACACGCCTTGGCATCCGGCGGAGGCGAGGGTCCCCAATGGAGGGCTCTCTATGCGGGAGTCCTCCCTTTATCTATTGGGGAGTTGGCCTGGAGGGTGTTGCATGGAGCAGTCCCGTGCAATAAAGTTTTACGCAGGTTCACGGACTCCCAGGCCGCCTGCCTTTTCTGCGGCCTGGAGGAGTCCGTGTTCCACGTGTATGTGGAGTGTGAGAGGCTGCAGCCCCTCTTCCACTATTTGAAGGGGCTGCTCCTCGATTTTTGGCTGCACTTCAGTCCCACGCTCCTGATCTTTGGTCACCCGGTGCGGAGCGGAGCGGGCGGGTCGGAGGACCTCCTCATAGGACTGCTCCTGGGCCTGGCCAAAGTGGCCATTAACTGGTCCAGACAGCGGGCAGTCGAGGGGGGTCGTTCGGCCCGACTGCCCGCCTCTCTTCCGCGACCACGTTCGCGCCCGGGTGGCCCTGGAAATGGAGCACGCGGTGTCCGCCGGCACGCTCGAGGCCTTCCGCGACCGGTGGGCACCGCAGGGACTGGAATTCATCATCACCCCCGGCAACCAAATTTCAATTTAATTTGTTAAGTTTCATTTAATGTATTTTTGTTAATTTACGGTTTAAACCAATAAAAGTTCCACCGTGCCTGGCCCCCGAGTGATCATTTTGTTGACTGAACAAGTTTGAGTCCCTGAGTCTTGCCAGATCTGTTACGGGAATTAAAAATAAACAACCACACTGTCTTGCTCAGATCAGAGTTACTGATTTAAAAAAAACCAAGTTCCTGTCATCGTTTTGTAACAAAAAAAATGAATTAGACCAGTGTCCCGAATGGCAGAGACAGATCTAAACATCCGCGACAGCCTGCACATGAAGACTTTGCCCAGTGAGTGGAGCAGTGCATCTTAGGCAGTCCCTCGGAACCGAGGATGACTTGCTTCCACATTAAAAATGAGTTCTCAGGTGACTGATGAGTCCAATGCGGGACCTACAGTCTCTGTCACAGGTGGGGCAGACGGTGGTTGAAGGGACGGGTGGGTGGGGTGCTTGGGTTGACGTGTGCTCCTTGCGCTTGGCTTCCGCTTGCTCCCGGCGAAGAGACTCGAGGTGTTCGGCGCCTTCCCGGATGCTTCTCCTCCACTTTGTGCGGTCTTGGGCCAGGGATTCTCAGGTGTCGGTGGGGATGTTGCACTTTTTCAAGGAGGCTTTTAGGGTGTCCTTGAAGCATTTCCTCTGCCCACCTGGGGCTCTCTTGCCGTGCCGGAGTTCCGAGTAGAGCGCTTGTTTTGGGAGTCTCGTATCAGGCATGCGGACAGTGTGACCCGTCCATCGGAGCTGATCGAGCGTGGTCAAAGCTTCGATGCTGGGGATGTTGGCCTGAGCGAGAACACTGACGTTGGTGCACCTATCCTGCCAATGGATTTGCAGGATCTTGCAGAGGCAGCGTTGGTGGTACCTCTCCAGTGCTTTGAGGTGCCTGCTGTACATGGTCCATGTCTCTGAGGCATACAGCAGGGCGGGTATCACTGCTGCTCCGTAGACCATGAGCTTAGTGCCGGGTTTGAGGTCCTGGTCTTCAAACACTCTCTTCCTCAGGCGACCGAAGGCTGCACTGGCACACTGAAGGTGGTGTTGGACTTCGTCATCGACGTCTGCCCTTGTTGACAGTAGGCTCCCGAGGTATGGAAAGTGGTCCATGTTGTCCAAGGCCTTGTCATGGATTTTGATAATCGGGGGGCAGTACTGTGTGGCGGGGGCAGGTTGGTAGATGACCTTTGTCTTACGGATGTTTAGTGTAAGGCCCATGCTCTCGTATGCTTCAGTGAAGGTGTTGACGATGGTTTGGAGTTCGACCTCCGAGTGAGTGCAGACGCAAGCGTCGTCTGCATACTGTAATTCGACGACAGAGGATGGGACGACCTTGGATCTGGACTGGAGGCAACGGAGATTGAACAGTTTCCCGTTTGTTCTGTAAATTAGCTTCACTCCAGCGGGGAGCTTACTGAGGGTGAAATGGAGCATTGCAGCCAGGAAGATCGAGAAGAGCGTTGGTGCGATGACACAGCCTTGCTTGACCCCGGTCCATGCGTGAACTGGGTCTGTGGCAAAAAAAATGAATTAGACCAATGTTCCTAATGGCAGAGACAGATCTAAATGTCCTTGACAGCCTTCACATGAAGACTTTGCCCAGTGAGTGGAGCGGTGCAGACTGCAGGTGGCATGCTTGCTCCAGAATGAAAGTTTCAGAAACAGAAAAAAAAGTTTCAAATAAGTTTCCTTTTCTGCAACAACACAACAAAAAGTGGCGAGTGGCACTGTGAAGTTTGCAATGAGCTAACATAACCGAGATGGGGAGATGCAATAAAAAGAAAGACTTGCATTTCTATAGCGCCTTTCACAACCACCGGACGTCCCAAAGCGCTTTACAGCCAACGAAGTAATTTTTGACGTGTAGTCACTGTTGTAATGTAGGAAACGCAGCAGCCAATTTGCGCACAGCAAGCTCCCACAAAACAGCAATGTGATAATGACCAGATAATCTGTTTTTTTTTAGTGATGTTGATTGAGGGATAAATATTGGCCCAGGACACCGGGGATAACTCCACTGCTCTTCGAAATCACACCGCGGGATCGCTTACATCCACCTGAGAGAGCAGACGAGGCCTCGGTTTAACGTCTCATCTGAAAGACGGCACCTCCGACAGTGCCGCACTCCCTCAGCACTGCACTGGAGTGTCAGCCTGGATTTTTGTGCTCAAGTCTCTGGAGTGGGACTTGAACCCACAACCTTCTGACTCAGAGGCGAGAGTGCTACCCGCTGACTGACACACTGGGTCTATGACTGGATCTCTCTCTCTCTCTCAAATCGAATCAAACCAGGAACCAGATAAAGGAGCCGCGGCTGGCCGGCCGGGAGGGACAGAAGACACCATGGAAGGGGCTGCTCTCTCGGTCACTTTTCTCCCCTCAGTTGCCACATCGCGGAGACTTTGGGAATCTGAGTCCGGGGAGAGAAACATTGTATCCGAGTGATTGTCCGCTTGGAGACATTGTTGCCAAAAAAAGTTTCAAGTTTGGGAGGAGGTTTGGTGCCCGAGTCACCTGCGGCCCGGAGATGTTCAGTAAGTAAGAAAGTTTCTTAAAAACGTTTTAAAAACAAAATCAAGCAATGTGAATGATTTAAGCAGCTTTCGCTTTTCTCTTTGGTCGCTGACTTTGTGTCAGGGAGGTTGAGGGAATCTTCAGTTTAAAATATTTTGATGTTTAAAAACGTTGTTGCATTCCTTAGTTGCCGGTATAACTTGTTACCTTCTCATCTATTTTATTTAGTGTTATGTGTGTCTGCTTTTTTTTATATATAACTTTTTTTTTGATACCGAGGCCCCGGGATCAGACCTCGGCCCCCAGTAAGAGTCCTGGCGGCAGGAGGGGAGGGCAAGGGCGGCCAGTCGTTTCTGATTTGGGGCCCTTGGTGAAGACTCGCTTGTGGGAGTTGACTGAGCAGGGGGAAGTGCAGGGGGAGCTGGGAGGGTAAGGGCTCTGTTTCTCTCTCTCTCTCTGACACTGGGCTTTAATATAAAAGGAAAAAAGTTGTTGTAAATCTACAATTAATGTCCATGTTGTTGGTCCTGAGCTGCTAACAGTGGGAAACGAGCAGCGCCCATTAACTTGTAAAGGCAATTCCCTTTTAAAAAGATTTAAAATTTGAAACTGTGCACCAGCAGCAAGCAATACCTCTGAACTCTGCTGCTCTTTAAATCTGCCTCTGTGTTTGCTTAAGTGGCCTATTTGAGCTGGCAAAATGTTTCATGCTTGTTTACATGAATAATAGACACCAGGGACTGATTGTTTATTGTAAGTTTCTCTTGTGGTTTAATGTCAACTGAGCACCAAGTTTAAAATTATTTATTATTCTTCACGTGTTTAAAAAGCAGTCTGCTGGTCAACATTTAAGCGTATGCTTTTAGACAAGAGTTGTCTAACTTTTCTGAACTTTAAAAAAAAGTCACCGACATTGAGGTGTCATTGGACCAGGTTCTGTGCTTACTTTTAAATGCAGAACTCTGCGTCCCCCGCCTGACCAGTGAGCCTGTAAGCCTGGCATTGTCGCCATAAGCAACTCCCAGGTATGTATGGATAGCAAATTGCTACCTGCAGCATTGCAGCAGTTCTGGTCACCACATTACAGGAAAGATGTGATTGCACTAGAGAGGGTACAGAGGAGATTTACCAGGATGTTGCCTGGACAGGAGAATTTTTAGCTATGAGGAAAGATTAGATAGGCTGGGGTGTTGTTTTCTTTGGAACAGAGGAGGCTGAGGGGAGACTTGATTGAGGTGTATAAAATTTTGAGGGGCCGAGATAGAGTGGATAGGAAGGACCTATTTCCCTTAGCAGAAGGGTCAATAACCAGGGGGCATAGATTTAAAGTAATTGGTAGAAGGATTAGAGGGGAGTTGAGGAGAACTTTTTTCACCCAGAGGGTGGTGGGGGTCTGGAACTCACTGCCTGAAAGGGTGGTACAGGCAGAAACCCTCATCACATTTAAAAAGTACTTGGATATGCACTTGAAGTGCCGTAACCTACAGGGCTACGGACCAAGAGCTGAAAGTGGGATTAGGCTGGATCACTCTTTTTCAGCCGACACAGACACGATGGGCCGAGTGGCCTCCTTCTGTGCTGTAAATTTCTAAATTTCTATGATTAAGATTATTCTACAATTAAAAAGATCAGATCAGGCTGGGTTATGATGCTTCCTGCTGTCTCGACTTGCACACGAAAGGTGTTAAAGTGTTTGCTGATACCCAGACACACTCCAGTGGAAGCAAAAGTTTAAAATGCTAGAGTTTGCAAGTTTGGTAAATTAATTATAGAATCTTGCAGCATAGAAGGAGGCCATTCGGTTCATTGTCCCTGTGCCAGCTCCTTGAAAGGGCGATCCAATTAGCCTCACTCAATGTTCCCTGTAATTTTTTTTGGGTGTGCGGCCCCTTTAAGTTGCTGCGCCGCCCATTCAAATCTTTGCGCCTGTCCGGTTATTCCAATTGAAAAGCCGGTTGAAAAAAGTTCTCCTCAACGCCCCTCTAAACCTCCGATCAACCACTTTAAATCTATGCCTCCTGGTTATTGACCTCTCTGCTAAGGGAAATAGGTCCTTCCTATCCACTCTGTCTCGGCCCCAGGAACATTTGGTCTCGCTCTCTGGCTCTTTCCCCATAGTCCTGTAATTTTTCTCCCCGTCAACTATTTACCCAGTTCCCTTTTGAAAGTTACTATTGAATCTGCTTCCACTAGGGTTAGATGAAAAGAGGGATGGACCATAGACCAGATGGACCGAATGGCCTGTTTCTGTGCTATAGACTCGATGTAACCCTTTCAGACAGATTATAATAACTTGCTGCATAATAAAAATTCATCTCCGCTCTGGTTCTTTTACCAATTACCTTAACTCTGTGTCCTCTGTTTACTGACCCTTCTGCCAATGGAAACAGTTTCTCCTTATTTACTCTATATTAAAACCCTTCATGAACACCTCTCTTAAATCTCCCTTCTCTGCTCTGAGGAGAACAATTTGACCTCCTCTCGTCTCTCCACGTAACTGAAGTCCCTCTTCCCTGGTATCATTCCAGTAAATCTCCTCTGCACCCTCTCCAAGGACTTGATATCCTTCCTAAAGTGTGGTGCCCCGAATTGGATGCAATACTCCAACGAGGTAATCCAAATAGGTCAGGCAGAAACACGAACCTCGCTGTCAGACTAATTATAGGGGTGATTCTCGCTTACCCACCAATTTCCACTACTGGCTGGCTGAGATTCCCACCTTTATGGCAACAAGTCCAGGTTCTGTCCTGTCCTGATAGGTGCTTATCTTGCAGTAATAAAGAGAGATTAACAGTTGGGTTTTTTAGCATAAACTGAAAGCTCTGCTCCCCCGCCCCCCTGCCTTCCTCCACCCCAGCTCACCAATTTAAAGTGTTGAAATCTTTATTAACGGACCATGACACTGAGATGAATGCCCTCTTATGCCAACTCATCCTTGGAGTTGATAACAGGGGCAGCGCATTACACGGGTGGGTGGGTGAACTTTGGGTTTGGGTCCCATCCCAGCTCTGTGGTCTGTTGCAGTCCGGTGAAGCGTGAGGCTAATTTCTCCCCTCTGTGCAGACAATTCACCTGAAGTGCAGGCACTGTCAGACTAACCTTCAGCAACTGCGCGGGAACTTCATCTGAATTGTTTTTTCTTGTTCCGATTCTATTTTTTTTTGAAGAAAATAAAAAACATTCCAAAAAATGGGCAGATTTAATCCAGGTTTCGGTACAACCAACAGCAAAGCAGTGAAACTTAATTGAAAATGGAACAATTGATCAGGTTATTTGTGATGTAAATTTGCTTCTTATCGGAGTGCGCAATTGCATAGAATCATAGAGTGGTCTGTTTCTATGCTCTACCATTCGGCCCATCAAGTTGCACAGCCTTGGCTTGGATTCCCTTGAGTATAGAGGATTAAGGGGTGATCTAATTGAGGTATTTAAGATGATTAAAGGATTTTAAAGGGTAGATAGAGCAAAACTATTTCCTCTGATTGGGTGGAGGGTGGGGGTGGGGGGGGGGGGTGAAAAAGAGTCCAGAACAAGGGGGCATAACTTTTTTAAATTAGAGCCAGGCCGTTGAGGGATGATGTCAGGAAGCACTTCTTCATACAACGGATAGTGGAAATCTGGAACTCTCTCCCCCAGAAATCTGTTGAGGCTGGGACTCAATGGAAAATTTCAAAACTGAGATTGATAGATTTTTCTAAGGTAAGGGTATTAAGCGTTACGGAATCAAGGCGGATAGATGGATTTAAGATACAGATCAGCCGTGATCTAATTGAATGGCGGAACAGGCTCGAGGGGCTGAATGGCCTCCTCCTGTTCCTATGCTCCTAAGTCTGTACCAATGTATATCTCCACAGGTCACCTAGTCTTATCCCCAATTCCCATACCCATTAATATTCCTCTTTTTTTGAAGCCATTATCTAATTTCCTTTTACATCTTTTTATTGGCCCCTGCTTCACCAGCAGTTTGTGGCAGAGAATTTCACATTCTCATCACTCTCTCATTTTTTCTGACCTCCGCTTTCATTCTTTTTTGTGGCCTTAAGTTTGTGTCCTCTCGTTACCATCTCTCCAACCAGTAGAAGCAATCTATCACTATCTCAGACCTCCATAAGATCATACCTTACATTGGGAAGACCGAAGCCATCGTCTTCAACCCCCACCACAAACTCCCTACCCTTGTCACCGACTCCCTCCCCATTGTCTCAGGTCGAACCAGACGGTTCGCAACCAAGGCATCCTATTCAACCCCCAAGCTGAGCGTCTGACCTCCATATCCTCTCCATCACAAAGACTGCCTGCTTCCACCTTTATAACGTCCTGTGCCTTCAGCCATCTAAGCCCCATGCTCTGGAATTCTCTTCCTAAACCCCTCCACCACTCCATCTCCCTAATCGCCTTTAAGATCCTCCTTGAACCCACCTCTTTGGCCAAGTGTTTTGTTGCCCTCTGCTAATATCTCGTTTTCTTTTTGGGGTTGGTGTCCATTTTTATGACTGATTGCACCTCTGTGAAGCACATCAGGATGTTTTTCTACATTAAAGGTGCTATATAAAGGCAACTTGTTGTAAGAAGAGTACACAATTCAAGAGACACTGTGCTCTCACTGGCAGTAATCTTGCAACTACATGGACTCCTTCCTGTCTGTGGACCTCAGTTTCAAAACTTATGCACTGCAGTTGAATAATTTTACCTTGCTGTTAGCAGCCTCCAATGTTCCCTGTAAGCTGCAATTTATTCTGCGCGGCCTGTCCCTTTAAATTTCTGCGCATGTACAATATAAAAGCCGGTGAGCCACCTGCGCGGGACCTTTGAGATTACTGCGTGGCCGCGCATTTTAGCAGGAACATTGGCCGCCACCATTGGCGGCCGTGCCTTCAGCTGCCTCGGTCCTAAGTTCTGGAATTCTCTGGCTCTCTACCCTCCTTTTAAGACGCTCCTTAAAATCTACTTCATTGACCAAGCATCTGCCCTAATATCTCCTCAGGTGGCTCGGTGTCAAATTTTGTTTGGTAATCGCTCCTGTGAAGTGCCCTGGGGACGTTTTACTCACAGGAGCGATTATCAAACAAAATTCAAGTTGCTGTTCTGAGACAATGGCACAGTGCCAACACACTGGTGCCCCACGGATGTTCTTGTGTCTGTAACTCCGAGTTGGCGCTCTCCCAAATTTGGGTGCATGTCGAGCGAGGCATCAAGCCGAGGCGGTGTGATCACCACACAGGAATTTTACTACTGTTAAAGGCGCTATATAAATGCAAGTTGATGAATGTGCCAGCTGCAAACATTTCCTTTTTGAGTGCGCTCCCCGGAGTGCGAGTACAGCCTAGTTTGTCAGCTTAACTCTGCTGCAAACGAGCAGCTATTTCTTTTTCTTTGCCGTCATCACATAAATGGCACAAGAATGACAATACAACAGCACGCAAACCACACCACATCAGCCTTTTAAATAGCTCTGGTTTAAAAAAAAAAAAATTGAATCAACAAGTAAGTGCAGGTATTTTGTACAGCTGAACAAGCTTCAGAATGGGTAGGTGCACATGCTGCTTCTACTCGTATCTGACAGTGCTGCACTTAAACCATCGAATCATAGAAGTTTACGGCACAGAAGGAGGCCATCCGGCCCATCGTGTCTGTGCCGGCCGAAAAAGAGCGATCCAGCCTAATCCCACTGTCCAGCTCTTGGTCCGTAGTCCTGTAGGTTACGGCACTTCAAGTGCACATCCAAGTACTTTTTAAATGTGATGAGGGTTTCTGCCTCTACCACCCTTTCAGGCAGTGAGATCCAGACCCCCACCACCCTCTGGGTGAAAAAAGTTCTCCTCAACTCCCCTCTAATCCTTCTGCCAATTACTTTAAATCTATGCCCCCTGGTTATTGACCTCTCTGCTAAGGGAAATAGGTCCTTCCTATCCACTCTATCTGGGCCCCTCATAATTTTATACACCTCAATTAAATCTCCCCTCAGCCTCCTCTGTTTCAAAGAAAACACCAGCCTATCCAATCTTTCCTCATAGCTAAAAACTCTCCTGTCCAGGCAACATCCTGGTAAATCTCCTCTGTACCCTCTCTCTAGTGCAGTCACATCTTTCCTGTAATGTGGTGAACCTGTAATGTGGTGACCAGAACTGCACGCAGTACTCTAGCTGTGGCCTAACTCGTGATTTATACAGTTCAAGCATAACCTCCCTGCTCTTCTATTCTATGCCTCGGCTAATGAAGGGAAGAATCCCATCTGCTTCTTAATAGCCTTATACCCGTGCATG
This sequence comes from Squalus acanthias, assembly GCA_030390025.1. Taxonomy (NCBI): domain Eukaryota; kingdom Metazoa; phylum Chordata; class Chondrichthyes; order Squaliformes; family Squalidae; genus Squalus; species Squalus acanthias. Next base: position 93,233,728 of record CM059438.1, read on the forward strand.
TATAAGGCTATTATTTTCCTTTAGTGAATTTGGGGGGAGATGAATGTTGGTAAGATTGGTTGTGAACATGTGCCGGCTGCAACATGTCCTGACGTCTGTGGTGTATATGAGGGTGGGAAGCAGGATAAATCTGTCAGCTTGTCTGTATCTGACTCATAGTTGCTGTCTATGTGGCGTATTTTACCCTGGAGCAGCTATTTCCATGTGGATTTAGCCCAGTGCACTCTCTGCATAGAGTGAGAATGTAGTGAGCACACACAGCACCAGCAGGAAGCGCAGACTCTGCTGCAGAGCATTTAAACACCACTTTCATGTTGCGATTCTATACAGAAAAGCACAGTAACAAACAATTACTGACACCTCTACCAGCCCTGCTTGTGTACAGAGAGACATCTTGAGCCACTTTTTAACACCAGGGTGGGGTGGGGAAGAAAAATCTATGGCGCCGAGGTGAAGGTGAAGGAAAATGGATGGAAACAGTTTTTTTTAATTCATTCGTGGGATGTGGGCGTCGCTGGCAAGGCCAGCATTTATTGCCCATCCCTAACTGCCCTTGAGAAGGTGGTGGTGAGCCACCGCCTTGAACCGCTGCAGTCCGTGTGGTGAAGGTGCTCCCACAGTGCTGTTAGGGAGGGAGTTCCAGGATTTTGACCCAGCGACGATGAAGGATCGGCCGATATACTTCCAAGTCAGGATGGTGTGTGACTTGGAGGGGAGCTTGGAGGTGGTGGTGTTCCCATGCACCTGCTGCCCTTGTCCTTCTAGGTGGCAGAGGTCGCGGGTTTGGGAGGTGCTGCCAAAGAAGCCTTGGCGAGTTGCTGCAGTGCATCTTGTAGATGGTACACACTGCAGCCACGGTACGCCGGTGGTGGAGGGAGTGAATGTTTAAGGTGGTGGATGGGGTGCCAATCAAGCGGGCTGCTTTGTCCTGGATGATGTCGAGCTTCTTGAGTGTTGTTGGAGCTGCACTCATCCTAGCAAGTGGAGAGTATTCCATCACACTCCTTACTTGTGCCTTGTAGATGGTGGAAAGGCTTTGGGGAGTCAGGAGGTGAGACACTCGCCACAGAATACCTAGCCTCTGACCTGCTCTTGTTGCCACAGTATTTATGTGGCTGGTCCAGTTAAGTTTCTGGCCAATGGTAACCCCCAGGAGGTTGATGGTGGGGGATTCGGAGATGGTAATGCCGTTGAATGTCAAGGGGCAGTGGTTAGACTCTCGCTTGTTAGAGATAGTCATTGCCTGGCACTTCTATGGCGCAAATGTTACCTGCCACTTATCAGCCCAAGCCTGAACGTCGTCCAGGTCTTGTTGCATGTGGGCATGGACTGCTTCATTATCTGAGGAGTTGTGAATGGCGCTGAACACTGTGCAGTCATCAGCGAACATCCCCATTTCTGACCTTATGTTGGAGGGAAGGTCATTGATGAAGCAGCTGAAGATGGTTGGGTCTAGGACACTGCCCTGAGGAACTCCTGCAGCGATGTCCTGGGGCTGTGATGATTGACCTTCAATCACCACAACCATCATCCTTTGTTGGGAGGGGTCGGCTGAAAGCAAGGTCAGTAACAAGGATTTTGAGAAGGCTTTTGAAGGCAGAGCGAGGGGAGGCATGGCAAGGATCTGGGGAGGGGGTTGTAGTGATTGAAATAGTGACCGCCAATAGTGGGAGGAGTAGGGAACAAGGTGCAATCCAGTCTTTAAAAAACGAAAGACTTGTATTTATATCGCGTTTTTCACGACCAAAGCACTTTACACTTCAAAAGTACTTCATTGGCTGTAGTCACTGTTGTAATGTGGGAAACGCGGCAGTCAATTTGCGCTCAGCAAGGTCCCACAAACAGCAATGTGATAATGACCAGATAATCTGTTTTAGTGATGTTGGTTGAGGGATAAATATTGGTCAGGACACCAGAGAGAGCTCCCCCTGCTCTTCTTGAAATAGTGCCGTGGGATCTGTTACGTCCACCAGAGAGAGCAGAGGGGCCTTGGTTTGACGTCTCATCAGCATCTCCGACAGTGCAGCGCTCCCTCTGTACTGTCAGCCTGGCTTGAACCCACAACCTTCTGTCTCCGAGGCGAGAGTGCTACCACTGGGCAGAGGCTGACACCTTGATTACCATGATATACAGACAGCCAACTGTCTGTATTGCAACTGGTACGGTTGTCAAATGTTTATTTGCATATTGAAACAATGAGCAAGTGTGTGATTGCCACTTCTTAAAATAGAATAATGAAGAAGAGGCACTGTAGCACTGTGACCACAGTAAATGAATAACATGATTCATCGGCATAGTGGGTTAGCAGACTTCTTCTACATCTGGAAACCTGTATTCAAATCCTGCCAGCTTTAAAAGTGCAATGAGTGTGGACAGTCCCAATCCAATTCTTAATTCTGGTGGCACACAAATTGGCAATCTTGGCTAAAGAGGCGGCGAGGATGACTGGTGCAGGATGCAGTTGTCTGTGGTTGGGGTTAAGACGTTGTTAGAAGTGTGGCAGAAGCTTCACCTATACGAGCACTCTGTTCCATTCCCCAGCACGGACATTCCTTCACCTTGACGAGCAGCAACATTTGCCAGGAACCAAATATAGGGATTTTATTTCTATTCAACAATAACTATTTGTATTTATACAGCGCCTTTAACGTAGTAAAACGTCCCAAGGCGCTTCACAGGAGCGATTATCAAACCAAGTTTGACACCGAGCCACAAAAGGAGATATTAGGGCAGGTGACCAAAAGCTTGGTCAAAGAGGTAGGTTTTAAGGAGAGTCTTAAAGGAGGAGAGAGAGGCGGAGCGGTTTAGGAGGGAACTCCAGAGCTTAGGGCCCAGGCAGCTGAAGGCACGGCCTCCAATGGTGGAGCAATTAAAATCGGGGATGCTCAAGAGGCCAGAATTGGAGGAGCGCAGAGATCGCGAGGGTTGTAGGGCTGGAGGAGGTTACAGAGATGGGGAGGGGAGATCGATTGTCGGTGTTTTGATTGCACAACCCAAGAGGATCTAGTGTGCCATACACTGAGCAGTTTATTTCAACTTTGAGAGTTTCAATCTGACTTTAACCAACTCTCGAATTTCAGATTTAAGATTGCGTTAAAACTCAGAGAATGTTTATCCGGTGGGTGATCAGCCCAATGGGCTGTTGAAAGGCAGTTTGCGGTTTCTCTATCCTTCTGCCCATCACCGTTCCTTGCCTTACACCTCTTGGTAATAAGCTACTTGTTTATTTTGATTCTGACATTCAAGCTCTTTTTTTCTTTGTTGTATTGGGATTTTTTTGACATGTTTTCCATGCTCTTGGCTCCTTCATTTCCAAACATCCTCTTGGCTATCCCGGCCTCACTGCCTGATGTTTAGTGCACACCACAGATATGTTTATCACACCTTGAGTATTGTGTGCAGTTTTGGTCGCCTTATCTGAGGAAGGATGTTCTTGCCATGGAGGAGTGCAGCGAAGATTCACAAGGCTGATACCTGGGATGGCAGGAATGACATATGAGGAGAGATTGGGTCAATTGGGCTTATACTCGCTGGAGTATAGAAGAATGAGAGGGGATCTCATCGAAACATATAAAATTCTGACAGGGTCTGGACAAACTAGATGCAGGAAGAATGTTCCCGATGGTCGGAGAGTCCAGAACCAGGGGTCATAATCTAAGGATAAGGGGTAAGCCATTTAGGACAGAAATGAGGAGGAATTTCTTCACCCAGAGAGTGGTGAACCTGTGGAATTCTCTACCACAAAAGGTAGTTGAGGCCAAGTCATTAAATATATTCAAGAATGAGTTAGATATATTTCTTAAAGCTAAAGGTATCAAGGGATATGGGGAGAAGGCAGGTACAGGATACTGAGTTTGGATGATCAGCCATGATCTCATCGAATGGCGGAGCAGGCTCGAGGGGCCGAATGGCCTACTCCTGCTCCTATCATCTATGTTTCTATGTGTTCATCTTAAAATTCTCTTGGCTGTTTCTGGGCATTAGCCTTCAGTTTTCCTGATTTTTTTTTTTTTGTAATTGTAAATATGCGGGTTTTACTTCATTCTGATTCTGTGGTTGCAGGGCAAGATCCCGGGTTGGGGCCTGATTTGCTCTGGAGTGAAGAGGAGCGAGAGTCCCCCTGAAGAAAGTCTCGCTCTACTTTGTTCTGGAATCAGGTCAGATGCTGACTCCAGATTCGCACTGCAACTCCTTAGCATCGGTGCAAAGTGAAAGAGTTCTCCACTGATTCTGCAGTGTCAGTGCAGTCTCGGCCACCACCTGTTGTCCTGTCTTGTGTCTCAGAACCTGCTGATTAAAAGCATTTTGACTCGGTCTTCCCCTGCGACACTGTGAAGTTCTGTTCCAATTATCTTCTTCTGCGGCAGACCCTCGGAACCGAGGATGACTTGCTTCCACACTAAAAATGAGTTCTCAGGTGACTGATGAGTCCAATGCGGGACCTACAGTCTCTGTCACCGGTGGGGCAGACGGTGGTTGAAGGGGGCGGGCGGGTGGGGTGCTTGGGTTGACGTGTGCTCCTTCCGCTGTTTGCGCTTGGCTTCCGCTTGCTCCCGGCGAAGAGACTCGAGGTGTTCGGCGCCTTCCCGGATGCTTCTCATACCGTGCTGAGTGCTACGGCAGGGTAGGGTAGTGGTTATGCTATTGGACTCGTAATCCAGAGGCCTGGACTAATAATCCAGAGAATGCGAGTTCAAATCGCACCATGTCAGTTTGAGAATTTGAACATAGTTTTAAAAAAAAAATCTGGAATCAGTAAAAGTGGCCATGAAGCGGTCAGATCATTGTAGAAACACCAACGGGTCACTATTGTCCTTTTTCGGGAAGGAAATCCACCGGCCTTGCCCAGTCTGGCCTATAGGTGACTCCAGTCCCATGCCAATGTGGTTGACTCTTAACTGCCCTCTGCAGTGACCTAGCGAGCCACTCCGTTGTATCACACCTCTACCAGCGGTTCAAGAAGAAGGCCCACCACCACCTTCTCGGGGCAACTAGAGATGCCCTCCTTCTGAGAAATTTCAAATGTTTTATTTTGCGAAATATATTTAAAGATTGGACTAACAGATCTCCTGTGGCATTGCTCGTGGTAAGTCTGGTTTTATAACGCAGTAGCAGTAAACCCTATCACACAGCATATCCACCCCAATAGGAGCTGTGTGTAACCTGGCCAACCTCGTTAAGGCCGGATCTTCTTCTTGTAAATAAGCACGTTAGGGGGCTGAGTGCCATTTGGTCATTTATACCAGTTAGGAGGTATTCTGTGTTGCTGGCAGAAATTTCTCCAAAATCAGCAGGAAAGGATGGGTTTCTCTTTCCCCTTTTTTTTTAAGTGACCCAAATTTGCACGAGTGACACCTGAAGTGTGACATATGTGTCACAAAACGTTGGCCGGAATTTTGCCGGCGCTCAGGGGGCGGGGTTGGAGGCGGGACATCCGGCAAAATCGCAAAGATTGACAGCGGACAGGAAACCCGCTGTCAACCCGCCTCCAATCAATCTTCCCAAGTGTCGGGTCCCCGATTTGCGCATGGACCCAACACCTAGCGGTGGGAAGAGGATTATAGCCACTTAACTGCTTGTTAACAGGTTGTTAACAGGCAGTTAACAGGCTTTTTCCAATTTTGACACTTTTACTGCGGGCTTCCCGACGTCCGGACACCACACCAGGTAAGTGTGGCGTGTTGTCAGTCTGCTGTAATGTTTCTGCATTGATGACCGCTGCAGAAGTGATGTGAAGGATCCAATGGTGCACTGGTGAGTTTCAGAGGCAAGAAAATGTTGGGAAATTAATTTTTAATGCATTTAGACTTTTCTATAGGTAACAAGTATTGAGTATTGGGCAACACGGTGGCATAGTGGTTAGCACTGGTGCTTCACAGCGCCAGGGACCCGGGTTCGAATCTGACCTCGGGTGACTGTCTGTGTGGAGTTTGCACATTCTCCCCGTGTCTGCGTGGGTTTCCTCCGGGTGCTCCGGTTTCCTCCCACAGTCCAAAAATGTGCGGGTTAGGTTGATTTGGCTATGATAAATTGACCCTTAGTGTTAGGGGGGGATTAAATATGTGGGGTTATGGGGATAGGATGGGATATGTTCGGGGGAATTAAATACGTGGGGTTACGGGGGTAGGGTGGGATATGTGTACTGTGGGGATTAAAACAGGGTACTGGATTTGGATGATCAGCCATGATCGTATTGAATGGTGGAGCAGGCTCGACGGGCCGAATGGCCTACTCCTGCTCCTAGATTCTATGTTTCTATGTTTCTATTTGTATGTGTAGTCCCACCTCATTGGGAGAGCCTCTCTCGCCAGTGACAGATCGCTTCTGTATCCTCACCTGCAGCTGCCATCTATTCTAGCCTAAGGAGGGAGTCACTGGAGAGCCTAGGTGCAAGAGCTCACCTTTGTACAGTGATTGTAGCACCTCAATGCTGTCAAACACTGAGAAATCAGCTGTCAAAAAAATGTGCATGGCCCCTTTAAGAAAACCGGCAGATGACGCGTCATCAAATGACATCATCTGACACCGGCTTCCTCTTAATTGGCCAGCAAGCCCGCAGGGCGGGCTTAACAAGGCCAGTTGACGCAAAATCACGTCTGTGGGCCGGATGTCATTGGGGGCGGGACTGGAACCCGGAAGCCACCTGACCCGCTCCCAAGCCGCCTCAAACCAGAAAATCGCGGCCGTTATATCCGCTGTAGCTCTCACGTCGTGGTGGGGTTGGGGAAGAAATTGTGCAGCAGGCAGCGTGCAATTCAGCCAAGGATTCGCATTGTTGGGAAGGGAATAGTGTTTGGAGAGGCACGGGACTGTTTCTTGTAAGGGCGGGGATTATTATAATGGATCAGAATGCAATATGTACCTTTTAGGCAAGTGAGAGGGAGGTTTTGCAGCAGTGCATTTCATGTTTTTCAGGGTAGTTTGGCATCAAGTCTCAACTGATGATGCACTGACTACAAAGCTACACTTTTGTGTTCCTTCTACTAGAAGGTTAAGCAACAGCTCGATTTCAAAATTCTCATCCTTGTTTTCAAATCTCTCCATGACCTCGCCCCTCCCTATCTCTGTAACCTCCTCCAGCCCCACAACACCCCCTGACATATCTGCACTCCTCTATTTCTGGCCTCTTGAGCATGCCCTGATTATAATCGCTCAACCATTGGTGGCCGTACCTTCTGTTGCCTAGGCCCTAAGCTCTGGAATTCCCTGCCCTAAACCTCTCCGCCTCTCTACCTCTCTCTCCTCCTTTTAAGACGTTCCTCAAAACCTACCTCTTTGACCAAGCTTTTGGTCACCTGCCCTAATTTATCCTTATGTGGCTCAGTGTCAAATTTTGTTTTATGACACTCCTGTGAAGCGCCCTGGGACGTTTTACTACATTAAAGGCGCTATATAAATACATGTAGTTGTAGTAGTAGGTAACAGGAATCATATGCCAGCATCCTAATATCTTTCACTATATTCAATTGGGCTCAACTGTGTAACTTCATGGAGAAATGGCAGTGTTCAAATAACTTTTTTTTCCTGGGTATCAATCCAAGGGTAAAGGTTTTTTTCTCTGTCCTGGTGCGCTGTCATGTTTAACAGAACAAGCAACAAGTGATGATACAGGGTCACTCTGCTGCTGTATGCTAATCAGCTGTCTCAACGTAACTCATTGTGCATCCCTGCAGCACCAGAGCGACCCTGACTAACCTTGGTTTGCTTTGGCTCTGAAGTGAGATGTTTAGGGTACTGGAGGGATAATTTTGATGGGCGTTTGATGGACAGCTCTGTGGTTGGAAGTGTGGTCTCGTCTAGGGCTCTGAGCAACAAGATCACGAGTCTGAAGCCAGCAGAGGAACCGTTCAAAAAACAATAAAAAAGTAAGTGGCACGGCGGTAAGGTTTTGCTATCTAAGAAATGAACAACCATGGCCGTATGTTTAGAGATGGCTCAGGGAGAAGCATCTTTACACACTTTCCTCTCAATCTATTGCAACAGTAATGAATGGGAATCTCCTGTTGTGATTTTTTTTTTGTTTGTTGCACTGAACGCTCTTACCGGCCTATGTTAAATAAACGACGGGTTCTGACACGACGTTCTGACGAAGGGTCATCGACCCGAAACGTTGACTCTGTTTCTCTCTCCTCGATGCTGCCTGACCTGCTGAGTGTTTCCAGCGCTTTCTGTTGTTATTTCAGATTTCCAGCATCCGCAGTATTTTGCTATTGTATGTTAAATAAACGTCTATTGGTTTAGAATCTTGGTGTGATGGTGTATACATTTAATTGGCTTACTGAAGATGAGGTGAATTACGTGGCAATGTAGCTAGATATTGAGCAGGTAAAGGCACACTCCAGACTATAGGGGACATGAGGTCTGCTTAAGGGAGTGGTTTGTGATACTGTAGAATACCCCAAAATATAATGCCTTCCTTCAGCTTGAATGCAAGGATTTCTGTTCACTTCATTCAAAGGCAGCTGAGAGTTTCTGGATTTATAGCTGGGCTTCCCAAACTTGGGAAGATTTTCTGCAACCTTGTGGTCGGCTGCAAAAGAGCCAGAGGTGAAATGAGGAGAATTTTTTTTTTATGCGGCACCTTGTTGTGATCTGGAATGCGCTGCCTGAAAGGGCGGTGGAAGCAAATTGGTAACTTTCAGAAGGGAATTGGATTAAATACTTGAAGGGGAGAAAATTGCAGGGCTGTGGGGAAAGAGCAGGGGAGCGGGACTAATTGGAGAGCTCCGTCAAAGAGCCGGCACAGGCGCGATGGGCCGAATGGCCTCCCTCTGTGCTGTGGGCTTCTATGTGGACTGTGGAGAAATTGCAAATTTGAAGCTTTCCTCTCGGGTAAAGGTTTGGTGCAGGAATCCCATCGCAGTGGCCTAGAGGTTCAGTGGGGAATGTTCCCTCTCAAAATTATAGCTGCTACTTCTTCCTGGATGGGATCGTTGGTGAAATTGACGCCACGCAGATTGCTGAACCGTTCTTTACTTTGAAATGATCTGTTGCGTGGACGGGACTGTGGAACCTGTGCTGCTGTAAATTGTTCACTTGCCGCAATAAATTGCATGTCCTTCTGAATCTGGCACTGATCCATTAAGCGCAACGTTCAGGCAGCCTTCTGAGAAGGGAGTGAGTGCTCTTTAACAGTTCGCCGCTGTTTCTCTTCAATGTGGAACCCATAAAACGGCTGCAGATAGTGATACCACTATTCCCGGCCAGAATGGAGATGATTGAGTAATTTCCCCGTCAATCACTGCTGTCGGTGACTGGGATTGATTTTGCGCACAGAATTCGTATTATGTAACTATCTCCACTCACTGTAATTTGCTGGAGAAATAACCCTGCTTTTATCGGGAGACATTGCTGTAGTTTCAGTCACGAGCTCGGTTTGCTGCAGTAACACTTTTTTATTTTAAATAGACCGTGTAAACTGTTTGGTGGGTAAATCGACTTTGTTTGCTGTAAAATAGACTGTTTGCTGTGAGTCCTCGTGTAAGTGCCGCCCCGCCTCCAGCTCATTGTCTGACACAATGGTGCCAGGAGGCACTTTGTCCATTTTAAGTGAACAGAATTCTTTCCTAAACAGGTCTTGTTTTCTCTGCAGCACGTGCAAATGGGATGGTGATGACTGGACCAGTCTCGTTTGAAGCTGGGATAGCAAGCTGGGAGAGGGTGTGTTCAGCTCGCAATCGGTAAGCTTTGATTCCTTGTTGCATATGTATGTTGGAACCACAGACTATGATAGAAGGTGGGGGATTGCGAAGATAACCGATTACTTGCTTCCATTCCCCCCACTCGCTGCACTACGCAGTTACTGCTGGAAGCAGTTGAATTCAGCACGGATTATTTCTGCCAGCCCACCTCCAATTCTCTCGCCTCATCTCCTAAAGGCATATCCTCACTGGTTTATGTTTCCATGGGCACTATCTGCCCTCTGTTGCCCCCACCGACTGGCTATTTTTTTGTGTAAGCCTAAACTGCGGGTTTTGATGAGCTATTTTACAGGGGGTGGAGGGGGCGGGTGGCACGAAAGCCCTACCCAAGCTTGTTCTCGCCCGAATAAGGATAAGGGGTAAGCCATTTAGGACTGAGATGAGGAGGAAGTTCTTCACCCAGAGAGTGGTGAATCTGTGGAATTCTCTACCACAGAAGGCAGTTGAGGCCAATTCATTAAATATATTCAAGAAGGAGTTAGATATATTTCTTAAGGCTAAGGGAATCAAGGGATATGGGGAGAAAGCAGGGACAGGGTACTGAATTTGGATGATCAGCCATGATCGCATTGAATGGCGGAGCAGGCTCGAGGGGCCGAATGGCCTACTCCTGCTCCTATCTTCTATGTTTCTATGAAGTCTACACCGACACATACTTCCAAAAGAAGCTACTGAGTAACAACCTGAAGCAGAAATCCTGGCCGCTTTCCCCCAATCCAGGGGCGCAGACACTAATTGTCGCGCCTTCTAGTCACGTATAACATACAAGGACCCTCAAACCTCCTCGCAGACCTTCACATAACTATATCTGACTAGTGGAGAGGCTAGAGAAGCTGGGGTTGTTCTTCCAGCAGAGAAGGTTAAGGGCAGATTTAACAGAGGTGATCAAAATTATGAGGGGTAAATAGGGAGAAACTGTTACCAGTGGTGGGAGGGTCGGTAAAGAGAGGACACAGATTTTAGGTAATTAGCAAAAAGAACGAGAGGGGAGATGAGGAGAATTGTTTTTACGCAGCGAGTTGTTGCGATCTGGAATGTGCTGCCTGAAAGGGTGGCAGAAGCAGATTCAATAGTAACTTTCAACAGGGAATTAGATAAACACTTGAATAAAGGGGATTAAATTGCAGGGGCTGTGCGGAAAGAGTGGGACTAATTGGACGGCTCTTTCAAAGAGCTGGCACAGGCACGATGGGCCGAATGGCCGCCTCCCGTGCTGTATGATTTTACGATTCTATAATGTGCACAGTATGCTACGCGCTCCTTTTTTGAAAGAAAATTCTGCATCGGGACGCACCTGTTCCAGGAGGTGCTGTCTTGGCATCGAAGGAGGTGAACAGCCACTCATCAGTTTCGTCACCAGAACCTTGTGCCCAGGTGACTCGATGTTTCCATGAAGTAGTCGGGAGTCTTGGGGCTTTGCGTCCGAGATTCTAGCAAACCAAGAAACTGGGAGATACTACTGTGTACCTTTTTAAAAAAAATTCGGTTTTGTTAAATTCTAATGAAGTCTCAAAAGTATTATTTTTTAAAATCAGACCAGCTTACTTGAAGTCATTATACAGTGACAAACTTGTAATTGACTTGTTTTAATCATTCTTACCGTGGTGCAGTTGGCAAAGGACAGTAAATCACTTCAATCAGCAGGACTGGGAGAATTTATTATGAGCTTTAAGCAAAATTTGTAAAGAAAACGTGTGTCGATCAATACCATCAACTAGTCTTGGAAATAATTCATCAACTTATTTTGTTCATGTCGACATTAATTGTTGGAGGTTATCTATAAATCACTTGCCTGAAGCCTTTTGATGTCAAAAAAACTCAAACCTTCCACTACATGTTCTACAACCTGGGCAATGCAACTTTTTGTTGCTCCTCATTGAGGAAGATTTTAAAACTTGCAACTTGAATGTCTCCATCACAATCCACAGTAACCCATTGAGTGTATACTCTCTACTGTGAGTTTAATGCATTTTAAGTGTGTGGGGCGTGCCTTTCCCACCCCACACTACCTTGCTTACCATGTGCTTAGCATCTCTTTTCCCCCCCGCTGCCCTCTCCCCACTACCTTGCTTACCATGTGCTTAGTCAGGAAGGCTAACAAATTCATAACTGATTAAGTCCCTCCCCAGGGCTGCAATGTGTGCCCTCTGCGCACACATGGATTGTAGGCCATTGACCACTTGATGGCTTCCTTCCACCAATGATATTTCCCTGGGCAGCCAAGGAGAAACTGCTTATCGAAATAAATGTTCAATCATCACCAGCCTGGGGTATTTCCACGGTCAGGATTTTCCTTCTCTGTGATCTTTATGCGGTGAAGTGATTGAAACTTTGAGCAGTTTCTGAAAGTGTGCTGACCTTCCAATAGCTGGTAAAACCCCAATGTATTATTTCAGTTGTACAGAAAATGTAACGTAAATACACATGAACTTTTTTGGTTGGGAACTGAGCCAGCGGAGCTATTTATATAATGAAATGTTTAGGAAGCACTGCCTGTTGTGGTGTTGTACACTTCCAGCTCAGTAGAATTTAGGAAATTCGTATTGTGTTGCTCAGTAAACATCAGTCACTTTTCTGTGACTCCCATCAATTTGCGCACTATATTCCACATCTGATTACACACCCAGTTGTGTACTGGTTTAAACTCACCACTCCTCCTCCTGAGGTACACGGAGTGCTGCACCACATATCTTCTCTCCTCTTCACGCACGCACGCACACACACACACACACTTCATGCAATGCCCAGATTACGATCTAGTCTTTGTTCCAGTAAAGTATGCATCAAATCTATATATATATATTCCCAAGTGAACAATTATGTGGAATTGATCGTAAACTTAAGTACAGTAATCAGCATACTACTATATAATCTGGTGTTTGTTTAGACTGCTAGGCTTTGTGTGGTATACTGTATTATACATATTTTCCATTATAACTGTATGTTGTGAAGGGGTGGATTATTGTATGTATTATACTATAATGTCTCTGTGCATCATGTTGGTGTTAATGCCAGTATGTTGTCAATGCCTGATAATGCTGATTTGTAACTGTTTTCATTGCTCCACTTTAAATAGGACGTGCTTGATTCGCGTCTCTTCCGCACTGTTGCATGAATGCTTGTGCCTTCGTAGATAACACGAGATTTGTTGCGGCAAGCGAAATGTTATCGGTCAGAATCCAGCATTTTCTTGGCACCTTTAAGCTCCCGGTTAAGCAACGCCTCGCTTTCAAAATTCTCATCCTTGTTTTCAAATCCCTCCATGGCCTCGCCCCTTCCTCTCTCTGTAACCTCCTCTAATTCTGGCCTCTTGAGCATCCCTGATTATAATCATTGGTGGCCGTGCCTTCTGTTGCCTGGGCCCTAAGCTCTGGAATTCCCTGCCTAAACCTCTCCGCCTCGCTACCTCTCTTTCCTCCTTTAAGACGCTCCTTAAAACCTGCCTCTTTGACCAAGCTTTTGGTCACCTGCCCTAATTTCTCCTTATGTGGCTCGGTGTCAAATTTTTTGTCTTTTAATACTCCTGTGAAGCGCCTTGGGGCGTTTTACTACGTTAAAGGTGCTATATAAATACAAGTTGTTGTTGTTGTTGTTATAAAATTGCACTTCCCAAGTGGCAAATTGTCCTACCCCCCCCCCGGTAAGAATATAATTCAGCATGGGATGGCAAACCAAACCATGTTCATATTAAAGTACGGTTTTGATTGGCACTTGCGTGTCACTGAATATTTTAGGGCAACCTTTGGGACAGATGGAAAGTTCTATTCTACAAAAGGTGTTTTGCAGTATGTGGCTTCCTGTAAGCGAGCCCAGTGTTGGGCCTCTTTTCTTGTCCAATAGGTTAGAGCCGACACCATGCAGGGGTACGGTAGCATAGTGGTTATGTTATTGGAATGATCCGGAGACATGAGTCTGGGGAATTTAAATTCAGCTAATTAAATAAATCTGGAATAAAAAGCTAGTATTAGTAATGGTGACCATGAAACTACTGGATTGTTGTAAAAACCCATCTTGTTAACTAATGTCCTTTTGGTGAAGGAAATCTGCCGCCCTTACCCGGTCTGGCCTATGTGTGACTCCGGACCCACAGCAATGTGGTTGACTCTTAACTGCCCTCTGAAATGGCCTAGCAAGCCACTCAGTCGTATAAGGTACTTCACCACCACCTTCTCAAGGGCAAATGGGGATGGTCAATAAATGCTGGCCTTGCCAGCGATGCTCACATCCCCATGAATGAATTAAAAAAAAATTCCATGTGGTTACAGTAATGGTTTATTTTGAAAAGTAAAACAAAGGTCGATACATCCAAGTATCTAAGCTGTAATTCATAAAACGAAGATTTGGGTAGGGCCTGTAACTTGTGGATGCCTGTTGCTTGTTCCTGTTTACGATTGCCGCCTTAGCCTGGTGATTGCCTTTATGTTGCCAAAAGCCCAATTTCTAAAAACGGAACTGTGGCAATCCGGTATTTCCCAGTACTCTCCTTATTCTACCCAACCATATGGATGGCATGTGCTTGTCCAGATGCAGACAGTGCCTCGCGCCCCCCCCCCCCCCACCCATCTCTCTCCCAGCCTCGACACAATGGTTTCTGTTCATGCAGATGATGGCTCACCGTATAGACCTTGAAGTTAACAAGAGCGCTAACTGTAAGAAACTTCTGTTTCAACATCATCGTTTCATACATTCTAAAGAGTAAAATAAAACTCTGCACTAACAAAACGTAATACTAAACTGCAATCTAGCAAAGCTTAATGCTGAAAGGACTAGAAGAGATTATATTCCAAGATTCCTGATCCAGAAAGCGCCACGACCAATGCATCTCGTGAGATGTGCTGTGTCCGAGATTACTGTCGGGAAGGACGAGGAAGCGACCTCAATTACTTCTACACTAATACTTCCATGATCTTCATAGCCATGACGTTAAAAATGACAAATTCAACTGGAAGAGCAGTTGGTGTGTGATTTCCAAAGTGTCGTTCATCTTTCATCAGGGAATAGCCTTGGGGAGGGTGCGGAGGAGATTTAGTAGCATGGTACCAGGGAGGCGGGACTTCAGTTATGTGGAGAGACTGGAGAAGCTGGGACTGTTCTCCTTGGAGCAGAGAGGGTTAAGGGGAGATTTGATAGAGGTGTTCAAAATCATGCAGGGATTTGATAGAGTAAATAAAGAGAAATTGTTTCCACTGGCAGAAGGGTCGGTAACCAGAGGGAACAGGTTTAAGATAATTGTCAAAACGAACCAAAGGGGAGATGAGGATTAAAAACATTTATGCAACGAGTTGTTGTGATCTGGAACGCGCTGCCTCAAAGCGCGGTGGAAGCAGATTCAATAGTAATTTTCAAATGAGAATTGGATAAATACTTGAAAAGGAAGGTTTTGCAGGGCTATGGGGAAAGAACGGAGGAGTGGGACTAATTGATTAGCTCTTCAAAATGGGCCAAATGGCCTCCTGTGCTGTATGATTCTACGGAAAGCAAACTTCTTGTCCAACCAATGTTTAAAGATGCAACATAGAAACTGTAAAATCGTCTTAGTGTAACTGTATCAGGTCCCACGCACACTGTCTGTCGATGGAGAAGGTGGATATTCCCAAGTTAAAAGTACATTGATAATGAAGTCAAGTTTTGGGAGAATAAATCCATTGTCTCTTGTGGTTAATGGGTCTCTTGCATATGTAGAGGTGAGAAGACAGCAAAGGCATGCACACGTCTTGTTCAGTTCCTGCCTTATTGCCGTGTGTGACCTGTGGCATTGTGAAGGATGGGGCCAGAGGAGCAGAGTTTTACCACGGGCACTGGTCGTTGGATTGAGGTGGGGACGGGGAGGTGACTTTTTTTAACAATTTCTAGACTGCACATGTTCACATCTCACAGTGGGGGGCTTCTGCCTGCAACCTTTTGACCCAGCAACCCAGAGTGCTCCCCACCGATCCGCGCTG
Organism: Squalus acanthias; assembly: GCA_030390025.1. Lineage (NCBI taxonomy): Eukaryota > Metazoa > Chordata > Chondrichthyes > Squaliformes > Squalidae > Squalus > Squalus acanthias. The sequence goes on from CM059438.1 coordinate 93,249,371, forward strand.
ACCTTCAGTTGACAGTGCCGTTCAGATGCTCCAGACTGGTGACGCCACCTGAGTAAGTGGCTGAAGAGTAAATCTGCTGTAGTTCAACGTCTAGTATTGAGACAATGGATTCGGTTTGGTCTCCAGTTGCAGTCTGAGAGATCCACTGTGCGTTTCACTGAGTTAAAGCTACCACTGGCACTCTGCAAACTAGCCGGCGCCGGCACAGGCACAATGGGCTGAATGGCCTCCTTCTGCACTGTAAGGTTCTATGATTTGCGAAGGCAAGTGAGAGAGTAACACAGGCCTGCGGAAGCACTTCTCACTAATCCACCTTGCCTCCTCAGTCAGTGGTATATTGTATCAAGGGTTGTCTTTTTTTGAAGAGACAAAGTTGAACATCCATAGAAATAAAAAATAGAAGTTCTGCCTCTTAAAAACAACTTAATCTTGGAGTAACAACAGAAAACGCTGGAAAAACTCAGCAAGCCAGGCAGCATCCGTGGAGAGAGAAACAGAGTTAACGTTTCATCTTGATCATCTCTTAATGTCTCTTGATGTCTCTTAATCTCTCCTTTTGTTCTTTCATCCCCTCCCCCTTTTCCCAGCTTTATCCTTGCCTTAAATCTATTTCATTTCCTGCTATTTCCAGTTCTGATGAAAGGTCTTCGACCTGAAACGTTAACTCTGTTTCTCTCTCCACGGATGCTGCCTGGCCTGCTGAGTTTTTCCAGCGTTTTCTGTTGTTATTTCGGATTTCCAGCATCTGCAGTATTTTGCTATCGTATTAATCTTGGAGTAGTTTGTGCACTGTGCATTTCCGGATGCGCTGTTCATCTTATCTAGGACTCACCCTTTGGGGCACTGCTATTGTGAAAAATATATTTTGCGTCAGAAATTTGCTATATGGTTTTTAATAATCTCTAGTTTGATAGCGGCAGGAGGTAAATATATTTACAGTTTTCCGCTTGTGGAATGTATGTGATCGCTCTGCCTCCCCAGTGGGAGTCGTGCCTGATGCTGTTGATGCAGCAATTCATTTGCTATGAGGTTCTGCCAGTTAAAACAGTTCCTGCATTAAAAGAATATATATATTTTTTGAGTGATCTGTGTGTTTTTCTTTTCTTTTTGTCTTGTCGTTGAAGATATTTCTTAAAAGGAATTTTTTTTTTTAAGATTCTGGAGAGTTCAGTTGTTTTTACTCTTTTTATACTACTCCGCAAACTAGCCGGCACGATGGGCCGAATGGCCTCCTTCTGTGCTGCAAGGTTCTGTGATTTCAGAAGCCAAGTGAGAGAGTAACACCGGCCTGTGGGAGCATGACTTGAACTGGGCCTCTGTATAAACTCTTAATGTAGCTGGTTAACTGCATCAGTGAGGAGGGAGCCAAAGCAATCGTGAGCCTATTACAAAAGCGAAATACTGCGGATGCTGGAAATCTGAAATAAAAACAGAAAATGCTGGAAATACTCAGCAGGCCAGGCAGCCTCTGGAGAGAGAAACAGAGTTAACGTTTCAGCTCGATGACCCTTCGTCAGAACTGGAAAAAGTTGGAGATGGAACAGGTTTTTAAGCAAGTGTAGGGGCAGGGAAAGGGGGGAGGCGAGGAAAGAACAAAAGGGAAGGTCTGTGATAGGATGGAAGGCAGGAGAGATTAAGATACATTAAGAGAGCCTATGGTGTGGGGGGGAACTGGGACTTGAGGTGTGTGGAACACGGTACACACCTCAGACCACCACTTTTACGAGTGACAACCTTGGGAGTCCCAGCTCTTGCTGAAATGAATTGCTCAAGTTGGGTTGGGGGGGGGGAATAAATTATACTTTTCACTGGCAGAACCACAATTTTATTGATTCCAACCACTCGAGGAATGGTGTGGCTCTCCCCGCCCCTGGTCACTTGCTTTCCCCTTCTCTCCTGAAGCACTGATTTACATTGAATGTTACAGCACAGAAACAGGCCATTCGGCCCAACTGGTCCGTGCTCCACACGAGCCTCCTCCCACCCCTCTTCATGTCATCAAAAAAAAGTGCTTCATTGGCTGTAAAGCGCTTTGAGACATCCGGTGGTCGTGAAAGGCGCTATAGAAATGCAAGTCTTTTCATCCTATCTGCATATCCTTCTATTCCTTTCTCCCTCGTGTGTTTATCCAGCTTCCCCTTAAATGCATCCATGCTGTTCGTCTCAACTACTCCCTGTGGTAGCGAGTCCCACGTTCTAAGACGGGAGCTCCCTCTCGGTTGCGATACCTGTAATACGGATGGGCTGCGAGAAGAAACTCCTGACGTGTACCTGGTGTGGAGTTGGTGACTTGTGATCGGGTTTGGGTTTTCTGCTTCGGTGCGCCCCTTGCAGGGATCGGCCTGTTGCTGCTTTCTGTTTATGTACAGTGCACATGTGTAGTAGAACGACTGAGCCGGATCGCTGGCTAACTAATGACTTGTGCTTGGGTGACAAGAGTGTGTGTGTGTGTGAGAGGAAAGATAGAACACTGATTGATCTTTGAACCCAAGCGGCAGGAGGTTGTTTTTTTTTTGCTGGAATGGTCAGTCTTCCCTCGCACGGGGCGGGGGCTTTGCTTCAGATGATGTCAGATGCAGCAGGGTGCGGCTCTCCCTGGTTGCTGAGTCCGATTCTTGCTCCTCATCTTCTGTATCGTGGGTACTCGACCGTCCAGCCCGAATGCGCGAGTGGGGATGCTGACAGCGGGGGGGAATTGCAGGAGCTGGGATCAGCTGGTTTATTGCACCGACTGCTACATGTCTCTGCTGAAAGGTGGACACGCCGATGACTTCATGGCTTTGTTTCCCAGCGATGAGAGGCAGAGATCAACAGCAAGGAGGCTCTCCTGCAGGTAAGAAGACCTCTAAACCGCAGTGTGTCCGACAGATCCTGGCTACATGACCACTGCCACCTTCTTGCATGTGTTTTACTCTTGTTGGCACAATTGCTTTTTCGAGTCCAATGAAATAGGATCATTTCCAAATTCTACATTATCTTAAGATCTGTGTGTGTTTTATTAACAAGAAGACGTTCGACACAAGAGGCGATGAGTCGGGCGATTCTATTTTCATGAGAGACCTTTTCTTTTTTTATCAGACACCAGTTGATCCCAAATCTATTTCTAGACATCTTTTCAGTGTAGTTCAATTTCAGCCAGGTGTTCGAATAGGCTTCATCTTGCAACCCTGTACCTGGTTTGGCAAAGGTGTCTCTTACTTCCCCAGCCATTTTAACTTCTGCTTCATCTTGCAGTCATTTTGTAAAAAGCTTTTTGTAATGAGAAATATTAATATTCACCACCACATCCCTCACTTGGTGTGCAGCCTTGCTCCCTCCACGCTGTCAGTGTGAGATAATCCATCTCCAGGACCTGAGTGACTGAGTGCAGTGTGGACAGCACCCTGTGATTGACGTGGCTGCTTGTTGGATGGAATTGCACTGAAGCTTGGGACAAAACACGAGGGAGCGATACAGTCCAGGGGCTTTAAAACAACCAATCCAGCAAGTCGCCCGGCAGTATTGACCCTTCTGGGGCAGTCGATATTCCCCAGTGCAAAAAGAAAATACTACAGATGCTGGAAATCTTGAAATAAAAACAGAAAATGCTGGAGATACTCAGCAGGTCAGGCAGCCTGACCTGCTGAGTATCTCCAGCATTTTCTGTTTTGTTTTCAGATATTCCCCAGTGTTTTGTGTTGTTGGCCAAATGTCCTGAACTTGCCTAACGACCATCCGATCTTTGACGGGCAAGGACAGACCAGCAGGCCCATCAAGCCTGCCTCCGGGCAGCATTTTACTTCTCTCCAAGATTGAAAACCACCTTTTTTATTTTGTTCCAAGTTCGAGTCAAAGCTCCGCGTACCGCTGCCACGACAAGGGAAGAAATCTAACGCAACAGTTGAGGGAGGGAATCTGATTTCTGCAGTCGTTGAATATTCGGTTTATTGCGAATGTTTGTTTTCCTGAAATGATGCTGAATGAGTATGTTCGAATAATCCGAGCAAAATTATCTAATATTTAGGGCAAAAGATCTGCAGTAAAATCAAGTGCCTCGATTGCACAACCGTGCAGTCTTTTTCTGACTCATACCTGGAGTGTAACTTGAGCATTCGGTTGGTGTTGACATTTGTTGGTTGCCGACTGTGGTTTCTTGTCAAACAGAATAGCGCAGATGTGACCAGGTTTTATTGTATGCACTCAATACTTTTTAGGAGTGTGTGTGTGTGTATGTGAAACCCTCGCACCAACCCCACATTTGCAGGGTTTCATTTAGGTCAGCACATTGTTAAAGAAAGACTTGCATTTATATAGCGCCTTTCACAATACCAGGGCGTCCCAACGCGCTTCACAGACACTTTTGAAATGTAGTTGCTGTTGTAATATAGGAAGCACGACAGCCAATTTGCGCACAGCAAGCTCCCACAAACAGCAATCTGATAATGACCAGATAATCTGTGTTTTTTTTAGGGATGTTGATTGAGGGATAAATATTGGCCCCAGGAGACTGGGGCTAACTCCCCTGCTCTTCTTCGAAATAGTGGCCATGGGATCTTTTACGTCCAGCTGAGAGAGCAGACGGGGCCTCGGTTTAACGTCTCATCCGAAAGACGGCACCTCCGACAGTGCCGCACTCCCTCAGCACTGCACTGGAGTGTCAGCCTAGATTTTTGTGCTCAAGTCTCTGGAGTGGGACTTGAACCCACAACCTTCTGACTCAGAGGCGAGAGAGAGAGTGCTACCCACTGAGTCACGGCTGACACGCTGACTTAATAATAAAAGAAGAAACAAAGACTTGCATTTCTATAGGTCTGACTCAGAGGCGAGAGTGCTGCCCACTGAGCCACGGCCGACACAACAACAACAAACATTTTTATAGCGCCTTTAACATAGCAAAATGTCCCACGGTACTTCTGAAGAGTGTTATCAGACAAAAAGGAGACATTAGGACAGGTGACCAAAAGCTTGGTCAAAGAGTTAGGTTTTGAACAATGTCTTAAAGGATGAGGGAGAGGTTTATGGAGAAAATTTCAGATCTTGTTGGGGGGGGCGGTGGGGGCAGGGCCTAGAAGGCTGAAGAGTTGGTAGAACATGTTGTCACTACTGTTGTAGTAAAGCATAGTGGTGGAGGTGAGGGTTGCCAACCCTCCAAGAATATCCTGGAGTCTCCAGGAATGAAAGAATAGACTCCAGTACATTATTGGGAGCAACGCGGGAGAAAAATCATAGGGACATTTTTTTTTTTTTAAAGTATGTTTTTCCTTTTTTTGAACACTTTCATTTATTAGTTTGTAAAAATATTGGAGATGGGTTTAAAAAGGCTGCTTGACTGGGTGAAACCTCTAGGACTACGTCCAACCAGAGTTGGCAACCCTCGTGCAGATGTGCAATTTTCACACCTCCATTTAAATTGTGACGAACACCTCGCAGTGTATTTACAGATTTATTTTTGGCCCATCCCACTGTTGCAAAGTGCAGACATGGACTTTGGGTGAGGGCTGGGTTAGGCTTGGTTGTGGTGCCTCGTGTGGTCACTTATTGTCCAAGAATGGTCACTTGGGTAACACATCTGTGGATCCATACCGCCGAAAGGGGTTTAATGCCTTTGAGGAGAGAAGGAGGGGAGAGGAAGAGGTGGAACAAAGTGAGAACATTTATAAAAAAAAATTAAAAAAATAAAGTAATATGTGTAATTTTCGTTCAGCGTTTCCTATTTCGGTTGAATGATTCAGAAGAATGTGGTACAATTTTTGTCAACAAGCTGCATCGAATTTACAGCACAGCAACAGGCCATTCGGCCCAATTGGTCTATGCCGGTGTTTACGCTCCACACCAGCCTCCTCCTACCCCTGTTCATCTCACCCCATCAGCATATCCTTCTATTCCTTTCTCCCGCATGTGTTTATCTAGCACCCCCTTAAATGCATCTGTGCTATTCGCCTCAACCACTCCCTGTGGTAGCGAGTTCCACATTCTCACCACTCTCTGGGTAAAGAAGTTTCTCCTGAATTCCCTGTTGGATTTAGTTAGTTTATTTACAGTTAGCAGAAACCCTAATTGAGTCTTTTCGCAAATTAGAAAATGTGTTTCATCAGCATTCATCTGTATTGTGATAACCAAATTGTTCAATGAAGTTAAACATTTATTCAAAAATTATAATTCCAAGTACAGTTTTGCTGCTGTTACTTTTGGTCTCGAGCTTAATGTCAAACTTGCTGCTCTGTTCATGGTTCAGTGGTGCAGAACTGGTTTGATCTCCGATCTGCCCAGTTGCATAATCTGAGTTTGGGTTAGTATAGAGGGGGAATACTTGAGTTGCATTCATGGGCTAGGGAGGCGGAAACATTATTTATTTATTCATTCATTCATTCACGAGATGTGGGCGTCGCTGGCATGGCCGGCATTTATTGCCCATCCCTAATTGCCCTTGAGAAGGTGGTGGTGAGCCGCCTTCTTGAACCGCTGCAGTCCGTGTGGTGAAGGTACTCCCACAGTGCTGTTAGGGAGGGAGTTCCAGGATTTTGACCCAGCGACGATGAAGGAACAGCGACATATTTCCAAGTCAGGATGATGTGTGACTTGGAGGGCAACTTGGAGGTGGTGGTGTTCCCATGCGCCTGCTACCCTTGTCCTTCTAGGTGGTAGAGGTCGTGGGTTTGGGAGGTGCTGCCGAAGAAGCTTTGGCAAGTTGCTGCAGTGCATCTTGTAGATGGTACACACTGCAGCCACGGTACGCCGGTGGTGGAGGGAGTGAATGTTTAAGGCGGTGGATGGGGTGCCAATCAAACGGGCTGCTTTTTCCTGGATGGTGTCGAGCTTCTTGAGTGTTGTTGCAGCTGCACTCATCCAGGCAAGTGGAGAGTATTCCATTACACTCCTTACTTGTGCCTTAATTGCTTCTGTGTCTCTTTCTTTTCAAAAAGTAATAACGTGCACTGTGGAGTCTGTGGGAGGAAGTTAGCTAATGGTCTTGTCACAGTAAATGTCAAAGAGAAGGTGTGTAAAAGAAAGAAAGACTTGCATTTATGCAGCACCTTTCGCAACCTCAGGATGCACCAAAGTGCGTTCCAGCCAATGAAGCACTTTTTGAAGTGTAGTCACTGTTGTAATTTAGGAAACGCAGCAGCCAATTTGCGCACAGCAAGCTCCCACAAACAGCAACGTGATAATGACCAGATGATCTGCTTTTAGGTATTGGTTGAGGGATAAATATTCGCCAGGACACCGGGGAGGAATCCCCTACTCTTCGAAATAGTGCCGTAGGATTTTTTACGTCCGCCTGAGAGAGTAGACGAGGCCTCGTCCCGAAAGAGCGATACATGATGGCATCCTTTCAGAAGGGTTATTGATTTGCGTCAAGTGATGACCACAGTTGTATGGGAAAGGATGTAATGATTCTGATATTGATGTAAGCATTGTAGTATAGCATCGTACATAGCTCTTGGCTTTTGTTCAGTGCTTTTTGCTGCTATACTCCCTGTCCTGATCTGAATTATATCCTCTTTCTGTGGCAGTTGTCAAACTGGCATGTCTATAACTGCCAAGTGTAAATGTCCTTGTTGCTAAATGCCCTGGAAGACCGGTTGGGAGAATGATGGGAGATTGACCCGAACAAGCCCACTGTAATTTAATTCTTTTGAGCTTTCTATTTAGTCAAATGCTCTCAGGTTTTGTTGCCGTGAATCACCTGCTCCTTCAGTTACATTGTGCAAATAGAATGAATTAACCTTGTTTTTATTTTGCAGTGATCACAGTATTTTTCTCTGATCTGTATTCACCATGCGGTTGCCATAGTGATGAGATTAGTAGCTGCTATCCCATTACAATGGCAGAGTTGGGCAATCGCAAGCAAAACAAATATTCCCCAGTGACAAAAAACAGAAAGCGCTTGAAATACTTGGGTCAGAGAGCATCTGTGGACTGGGCAAGAATCGACATTTCAGAAACAGAACCCGTCCTCAGAACTGGAAGATATTATAGATGTCTGATGTGTCCACTTAAGGGGAGTCCAAATACAGGGGCCATAAGTATAAGGTAGTCACTAATAAATCCCTTTAATAAAGACTTTACCTGACGAAGGAGCAGCGCTCCGAAAGCTCGTGATTTCAAATAAAACTGTTGGACTATAACCTGGTGTTGTGCGACTTCTCACTAATAAATCCAGTAAGGAATTCAGGAGAAGCTTCTTTACCCAGAGAATAGTTAGAATGTGGAACTTGCAACAACAAGGAGTGGTTGAGGTGAATAGCATAGATGAATTTAAAGGGAACATAAGAGCAGGAGTCGGCCATACGGCCCCTCTAGCCTGTTCCGCCATTCAATAAGAGCATGACTGATCTTCTACCTCAACTCCACTTTCCCACCCTATCCCCATATCCCTTGATTCCCTTAGTGTCGAAAAATCTATCGATCTCGGTCTTGAATATACTCAACGACTCAGTATCCACAGCCCTCTGGGGTTGAGAATTCCAAAGATTCACCACCCTCTGAGTGAAGAAATTTCTCATCATCTCAGTCCTAAATGGCCGACCCCTTATCCTGAGTCTATGACCCCTAGTTCTAGGCTCTTGCCAGGGGCAACAGCCTCTCAGAATCTAGGGAAGCTAGAGAAACACGTGAGGGAGAAAGGAATAGAAGGATATGTTGATGGGGTTCGATGAAGTAGAGTGGGAGGAGGCGCGTGTGGAGCATAAACACCGGCATGGACCAGTTGGGCCGAATGGCCTGTTTCTGTGCTGTGACTTCTATGTACTGAGCTGCATTTAAAAAGGAACAGAACAAGGGAAGGAGAGGGTGGGGGGCGAAAAAGGAACAATGACCACACAGAAGACAAGAGATAGAATGGCCTGTAAAGTGCTGAGATAGTGAACAGGAGAACGTAAAAGGGCAGAAGTGATATTACCAGGAGACAACGGGAGGTGTAATGAAATTGAAAGACTTGTACGAGACACACAGTGTAACAAGATAAAGGGAACGTGGTAGGTGTAAAGGGAAGCATGTAAAACTAGCAGAGAGCAGGTGCCCGTGGCTCCGGAGTCTGGTGGAAGAAGAATAGCAGATTGGCACCAAGAGTGCAGACCAGCCCACCAGCACTGTTCTGACCGGGGGTGGGGGGCAGGAGGGTTCCACCCCAGCGCATTCCTGCTCCATTCCTTCCCCCCACCCCCTCAATCCCTGGCACACCCATCCTGCGTTGCCAGCACCTGCTGCCAGAGAGATAACAGGATCTGTAGTTCAACTCTGAAGTTGTTAAAGTCGACATTAAGGCCAGAGGGCTGTAGAGTGCCGTATAGAAAGGTGAGCTGCTGTGCCTCGAGCTTGCGGTGAGGTACGTTGGAGAAGGCCTTATTTTGTGGTTACCAGTTTGGCGAAGTTTCAGTTGCTTGCATTTGTGCTTTTAATACCAGCCATGTGGTTCTGCATTTAGATGCAAGTCCAGCACCAAAGTGGTAGTGTCAGGGTGTCCTCAATTTTTACCTGGAATCCCTGCCCCAGTTTCACGTCGTGTCCAACCGCCACCTCCCTTCTCAAAACAAGGGTCTGAGTACGTGTTCACATGGACACTGGCTCCGATTGGCCAGAGCACTGCGAGAACTCCCTGCCCTCCTTCCAATGGTGCCTTCGGATCTTCTGTGCCCACCTGAACAGGCAGTCCTTGGTTTGGGATCTCCTCTGGGGGGAAAAAAGATTGAACATTGCAACACGCCCTCTGTCTTGCACTAAAGTCATGACGTGGAGATGCCGGTGTTGGACTGGGGTGGACAAATGTGAGAAGTCGCACAACACCAGGTTATAGTCCAACAGCTTTATTTGAAATCACAAGCTTTCGGAGCGCTGCTCCTTCATCAGGTGACCTGACGAAGGAGCAGCGCTCCGAAAGCTTGTGATTTCAAATAAAGCTGTTGGACTATAACCTGGTGTTGTGCGACTTCTCACATTTGCACTAAAGTGGGAGCGAGGAATTCCCAGGAGCTGTTGGCGGTTTAAGGGTTAAATGGGTGGTTTTTAAAATTGTGGTCTTCGATGTACTGCTCTGTCGGAAAGTGAACAGGAGTTTGCTGGTGGCATTGGACTTGGATCTTGGGACACTGAGGATTTGTTTTGTATCGTTGGGGAAAGACGTCCGGGGAATATTTTGTGCATCATAATCCCTGCGGACAGCATTTCTATTCGTGCACGGCGGCTGGAATCCTTAAAGCAGCAATAAACAGTGGGATCTGCTTTTCGTGATGACCAAACCCCATATTTTAAATTGTGTGGATTTGATCAACTATGTTGATCAGTTCTGTGCTGGAATCCCCCCCCCCCCCTCCGCGCCTTTTTTTCTTTGCACTCTGTTGCCACCTCCTCATCTGATGGAGCAAATGTTGTTTAATAGTGAGGCATCGCTGCTCTGAGTTTAGCGGCAGCTTAAGCAGTCGACTAATCGGCTGTGCAGCCTCCTTCCTACCGTTCATATCTCTGCCGTTGAACATTGACTGCTCTTAATGCTGGTGGGGACTTTGTTTTGGTGCCTGTTTGCTGCAGAGCAGAGCAGTGCTGCTCAGTGACACATACAGTGGTTACTGATCAACCACTTACAACAGTCGTGTATGCTCCTGGCCAAATTCATCACTCCCAGTGTGTTGTAGCGTTAACTATTGCAGTTGCCAAATTCTTGTATCATTGTCCTTTTAAGCTAGATGCAATACTTTAAAAATCACTATAAAACTTGTTATTTATGCCAAGGTCCTATTTGAACAATCATTGTACTTTTTATTCATTTTACAGATCGTGTTTTTTTTTGATACAGCAATATACTTAATTAGGATGCTGAGAAGTGTAGAGGAACAGAGGGATCTTGGAGTGCATGTCCACAGATCCCTGAAGGTAGCAGGACAGGTAGATAAGGTGGTTAAGAAGGCATACGGGATACTTACCTTTATTAGTCGAGTCATAGAATATAAGAGCATGGAAGGTTATGCTTGAACTGTATAAAACACTAGTCAGGCTACAGCTAGAGTACTGCGTACAGTTCTGGTCAACACATTACAGGAAAGATGTGATTGCACTAAGAGAGGGTACAGAGGAGATTTACAAAGATGTTGCCAGGACTAAAGAATTTTAGCTATGAATAAAGATTGGATCGGCTGGGGTTGTTTTATTTGGAACAGAGGAGGCTGAGGGGAGACTTGATTGAGGTGTATAAAATTATGAGGGGCCTAGATAGAGTGGATAGGAAGGACCTATTTCCCTTAGCAGAGAGGTCAATAACCAGGGGCATAGATTTAAAGTAATTGGTCGGAGGTTTAGAGGGGAGTTGAGGAGAACTTTTTTCACCCAGAGGGTGGTGGGGGTCTGGAACACTCTGCCTGAAAGGGTGGTAGAGGCAGAAACCCTCATCACATTTAAAAAGTACTTGGGTATGCACTTGAAGTGCCGTAACCCACAGGGCTACAGACCAAGAGCTGGAAAGTGGGATTAGGCTGGATCGCTCTTTTTTGGCTGGCGCGGACACGATGGGCCAAATGGCCTCCTTCCGTGCTGTAATTTTGTATGATTCTATGAATTAAGCTGATTTTTGCCAATTTGGAATTGGGATGGGGAGAGAAGAATTGCTTTGTGTAGTGAAGGAAGCTGTAGAGATGTTCTTTAATGAAAGAAGTAACTTGTTTTTCTATAGTGCCTGTCATGATCTCAGGGCATCCTAAAGCGCTTTACAGCCTGTGAGGTGTAGTCACTGTTGTAATGTTGGAAACACAGCAGCCAATTTGCGCACAGCAAGCTCCCACAAACAGCAATGTGATAATGACCAGATCATTTTTTTTAGTGATGTTGGTTTAAAGAAAAATATTGGCCAGGACACCGGGGAGAACTCTGCTGCTCTTCTTCGAAATAGTGCCATGGGATCTTTTATGTCCACCTGAAAGGGCAGATGAGGCCTCGGTTTAACGTCTCATCTGAAACATGACTGAGTTCGTACTGACCAGAAAGGTTCATCCTCCAGCACTTCAAAGGGCTGTGCCCTCATGCATTTATTATAGCAGCACCTTTTATCTATATCTCACTCAATTATTAAATTGAGGTTTAAAAAGTTGTTGGAAATGGTAAACGTTGTTTTCTGCTACTATTTGTGGCTGAAATCTGGCTTCATGCATAATGGACTGTTGTCAAATTGAGTCAAACTGGATCAGGAATTCAAAGTAATATCGTTCCCCTTGTCCCTGTTTGGGGTTTTATAAATAACCCGTTCTGAATTTAGCTTCGACTTCAGCTGATTGCTCATGTGTTGTCTGACTCTGTTTTATTGAAGATGGTGGTTTTTCCTCATGATTCTGCATTCAGTTCATAATACAGTCAGATCCTGATAAACATGTAATTAGATTGCCCAGAAATGTTACGTCTGAAACTAAATTCAGGTTGGATTAAGATTTCTACAGACTGTGGATAAAAATAGCCAAATTTCGCTCGCTCGTGCTCTCTCTCTCTCTCTCTCGCGCGCTTGCTTGCTCGCTCTCTCTTTAAAGCCACAGGTCATTTAACCATTCAGCAATTCAATCTGAACAAAACAGAAAGCATTTTTCACAAAACTGATGAATTTCTAAAGCTGTATCCCGTGCTGCTCGTATCTTCTGCTATTCACAGACTATCACCTGTGTCCTCGTCAACCTCCCGTTAACTTCCAATCCCAGTCAGCAACGTAAAAAATCCTTGTCGTCTTTGTTTCCAACTCCCTTCACAACCCTTCCAATGGAATTTTCCAAAATTGTGTTCTGACTCTGGTCACTTTGCATTGGCTCCCCACCCAACCCCCTCTTTTCCCCAACACACCATCAGTCACAGATCCTTCTCGGCCTTGATGTCTGGAATGGTCTTCTTTTCTTCTGCCTCTCTCTCTCTCTCTCTCTCTCTCTCTCTCTCTCTCTCTCTCTCTCTCTCTCTCCATGTCCAAGAGAGTTCCTCAAAACCTACCTCTCTTAACCGTGCTTCCTGCCACCTCTCCAAATTTCTTCCCTCCCTCCTCCTTTCTGCTTGTGGCCCCAACAAACACTGCCCCCTCCACCCCCTGCCAACGTTTTGTTATGTGCAAGTAATTTACAAATGCAAGTTAAATTCACTGTTGCCTCCAGATGAAATGTGCAGTGGTCTGGCTGTATCTTGTGCGCACACTATTGCTGTTGTGGTTTGTATACGGAAGAATATGTTTTCTTTCTGGGTAGCTGCCGTTGTCTTTTCAGAAGTTATGATGACTTCCCCCACCCCCCACCAAATTGTGACCGTATTTGCCAGGGTGACGTTCTCCATACAGACCAAATTAATAGATTCATAGAAACTTGCAGCACAGAAGGAGGCCATTCGGCCCTTCGTGCCTATGCTGGCTCTTTGAAAGAGCAGTCCTGCTTTAGTCCCACCTTTCTATTATCAAACCTTTCTGTTATGCTTGAAATAGATGGGAGCGTGAAATGATTAAGTGGATTTGGAGTTCTATGTTTTTGCACTCGCTGCTTTAGAAACTGCTCCTTAACCCTATGTATATGTGTCAGCCGTGTCTCAGTGGGTAGCACCCTCGCCTCTGAGTCAGAAGGTTGTGGGTTCAAGTCCCACTCCAGAGACTTGAGCAGAAAAATCTAGTGCAGTGCTGAGGGAGTGCTGCACTGTCGGAGGTGCTGTCTTTAGAATGAGACGTTAAACCCAGGCCCTGTCTGCCCTCTCAAGTGGACATAAAATACTCCATGGCACTATTTCGAAGAGGATCACATTACAACAGTGACTACACTTCAAAAAGTACTTCATTGGCTGTAATGCGCTTTGGGGTGTGTGTGAGTGTGTGAGTCTGTGTGTGAGTCTGTGTGTGAGTCTGTGTGTGAGTCTGTGTGTGAGTCTGTGTGTGAGTCTGTGTGTGAGTCTGTGTGTGAGTCTGTGTGTGAGTCTGTGTGTGCTTGTATTCTACTGTCCCGAATGATTCTTGTGCTGTTTCTGCTGAGAGCCAAGCTTTGCCCATATCGAAAACATTCTAAGCATAAGTGATAAATTATAACTTGGATCACGTGACCTAATTTGAAAGCATAAATTTGCCAATCAAATCTCAGTAGCGGTTTGTGTGGAGCTACAGCAATAGGCAAAGCAGTTATTTAAAGCAGCATGATACTGCAGAAGACAGTGCTCTGACTGCAACATGTAGCAAGAAGCCTACACGGCCTGTGACTAACCTTCCGAGTGCGGTATGGCTTGGCTAACTCCTCGCCCTGCGTCATTGTGGAAACACTACCTTGGAGCGTTTGATAATGTGTATCGTTGCTTTCAAGGAAGGTATGTCCTGATTGAAAATAATTCTCTTTTAAAAAAAAAAAGAAACACAATATTCTTTTGGTAGACTTTTATAGTGTCCGCGTGCCCAATTGGTAGCGCTGTTGCCTTGGAGTCGGAAGGTCATTGGTTCGCACCTCAAAACGTGAGCGCAGGTTCTATGCTGACACTCCAGTGCAGCACTGAGGTAATGCTGAACTACTGGGAATGCTGTCCATTGAATGAGATGTTAAATCTCTGCCCCCGTCTGCCTTTACAGGTGGACATTAAAAGTCCCGTAGTATCAGCAAGCCCCCCACCTCCACCACCGGTGCACCGTGGCTGCAGTGTGTACCATCTACAAGATGCACTACAGCAACTCGCCAAGGCTTCTTCGGCAGCACCTCCCCTACCCGCCACCACTAGCACCTAGAAGGACAAGGGCAGCAGGCGCATGGAAACACCCATCGCCTGCAAGTTCCCCTCCAAGTCGCACATCATCCTGACTTGGAAATATATCGCTGAGTCAAAATCTTGGAACTCGCTACCGAACAGTACAGTGGGAAACACCTTCATCACGCTGATTGCAGCGGTTCAAGAAGGCGGCTCACCACCACCTTCTCAAGGGGAACTAGGGATGGGCAATAAATGCTGGGCTTGCCAGTGATGTCCACCTCCCGAGAATGAGTTTTAAAAAAAAAAAGGAGCAGTGAGTTCTGGTGCGCTAGGCGACATTCATCTTTCAACCATCGCTACCAAAAATACAAAAGCAAAATACTGCGGGTGCTGGAAATCCGAAATAGAAACAGAAACTGCTGGAAACAGTCAGCAGGTCCGGCAGCATCTGTGGAGAGCGAGAAACAGAGTTAACATTTCAGGTCGATGACCTTTCGTCAGAACTGCAGAACAGCTACCAAAAATAGATTGACTGGTGAATAAATCATTGCTGGATGTGGGATCTTTCTGTTTGCAAATGGCTGCATATATAACAAATGAAACACAGCACTAAAAGAAAAGTATGTCTGTGGCACTCTTCCTGGGCTTTGATCAGGTGCTATATGATCAATACAATCAAAAGCGATTGTTCATCTTGTAAGATACAGTATAGGAATTGGAGTTTCTTTCCCTCCTCCCTTCTCCCCATCCTAATGTTAATAATCAATCTGCCTCTATGCATGTATTTAGAGAGCAGTATAGGCTGTGACATGAATCTTGTCATTCATGGGAAATGACTTATGAAATAATACTGGGCGTCCTGCTGGTGGTGCTGTCCAGGGAGAGTATAAATACTCGGGCATGGGCCCAGCTTGCTCAGGACATTCTTTAACAGGAACTAGTGAAGGACACAACTAGACCTCCATGTTGAAAAACAGTTGATTAAAGCTTTGTTTAACGCTTAGACCAAGTGCCTAGTAGTTTTCTTACGTCAGTCTGTACATTGTGATTGAATGCTAGGAGAGTTCAGTGATAAAGCCAGTTTGAGCAAGAGTACATCGTGATCGAGCGAACCGCTTGCTCCCACCCCACTAACATAGATAATTGTATTCGCTTCATAAAACTCGCAGTTCCTTTTGTTTTAACTCCTGGAGTTTAGAAGAACGAGAGGTGATCTCACTGAAAGGTAGATGCTGAGAGGCTGTTTCCCCAGGTTGGAGAGTCTAGAAGTAGAGGTCCTAGTCTCAGGGTAAGGGGTCGGCCATTCAGGACTAAGATGAGGAGAACATTTCTTCACTCGGAGGGTTGTGAATCTTTGGAATTCTCAACCCCAGAGGGCTGTGGATACTGAGTCGTTGAGTATATTCAAGACTGAGATCGATAGATTTTTGGATACTAAGGGAATCGAGGGATATGGGGATAGGGCGGGAAAGTGGAGTTGTTGTAGGATATCAGTCATGACCTCAGTGTCAGCTGTGGCTCAGTGGGTAGCATACTCGCCTCTGAGTCAGAAGGTTGTGGGTTCATCGTCCCACTTCAGGGACTTGCGCACATAAAGCTAGGTTGACACTCCCAGTGCAGTGCTGAGGGAGCGCTGCACTGTCGGAGGTGCCGTCTTTCGGATGAGACGTTAAATCGAGGCCCCGTCTGCTCTCTCAGGTGGATGTAAAAGTGCCCATGGCACTATTTTGAAGAAGAGCAGGGGAGTTCTCCCCGGTGTCCTGGCCAATATTTATCCCTCAACCAACATAACAAAAACAGTTTATCTGGTCATTATCACATTGCTGTTTGTGGGAGCTTGCTGTGCGCAAATTGGCTGCCGCGTTTCCCACATTACAACAGTGACTGCACTTCAAAAGTACTTCATTGGCTGTAAAGCACTTTGAGACGTCCGGTGGTCATGAAAGGCGCTCTATAAATGCAAGTCTTTTTTCTTTTTTCAGCGAACTGGGGATGCTTAGTTGTTGAGTATATTCGGGACTGAGATCGATAGATCTAAGGAAATCGAGGGATAGGGCGGAAAAGTGGAGATAAGGTTGAAGATCAGCCATGATCTTATTGAATGGCGGGGCAGGCTCGAGGGACCGAGTGGCCGACTCCTGCTCCTATTTCTTGTGTTCTTATGTTCTTAATCGCTTGAGCATTTTGAAAGCCTCCTTTTAAAAAAACAAAAAACAAAATCGATGCCAGCATTCAAATTCGGCATGGTCGTATATTTTTTTCACCCACCAAGCAATGAGGATGATTTAGTTACATGCTACTTTTGTCCCTGAGTCTTGCCGGATTTTGGTTTTGCCCTTTTTTAGAAATAATGGGCCAGAAATTCGGGTCTCCACAGGTGAGTGCGCGCTATGGTACTCACCCATAGACCCAACGAAAGTGCCGGTTTCGCGCATGCACTGGAAACCGGAACTTCCGTTCCCCTGAAGGAAGGGGTTCAGAGGTCGAACGCGTGCGCCGGAGAGGGCAGCGCGCACGCAGCGAACTTCGGGTTTTTTTTCAGGTTTCTCCGTGAGGGTAAGTACGGAGAAGCTGCGCGGGGAAAAAAGGAGGCGCAAGGCCTGCTTTTAACAAGGTAAGTGGTGAATTAAGTACAATTTAAACATTTTTTCAACAGGTTTATCTTTTTTACATACTTTAAAGAAAGGTAAGTTTATTTTTAGCACCGTTAAAAAGTGTAATTAATTTTTTCAATTTTTTTTTTTAAAGTAGTTAATTTATGTAATTTATAGTTATTTTAAAAATGTGATTTTTAAAAAAATATTTATTTGAAGTTTTAGTGTGGTTTTGGGGCCGATCTCTATTCATAGATTTGACAGGTCTTCCTGTCAAAATCTATGAATGGAGATTCCCTGCTCTGATTGGCTCTCCATGGCTCATGTGATCCCAGGGGACGCTTTGAACTAACTGCGCCCCTGGGATACGCGAGCACTGCACGCCGGCAGCTGCAGGAGGCCCAGGAGCCCAATTCCACGCGGGCCCGAAGCACAACGGCAGGCGCGCTAGGTAAGTACGTGCGCGATTCCCGCGGGAAGCCAGGAGAGCCGAATTTCTGGCCCATGATCTTTAGATGCAGGCTGTACAGCCCTGCGGGCATTGCGCATCAACCACGAAATCTGGGACTGGAGTCGCATGAGTAGGGCTGAAAGAAGAAAAAAAACAAGAAAGACTTGCATTTAACTAGTGCCCTTCATGACCTCAAAGCGTCCTGCAGCTAATGAAGTACTTTTGGAGTGTAGTCACTGTTGTAATGTAGGGAAATGCAGCAGCCAATTTGTGCACAGCAAGGTCCCACAAACATTCATGAAATAAATGATCAGATAATCTGTTTAGATTGATGTTGGTTGAGTGTAAATATTAGCCAGGGCATGAGGGCGAACTCCCCTACTCCTCTTCAAAACAGTGCCATGGGATCTTTTATGTCCACCCACGAGAGCAGATGGGGTCGTTTAACGACAGGCACCTCTGACAGGGGGCGGGGGGTTGTGGGGCTCGAGAAGATTACAGAGATAGGGAGGGGCGAGGCCATGGAGGGATTTGAAAACCAGGATGAGAATTTTGAAATCGAGGCGCTGCTTAACCGGGAGCCAATGTAGGTCAGCGAGCACAGGGGAGATGGGCGAACGGGACTTGGTGCGAGTTAGGACATGGGCAGCTGAGTTTTGGATGACCTCAAGTTTACGTAGGGTGGAATGTGGGAGGCCAGCCAGGAGTGCGTTGGAATAGTCAAGTCTAGAGGTAACAAAGGCATGGATGAGGGTTTCAGCAGCAGGATGAGCTGAGGCAAGGGCGGAGACGGGTGATGCTACGGAGGTGGAAATAGGCGGTCTTTGTTATGCTGCGGATATGTGGTTGGAAGGTGAAAGATTCAGGGAAGCGAGAACATCAATTGCACTAAAAAGAGACACCTTAATTTTGAAGCAGAAAATAGCATTACTGTAAAGCATAATGGTGGGTGTACCTAGTGGATCAGTAAAGCAGTCAGTATCCCACTGTGCTGGGAATCCCTGCTCTGGTGGATCAGTAAAGCAGTCAGTATCCCACTGTGCTGGGAATCCCTGCTCTGGTGGATCAGTAAAGCAGTCAGTATCCCACTGTGCTGGGAATCCCTGCTCTGGTGGATCAGTAAAGCAGTCAGTATCCCACTGTGCTGGGAATCCCTGCTCTGGTGGATCAGTAAAGCAGTCCGTATCCCACTGTGCTGGGAATCCCTGCTCTGGTGGATCAGTAAAGCAGTCAGTATCCCACTGTGCTGGGAATCCCTGCTCTGGTGGATCAGTAAAGCAGTCAGTATCCCACTGTGCTGGGAATCCCTGCTCTGGTGGATCAGTAAAGCAGTCAGTATCCCACTGTGCTGGGAATCCCTGCTCTGGTGGATCAGTAAAGCAGTCAGTATCCCACTGTGCTGGGAATCCCTGCTCTGGTGGATCAGTAAAGCAGTCAGTATCCCACTGTGCTGGGAATCCCTGCTCTGGTGGATCAGTAAAGCAGTCAGTATCCCACTGTGCTGGGAATCCCTGCTCTGGTGGATCAGTAAAGCAGTCAGTATCCCACTGTGCTGGGAATCCCTGCTCTGGTGGATCAGTAAAGCAGTCAGTATCCCACTGTGCTGGGAATCCCTGCTCTGGTGGATCAGTAAAGCAGTCAGTATCCCACTGTGCTGGGAATCCCTGCTCTAGTGGATCAGTAAAGCAGTCAGTATCCCACTGTGCTGGGAATCCCTGCTCTAGTGGATCAGTAAAGCAGTCAGTATCCCACTGTGCTGGGAATCCCTGCTCTCGTGCTGGGTGTGCAGTTGGGAGCACACTGCTCCTGGGAATACCTGGCCCAAAACTTCCAGAGCTGCTGTTTCTTATTTTTTTAAAGTTCTTGGGATGTGGGCAGTCGCTGGCAAGGCCGGCATTTATTGCCCATCTCTAATTGCCCTTGAGAAGGTTGGTGATGAGCCGCCGCCTTGAACCGCTGCAGTCCGTGTGGTGAAGGTGCTCCCACAGTGCTGTTGGGGAGGGAGTTCTAGGATTTTGACCCAGTGACCATGAAGGAACGGCGATATACTTCCAAGTCAGGATGGTGTGTGACTTGGAGGGGAACTGGCACCTGTCTTAAGGATATAGAGACATTGGAGAAGGTGCACAAAAGATTTACAAGAGTGATACCAGAACTGAGAGTTTATACCGATCAGGAACGATTGAACAGGCAGGGGCTCTTTTCTCTAGAACAGAGAAGACTGAAGGGTGACCTGTTCGAGGTCTTTAAGATTGTGAAAGGGTTTGATAGGGTAGACGTAGAGAAGATGTTCCCACTTTTGTGGTGGAGGCCAAAACTAGGGGCCTTAAATATAAGATGGTCACTAATAAATCCAATAAGGAATTCAGGGGAAACTTCTTTAGCCAGAGAGTGGTTAGAATGTGGAACTCGCTACCACAGGGAGTGGTTAAGGGGATTTAAGCATTTAAGGTGAAGCTAGATAAACACACGAGGGACAAAGGAATAGAAGGATATGTTGATGAGCTTAGATGAAGAAGGGTGGGAGGAGGCTCGTGTGGAGCATAAACACCAGCATAGACCAGTTGGGCCGAATGGTCTGTTTCTGTGCTGTAAATACTATGTAAGAAGGGCTTTTATTTTTGGGGGGGGGGTTTTTAAGCGAAAAATAGTTGTGCTGCCTCTGTGCCTGTTTCAGAATGCTGTTAGACCTTTACCCTTAATGATGGAGGCTGTGTACAGTACTGTGCTATCACCCCTATCCATGTACCACATGGCTTACTTAGAGGTAGATGAGGGTAGGCAACCAGAAACGCTCTTTCACTGGATCCGTCCGACCTGGAATAAACCGTGTGAAGCCTCACCGACAAACCAGCACCACCCTTCTCCTCCTCTTCTCACATGCCCCGCACTTGTTTCCCTGTTGTCGAATCTGCTGCTTGGCAGCACGGTGCTGCTCTCTTTCCATCTCCCTGAAGAGGCATCTGCGTGGGGTGCCGCTGCCCATGAACAACACAAACCCATTTGCAGGGGAAGGATCGTTGAAATTAACCAGAAGACCACCGACTAACGAATCACAGCATCTGGCAATATAACTTAGTACAGTTAGGAAGATAGACCATTTTGCCCCACCTGCCTGTACTGCCATTCAATGAGATCATGGCTGACCTGTGACCTAACTCCAATAATTTTTAGGCTATGCCCCCTAGTTCTAGACTCATTGGACGTTGGTGCTATAAAAGTCCTCACCCCTATTTACATTTTTTTTTTTAAATGATCTTCTGGGCCTTCCATTTGGCATGCCCTTTAACCAGGCCTTTAAGGCCCAGGCAGCACTGAGACGTCCTCCCCGGATCTTCTTGGCAACCTACAGATTACCTCCAGCAGCATCCGAAGTGCGCTGACTCCGCAGTAATGAGGGCCAACATGGCGCTAACTCGGGAGCAGTGCATTTCAGCAACTATTCTCTTGTTTGAAACTTGCTTTTGCCGTGTAAGTGTAATGATGAATATTTACAGCTTGGGCTAACAGCAATATGAGCGGGTGGGGGGAGTCCAGAACAAGGGGGCATAACCTTAAAATTAGAGCTAGGCCATTCAGGGGCAATGTCGGGAAGCACTTCTTCACACAAAGGGTAGTGGAAATCTGGAACTCTCTTTCCCGCCCCCCCAAAAAAAGCTGTTGCGGCTTGGGGGGGCGGGGGCGGGGGCGCGGTCAATTGAAAATTTTAAAACCAAGACTGATAGATTTTTGTTGAGCAAGGGTGTTGAGGGTTATGGAACCAAGGTGGCTGGTTGGAGCTGAGATGCAGATCCGCCATGATCTGATTGAATGGTGGAAAGGGCTCGCGGGGCTGAATGCCCTACTCCTGTTCCTATGATGCGGAGATGCCGGTGTTGGACTGGGGTGGACAAAAGTGAGAAGTCGCACAACACCAGGTTATAGTCCAACAGTTTTATTTGAAATCACAAGCTTGTGATTTCAAATAAAACTGTTGGACTATAACCTGGTGTTGTGCGACTTCTCACTCCTGTTCCTATGAGCGTTGGAATAAAACATAATTTTGTTTCAAGCCTCGCCTTTCCGTTAAATGTGTACACATCTAAGTACCGATATCAACAGAGGGCAAAGTGAAGTCTGCAGATTCTCCTCTTTTTGTTGGTGGCAATGGAACTCCAGTCGTCTTGGTGCCGTGTGAGAACGGAGCAGTGGATAGGTCTGTGAGGTTGAGTAAAATTGTGTGGTCTGGCCTTGATTCTGAGCTAGTTTAATCCTTTCCTTTACGTCAGCTTGCAAAATGCTTTTAATTTGACTTATTTATAAACTGGTAAACAAATTTGTTTTGGTGATCAAATAATCTCCATTCCCACAGAAATCTGAGGTTAGCTTCGACTCTGTTGGCCAACAGCGTTCAATATGCAGATGCCATCTCCTAGTAAACAAGCTCAGCCTGTCTGGCTCAAGATTGATCCGATGGCAGAGCTGTCAAAAGATATGTATTTGGAGGGGAAACTGTAGACGTAAGTGGGTTTCTGAAAGAAGTAACATTTCTTTACCCTGTTCCATCACTGTATAGGCACTGCATTAGCTGCTTTGGTAGGGCAGAAGGGTTTGAACCGTGGTCTTCCCCATGAATGCCCCGGTTCAATTTCCTTCCTTATCCTCCCTTTTAGATTAATAGGAAGAAGGAAAAGCTCCAGCATCTAGCAACCTGGGGTTAGAATGTCTATTGGAGAACCTCCCCTTGTAGGGACTTCCATTGATGTGGTGCTGAATACTGCGAGTCAAACCCTGGCCCTTCAAATGAGAGTCATCCAGACTCGAGTCGTCGTTGGCTTGTTCACAGATGTGATTTCCAGTAAAAAAAAAGTAAAACGTTTAAAGTTTATGGTTTTCCATACAGACTGCAGCATCTGACACATTAGACCCCCTGTGACCCCACCTCATTGTCTTGGTTGTATCTTGCTATGTCTTTGATATAATGCCTTCCTGACTGACCTGATTGTTTCTCTGCCGAGGTGTGATAAAAGGCAGTCAGAAAGATTAACTGTAGTCGTCTGACATTGTACGCTACACAGGCATTGTTCTCTGTCTATATATGCTTTGCCGATTCGTATTCCTTCACTTCACCTGACGAAGGAGCAGCAGCTCCGAAAGCTTGTGATTTCAAATAAAACTGTTGGACTATAACCTGGTGTTGTGCGACTTCTCACTTTTCTTCAAATGAGAATGTACAACTTGATTGATTGCTCACAATGGTCAACCGAGCAATCACATTACCAATTCTATTACAATCATTACAGAGCAGCAGAAGTAACAAGCTTTTGCGTAACCCTATCTCCTCATTCCTTTCTCCCTCCTTTTTGTTTCCCTATCTTTCTTTCTTTCATCTCTTTCCCCCAGTCTCTTACTCTCACCTCCTCGCACTCTCCCCGGTGTGTGTGTGTGTGTGTCTCCCCACCCCTTTCTGTTGCCCCTCCTTTCTTTTCTTCCCCTCTTCCCTCGCTTCCCTTTCACTCTCATGCATACTCTTTATTTCATGCACTCTCCTTTCTCACTTTCCTGTCCCCATCCATTAATGTTCTTGCTTTCCCCTCTGTCTTGTCATGATCTCTCTTATACTCTGAAAGAAAGACACATCTCTACGGCGCCTTTCATGACCTCGGCATGTTCCGAAGCGCTTTACAACCAATGAAGTATTTTTTGAAGTGCAGTCACTGTTGTAATGTAGGAAACGCGGCAGCCAATTTGCGCACAGCAAGCTCCCACAAACAGCAATGTGATCATGACCCAGATAATCTGTTTCAGTGATGTTGGTTGAGGGATAAATATTGGCCAGGACACCGGGGAGAACTCCCCTGCTCTTCTTTCAAATTGTGCCATGGGATCTTTTACATCTGAGAGCAGATGGAGCCTCTGTTTAACGTCTCATCCGACAGATGAATGTGCTTTCCCTCTCCTTGGATCGTAGCTGAGAGAGTATTTGTGGCAACACCCTCTTGGGATATTTCTCTGAACTGGCCTCGAGTGGGTCCGTGAAACCAGCCCAGGGAGGACACTCCTGGAGAACTTAAATTCCTCCCCCCACCACCCATATGGAGAGGTCACTGGCCTCCACTTGGCAAGAATTGAGGATACACTATGGTTTCTTTTATTAAAAAAGAAGCACTTCTTCTTCTTCTTAGGCAGTCCCTCGGAACCGAGGATGACTTGCTTCCACGTTAAAAATGAGTACTCAGGTGACTGATGAGTCCAATGCGGGACCTACAGTCTCTGTCACAGGTGGGGCAGACGGTGGTTGAAGGGGCGGGTGGGTGGGGTGCTTGGGTTGACGTGCGCTCCTTACGCTGTTTGCGCTTGGCTTCCGCTTGCTCCCGGCGAAGAGGCTCGGGGTGTTCGGCGCCTTCCCGGATGCTTCTCCCCCACTTTGTGCGGTCTTGGGGCCAGGGATTCCCAGGTGTCGGTGGGGATGTTGCATTTTTTCAAGGAGGCTTTGAGGGTGTCCTTGAAGCGTTTCCTCTGCTCACCTGGGGCTCTGTTGCCGTGTCGGAGCTCCGAGTAGAGCGCTTGTTTTGGGAGTCTCGTACCCTGGAGTGAGCACAAGTCGAGTTTTCATTCATTTATTTAAAGCAGATAATGTAGAAACAACTCCTGTGGCTGGACACAGCCCAAGCAAAGAGAGTTAATTTTTATTTTGAATCTTTCAGAAGATACATGTACATTTATCTGTTCAGTGTCCGCACAATGCTACTTGGCATTTTTGCTGTTTAATTTATTGTCTGAATGAAAACCAGGAATCAGCTGGAAAAATGGGGAATGAACCATTGGGAGGCTGTCATTTTTAGATTAGCTGTAATCTCAAATTAAAACAGATAAATCCTTTTGTATATTGTGAACAGTATCTCTGTGGCATTTGGCTTTCGCTGCATCCTGTCAGCAACAACAACTTGTATTTATAAAGCGCCTTTCAACGTAGAAAAACGTCCCCAAGACGCTTGAAAAGAGGGATTAGCGAAGAAAATTTTAGAGCGAGCCAGATGAGAGCGATATAGGCCCGGAATTTGCGGTGGGTAATGACGGTGGATTACCAGCGTGTTCGTGTGTCATTGCCCCTCTGAAACTGACCGCAACTTCAGGATTCAGCGTCTGCGCATCTAAACGCGGAAATCCTGAAGTTTCGGTCAGTCATTTACTGCTCCGATACAGGCTGCACTGCGGGACTCTTTTCCCCCCCCCCCCCCCGCACCTGCCTCCCCACATAGCCGGCAATCTGTGTAATCGGTGAAACTGACGAAAACTTGGTCTTTTCCGCGCTATTGCCGCTGTTAAATACCCCATTAAATGTTAAGCCTTGTTGGAATAGGTGTAACTGGGGTTTTAACAGCATATTGACTGGAAAACAAGCACTCTAGCCCTGAAAAAATAATTTTTTATATTTGTGGAGTGTCAAATTTCTCCATGGTGATAAAAATTACAATTTAAAAAAAAAAAAACTTTTTAGTTTGTTCTTGATTATTTCAGCTTCTACCTTATCCCCATCTGAGAGTCCCGATCTTTTATTTCGCTCTCTGTAACATTTTTAAAAAGTCTGGATGAAAGCAGCTTCTCATTTCCTGGTTTCCTGTCTGTGAGAATGCTGCAATGTGATTGGCTGCTTCGACCGCTTGTTGAGCTCACTGCAGCATTGCACGAGGAATTCCCATTACAGAGCGCTGGAATCAATCGAGCGTCGAGAAAGGCAAACTTCTCGCCACGGAGTTCGCTTTCTTCGGGGCCAGGGGCGGGCGCCCCTTTGCTTCGCTGCTGACTGCAAATTGCGGGCCATTAGGAAAGATGACCAAAAAACTTGGTCAAAGAGCGAGGTGTTGAGGAGGTCTTGAAGGAGGAGTGAGAGCTGGAGAGGCGGAGAGGCTAATGGAGGGAATTCCAGAGCTTAGGGCCCTAGGCAGCTGAAAACATGGCCGCCAGTGGTGGAGTGATGAAAATCGGGGCTGCTCAAGAAGCCAGAATTGGAGGAGTGCAGAGATAGATCTGAGGGTTGTAGGGCTGGAGGAGGTTGCAGAACTGGGAAAGGGGCAAACCCCCTTGGAAGGGTTTGAAAGCAAAGGTGAGAATTTTAAAATATCCTTTGAGGTTTTCCCACGGGCTCTGAAACATTGAGAGAGACTATAGTAAGTTGCATTTTATCTTCAAATAATTGGAAACAAAGTACCCTGCTTTGATTGATTTAGATTTTTTTTTGGATCACTGATCTGGGAATTCTGTCAGGGAAAGACCCAGTGAAATCAAACGGCTCGCAGTAATTAGCGCCTCCGAGGTTCTGCACACACAGATGGCAACCCTGATGGGCTGATGATGTTCTCACATACAATATGTTGCAGTACTTTGGGTCTGAGCACAGTAGCCAGTACACAGTGTACCCGTGCCAGCCACATTTGCTGAGATGTCACAGCAGCCATGACATTGAGCAATAGAGGGCTGAAGTTTGACGATTTTATTTGAGTGCCATCACTGGCGACTTAACGTGGCATTAATCTTAGTCTTGTTTAATGTTGGCTGACTGCATTTTCTGGCATCTTGCAATTAAATTCTTTATTACAAGTTAATGGTTACTCAACTGGAGGAAATTCGAAGGCATAAAATAAGCGTAAAGAAGAAAGAAAGACTTGCATTTATGTAACACCTTTCACGACCACCGGACGTTTCAAAGCGCTTTACAGCCAATGAAGTACCTTTTTGAAGTGTAGTCACTGTTGTAATGTGGGAAATGCAGCAGCCAATTTACGCACAGCAAGCTCCCACAAACAGCAATGTGATAATGACCAGATAATCTGTTTTAGTCTTGTTGGTTGAGGGATAAATATTGGCCAGGACACCGGGGAGAACTCCCCTGCTCTTCTTCGAAATAGTGCCATGGGATCTGTTATGTCCACCTGAGAGAGAGCAGACAGCCTATCTTCATTTGTTCATCCATCGACATTGAATGACCAGCACAGGCACGATGGGTTAAATGGCCTCCTTCTCTGCTGTATCATTCTATGAAGACCTCTCAATTTCTGCAGGAAGTTCGTTGATGACTGATGAGACCGATTTTTTTTTTCCTGGCAATTAAGGGTGTTGGGAAAAGAGAGTGAAAAAACTATATTTAAAAAAACAAAGTATGGATTTCAAACCATGATAGTTGTGCAGTAATATCAAATGAGGGCAACTGTAATCTTCATCAATAGCAAAATACTGCAGATGCTGGAAAACTGAAATAACAACAGAAAGCGCTGGGAAATACTCAGCAGGTCAGGCAACATCCGTGGAGAGAGAAACAGAGTTAACGTTTCAGGTCGAAGACCCTTCGTCAGAACTGAGAAAAGAGCAGGAAATGAAACCGATGAAAAAGCAAGTTTGGGGGCTGGGAAATGGGGGAGGGAATAAAAGAACAAAAGGGAAGGTCTGTGAGAAGTAGAGAGACATTAAGAGATATTCAAGGCGAGACGAGATGGTAATAGGACAGGTTAAGAAGCAAAAGATGGCTCTAGATGAAGTGTGAAATGCGCTGGCAGAATGAAAGACAGCCGCCATGTGGGAGAGAGAAAAAAAAAGAAAAGGTATTGAGTTACAGATTCAAGATTTAAATTAAAAAAAAAAATAACCTTGACCAGAAAAATAAACAATCTTGATTAGAAATGACTTAAGAAATTGAACGGAATGAGAAACTGGAAGTGAATTATTAACTGAGAAGGCGCTGGAACTCGTTACCACAGGGAGTGGTTGAGGCGAATAGCATTGATGCATTTTAAGGGGAAGCTAGATAAACACATGAGGGAGAAAGGAATAGAGGGAGATGTTGATGGGGGCGAGATGAAGAAAGGTGGGAGGAGGCTGGTGTGGCGCATCAATGCCGGCATGGACCTTTTTGGGCCGACTGGCCCGTTTCAGTGCTGTAAATACTTTGTAATAGAGATTGGTACGAAAATAAATTTTGCAATTGGATTTTGAGCATCGGGATGGTTGCGGCTTTGAATTCAAACGCTATCCAGCTGCCTTCAAATTTGAAAGCGTTTTTGCTTCTTTGCGAAGATGAACATTTTGGAAGAGAAATCAGAAGAAACAGCTGATCCGAAGTTGGAGCAGAGACTGTCGTCTCTTGTGTTGTTCATCCAAATGAACCTCGCTGAAGTGGTGCCAGTCGGTGAGGTCTGTTACTAAGATGGTGTTGGCAACACCGAGGAGACCTATTCTATGATGATGACATTTAGCCAGCATGTTCTTTGGATCGCTCTTGTACATCTTTGGAACTCTGTGTGTGCGTGCGTCTACGGTAAAGCTGTGAAAGATACAAAATGGACGGGCAGGAAAAGACCAGTCGGCCCATCAAGCTTGCCCCCACACACGACGGCTGGAGCTTCGTGACTCGATACTTCCGACCTGCCCCCCGCCACCCAGCCATGTCATCTCCTGGGAGAGGCAAAAACAAAGAGAAAAAACTCAGGAAGGGAAATATACTCTTGCAAATTGCTCTCCAGTCCCCTCAGGCAATCGAAACCAGTCCAGGAGCTCTAATGGGCCAAGTGTTGTCTATAAAGACGCTTACCTTCTATATGATAGGATCTCTGCCGGCAATGTATTCCAGAGGCTCACCACTCTCTGGGGAAAAGAAGAACCGCCCAACATCTAGTCTATTCCTACCCTTACATAGTTTAAACTCGTGTTCCCTGGTACCCCTAATGTGTTTATAATAAATGCTGTTAAGTAAATACTATGCAAGGTCAGAATTTAATTGCTCTTCAGACCCAACCCTGGTATACTCTCTCTCTCTCTCTCTCTCTCTCTCTCTCTCTCTCTCTCTCTCTCTCTCTGTGTGGTAGGTAAAGTTACTTGGGCATTGTGGTCCAGTGTCACCTCACTCACCTTCTGATTACTTTACTTTGAGGTGTGACTGAGCAGGGTGATTGCCAGGAAATGTGCTCTAGATTCTGCTATTTTTGTCAGCTGTGGCTCAGTGGGTAGCACCCTCGCCTCTGAGTCAGAAGGTTGTGGGTTCACAGTCCCCACCCCAGAGACTTGAGCACAAAAATCTAGGCTGACACTCCAGTGCAGTGCTGAGGGAGCGCCGCACTGTCGGAGGTGCCGTCTTTCGGATGAGATGTTAAACCGAGGCCCCCGTCTGCTCTCTCAGGTGGACGTAAAAGATCCCACGGCACTATTTCGAAGAAGAGCAGGGGGAGTTATCCCCGGTGTCCTGGCCAATATTTATCTCTCAACCAACATAACAAAAACAGATTATCTGGTCATTATCACACTGCTGTTTGTGGGACCTTGCTGTGCGCAAATTGGCTGCTGCGTTTCCCACATTACAACAGTGACTCCACTTCAAAAGTAGTTCATTTGCTGTAAAGCGCTTTGAGACGTCCGGTGGTTGTGAAAGGCACTGTAGAAATGCAAGTCTTTTTTTATCGAACTGGATTTTGTGGCCCCCCCCCTCTCCAAACTTGTGTAGAACAGTAGCGAATCTCTTCGGGCCGAAGCTTGCGCGTGCGTCAAAGGCTGTGAAAGCAGTGCAATTGTGCGCGCGTGTTCCATCGGGGAGAATAAAGCTGCAGCTCACCAACACGTGAGGAGGCTTGCCGAATCTCTTGAAACCTTGCAATTATTGAATGTGTCAATCTGTAATGTGTTTCAAGGTAACCAGACAATGAAGAGGTTGTAACAGAGTTCAGTCTATCCTGCTGTTATCATTTTATATAAAACACAATGCTTGTGGCCAGTATAGTTTCCCAGCAGCACGTAGAATATCAGACTCTGGCACTGCTCCTCAATAAAAGGCTGAATAAAACCTTTCCTCGCCCACCCCTATGTCTTGCATAGTTCTGCTGCTCTGCCATAGTCATATCAAAAGAATCTCTGTTCTGTAGGAACCAACAACATAGGTAGAACTAGGAATGAGGTTCTGCTGAGGGAGTTTGAGGAGCTAGGATCCAAATTCAAAAGCAGAACCTCAAAAGGTAATAACCTCTGGATTGTTACCTGAGCCACGTGCAAATTGGTATAGGGACAAACAGATTAGAGGTTTAAATGCGTGTTTCAAGGAGTGGTGTGGGAGGAAGGGGTTTCAGTTCATGGGGCACTGGCACCAGTACTGGGGAAAGAGAGAGCTGTTCCGTTGGGACGGGCTCCACTTAAACAGGGCTGGGGACCAGTGTCCTGGCGAACCGAATAACTAGGGCAGTAGACAGGGGCTTTAAACTAATGAAGGGGGGGTGGGAGGATTCAGGAAAGAGTAAATTTAAAGGCAGCGACAGAAATGTCAAGGCTCTAGAGCAGAGTAGAGTTTCGGGTAAAAATAAGCAGAGTGGGTCAGGAAGGGACAGAGAGAATAACAAAGGTAATAAGGCATCAGTGACTAAGGTGACATCAGGGAAAAAGAGAAATAAGTCAAAGCTAAAGGCACTATATCTGAGTGCGCGAAGCATTCGCACCAAAATCGATGAATTAATAGCGCAGATAGAAATTAATAGGTTTGATCTAATGGCCATTATGGAGACGTGGTTGCAATGTGGCCAAGGTTGGGAACTAAATATTCCAGGATACTTAACTTTTAGAAGAGATAGGCAAAATGGAAAAGGAGGAGGAGTAGCCCTGATAATAAAGGATGGGATAAAGATAGTAGAGAGCAAGGCTCTTGGCTCCGAAAATCAAGAAGTCAAATCAGTTTGGGTGGAGCTAAGAAACAACAAGGGGCAGAAAACATTGGGGGAGTTGTTTATAGGCCCCCAAACAGTAGTTGCAATGTAGGGCAGAGTATAAATCAGGAAATTAGAGGTGCATGTAACTAGGGTAATGCAGTAATCACGGGGGACTTTAATCTACATATAGACTGGGCAAACCAAATTTGCAGTAATAGTGTGGAGGAAGAATTCATGGAATGTATACAAGATAGTTTTCTAGATCCGTATTAATTGAGAAACCAATTAGGGAACAGACTATTTTAGATCTAGTATTGTGCAACGAGAAAGGGTTAATTGATAACCTTGTAGTAAAGGGGCCTTTAGGGAAGAGTGACCATAATATAATAGAATTTTATATTGAGTTTGAAAGTGATTTAATTAAATCTGAAACTAGGGTCTTAAATCTAAGCAAAGCAAACTATGTAGGTATGAGGGGTGAGTTGGCTAAGGTAGATTGGGAAACTACATTAAAATGTATGACTGTAGAGAAGCAATGGCTAGCATTTAAATAATTAATACATAATTTACAACAAATATACATTCCTTTAAGGCACAAAAACCCCACAGGAAAAGTGGTCCAACCGTGGCTAACAAGAGAAGTTAAAGATAGTATTAGATCAAAGGAAGAGGCTTAAAATGTTGCCAAAAAGAGTAGTAATCCTGAGGATTTGGAGGATTTTAGAATTCAGCAAAGGAGGCTCAAGAAATTGATAAAGAAAGGGAAAATAGAATATGAGAGTAAACTACCGAGAGACATAAAAACAGACTGTACAAGCTTCTATAGGTATGTAAAAAGGAAAAGATTAGCAAAAGTAAATGTGGATCCCTTAAAGGCTGAGACAGGAGAACACGGTGGCATAGTGGTTAGCACTGTTGCCTCACCGCGCCAGAGACCCGGGTTCGAATCCGGCCTAGGGTGACTGTCTGTGTGGAGTTTGCACATTCTCCCCGTGTCTGCGTGGGTTTCCTCTGGGTGCTCCGGTTTCCTCCCACAGTCCAAAGATGTGCGGGTTAGGTTGATTTGGCTATGATAAATTGACCCTTAGTGTTGGGGGGATTAAATACGTGGGGTTACGGGGATAGGGTGGGATATGTGTCGGTGCAGGCTCGATGGGCCGAAATGGCCTCTATCTGCACTGTGGGGATTCATTAAAAAAAAAAATTATAATGGGGAATAAGGAAAGGCAGAGTAGTTAAACAAATACTTTCTGTTGTCTTCAAGGAAGAAGACGCAAAAAACTTCCCGGAAATAGTGGAGAACCAAAGGTCTAGCGAGAATGAGGAACTGAAAGAAATTAGTATTAGTAAAAAAATAGTACTGGAGAAATTAATGGGACTGACAGCTGATAAATCCCCTGGACCTGATGGCCTACATCCTAGGGTTTTGAAAGAGGTGGCTATAGAGATAGTGGATGCATTGGTTGTCATTTTCCAAAGTTCCATAGATTCAAGAATGGTTCCCATGGATTGGAAGGGAGCAAATGTAACCCCACTTATTAAGAAAGGAAGGAGAGAGAAAACGGGGAACTACAGACCAGTTAGCCTGATATCCGTAGTAGGGAAAATGATAGAATCTATTATTAAGGACGTGGTAACAGGGCACTTAGAAAATAATAGGATTGGGCAGAGTCAACACAGATTTATGAAAGGGAAATCATGTTTGTCGAATCTGTTGGAGTTTTTTGAGGTTGTAACTAGCAGACTAGATAAGGGGGAACCAGTGGATGTGGTGTATTTAGATTTTCAGAAGGCATTCGATAAGGTGCCACACAAGAGGTTAGTAAACAAAATTAGGGCTCATGGGATTGGGGGTAATATACTAGCATGGACTGAGGATAGGTTAACGGACAAAAAACAGAGTAGGAATAAACGGGTCATTTTCGAGTGGACAGACTGTAACTAGTGGGGTACCACAAGGATCAGTGCTTGGGCCGCAGCTATTTACAATCTATATCAATGATTTGGATGAGGGGACCAAATGTAATATATCCAAGTTTGCTGATGATACAAAGCTGGGTGGGAATCTAAGTTGTGAGGAGGATGCAAAGAGGCTTCAAGGGGATATAGACAAGCTAAGTGAGTGGGCAAGAACATGGCAAATGGAATATAATGTGGAGAAATGTGAAGTTATCCACTTTGGCAGGAAAAATAGAAAAGCAGAGTATTTTTTAAATGGTGAGAGATTGGGAAATGTTGGTGTTCAGAGGGACCTGGGTGTCCTTGTACACGAATCACTGAAAGTTAACACACAGGTACAGCAAGCAATTAGAAAAGCAAATTGTATGTTGGCTTTTATTGCAAGAGGATTTGAGTATAAGAGTAAAGACGTCTTACTGCAATTATATAGGGCCCTGGTGAGACCACACCTGGAGTATTGTGTTCAGTTTTGGTCTCCTTACCTAACGAAGGATATACTTGCCATGGAGGGAGTGCAACGAAGGTTCACCAGACTGATTCCTGGGATGGGGCGATTGTCCTATGAGGACAGATTGAGTAGACTAGGCCTATATTCTCTCGAGTTTAGAAGAATGAGAGGTGATCTCATTGAAACATACAAAATTCTTACTGGACTTGACAGGGTAGATGCAGGGAGGATGTTTCCCCTGGCTGGAAAGTCTAGAACCGGAGGTCACAGTCTCAGAATAAGGGGTCGGCCATTTAGGGCTGAGATGAGGAGAAATTTCTTCACTCAGAGGGTGGTGAATCTTTGGAATTCTCTACCCCAGAGGGCTGTGGAGGCTCAGTCGTTGAGTATATTCAAGACAGAGATCGATCGATTTTTGGATATTAAGGGAATCAAGGGATATGGGGATAGGGCGGGAAAGTGGAGTTGAGGTCGAAGATCAGCCATGATCTTATTGAATGGCGGAGCAGGCTCGAGGGGCCAAATGGCCGACTCCTGCTCCTATTTCTTATGTAGCAATGAATGCTGTTAAGAGAGGCCCATGGGTTGTCCGCAAGTCACTATACAAGGCTCAGTAGTGTGGGCTTACATTCAACCATTGAATGGGCGGGGTGTATAATGGGGGGCCGATTTAATACCGCCGTTTTGAGACCCCACTTAAGTTGAATTTCCGCCCCCCCCCCATCTCTCTGCTTCATCTATAACATGTTGTGCATGCAGTGTGCAACAGTACCTTCTAATTGGGGACAGTTGCAATCTTACAAAAATGTGTTGTTTTTTTTAGCAGACTTTGGATTGGAAATATCAAACATTTCTGTAGTCTAATTTTTTTTTTGGTGTAATCTTGTTGCATGCGGCTCATGCCTCTGCGCAGATGCTGTGCTGGTAATCCGAGGGTTAAAGGATGCAAAGCTGATGCTGGCACTTTGCTGAATTACAGAGGATTTCTTTGGCAGTATTAGCTGCGCAGTGACAGCTGTCACGGCGTCCTCCATTATGTTAGACAAGTGCGTTCCCTCTCGTGTGAGCACCTCGTCAGCGGCGCCGTTGCTGCACATCTAGGTCGTTCCAGAGTTTGCCACAGATCTGAGGTATTTCGGGCAACAGCGGAAAAAAATGTCAGCTGTGTGAAGATTACATTGACTTCCTACTCGGGCAGAGACTCGGTGACCATCTATTGATAACAGGAAGCCCTACTTTGGAACTGAGAGAGTGCAGCTTACACTTTTTTTTCCTCCTTGAATTTCCAAGATCCGGATCTTGTTCCCGAACTTGTCTTGAGAAATTAATTCCGCAATTATGCCAACACTACATCTAAAGATGCAGCCTCTGGGGTTCAACCTGGCGGAGATGGCTGTTTGCAGACTTGTCCATCATGGGTGGAGGCCTCGGGCTCTCCTGCTGCCAGTAGGCCTGGAGCTGTGGTTCTATGTCCAAAAGATTAAAAGCATGCAAAAGAAAAGGTAAAATGTTTTTCGTCCTATTCAAACAAAAAAAGAGAGAGAAATTAAAGTTGGTATCCGTTGGCGTGCAAGTACATACAAACAACAGTAATGTGTAGTTGTAAAAAAAAATTTCATCACCGCGAACAGCATCTATTACCTGCGCAGCAAATCAGGGTTTGTGTATATTGAGGGTTTTTACCACATCGACAAAGTAAAGCCAAGAGCCATAAAAAAACAAAAGGAAGATTACCGCTTTCTCTGTTCCCTTCCTCCCCCCCTCCCCTCGAGTATGTTTGTTCTGCGGGAGTGATTGCCGACACAAAGAAGTTTGAGTCGTTGTGTGCATGCACACCTGTATGGAGGCGGAGCCCAGTCCAGCCGAGCATGTGTCCCGCGCCCTCCAATCGGAGACAGAGACCTTGAATTACTCTCCAGCAGGCAGGATCAAATTACACATTCCAGACAAATTGTTGGCCGGTCCCCTTGTAGGTCAACACAATCAGAAATCTGGTCCAACCCACTTGTGGTGCAAATAAATGCAGCCATGTTCTGTTAGAAAGCCCTAGGTAAGGGGCCAAGGCTTGTAGTGTAGGACAGCGGCGAGTTTGCAAAGAGTCAGAGAGGCGATCGGATAAAAGGCCTGTGTTCACTAGAGTTTAGAAGAATGAGAGGGGACCTTATTGAAACGTATAAAATTCTGACAGGGCTTGACAGACTGGATGCAGGGAGGATGTTTCCCCTGGCTGGGGAGTCTAGAACGAGGGGTCACAGTCTCAGGATACGGGGTAGGACATTTAGGACTGAGATGAGGAGAAATTTCTTCACTCAGAGGGTGGTGAACCTGTGGAATTCTCTACCACAGAAGGCTGTGGGGGCCAAGTCACTGAATATATTAAAGAAGGAGATAGATAGATTTCAAGACGCAAAAGGCATCAAGGGGTATGGGGAGAGAGAGCGGGAATATGGTATTGAGATAGAGGATCAGCCATGATCATATTGAATGGTGGAGCAGGCTCGAAGGGCCGAATGGCCTACTCCTGCTCCTGTCTTTTCTATGTTTCTAAAACAAAAAGTGATTACACAACGCCAAGCTCCGCTTTGAAAAGTGTGTTGATTGCTGGAGGAAGGGAAGACTGAGGGAGTTGATTGGTTTTGTTTTTTGTTGTACATCTTCAAAGGAGTGAGCTTACTATAAATTCTTCAGAAAGTGAGATTGTGACCCCGTGTGTCAGCCGTGGTTCAGCAGGTAACACGCTCGCAGAAGGTCGTGGGTTCAAGTCCCGCTCCAGAGCCTTGAGCGCAAACTCCAGGCTGACGTTCCCAGTGCAGTGCCGAGGGAGCGCTGCACTGTCGGAGGTGCCGTCTTTCAGATGAGACGTTAAACAGAGGCTCCATCTGCTCTCTCGGGTGGATGTAAAAGATGCAATGGCCACTATTTCGAAGAAGAGCAGGGGAGTTATCCCTAGTGTCCTGGGCCAATATTTATCCCTCAATCAACATCACTAAAACAGGTTATCTGGTCATTATCACATTGCTGTTTGTGGGAGCTTGCTGTGCGTAAATTGGCTGCCGCGTTTCCTACATTACAACAGTGACTCCACTTCAAAAGGTACTTCATTGGCTGTGAACGCTGTGGGTCATCCTGAGCTCATGGAAGGCGCTATAAAAATGCAAGACTTTTTCTTTTCTTTCATGAAAAGGTAGGATCTGAAATTATACCGGAGGTAAGTGGCACATGAACATTTAATGCATCTGTCTAAAATTCCCTTCCTTACTATTGCAGCCAAGGCATGAACCAGTTCATTTTAAATGGGATACCTCCTCCCCTAATAATAGGTGGTAAGCTTGTAACCCACCATGTCATTTTAGGGTCTTTGGCGTTTTCTGTTATAAAACACAGTGTGACACTAATTTCAGGCCCTGATTTTTCACAATAGTGCTGTGGGATCTTTTACATCCACCTGAGAGGGCAGATAGGCCCTCGGTTTATCGTCTCATCTGAAAGAGGGCGCTTCTGACGGTGCAGCGCTCCCTCAGCACTGCAGTGGGAACGTCAGCCTGGAGTTTGTGCTCAAGTCTCTGGAATGGGACTTGAACCCACAGCCTTCTACGGGAGTGTTGCCCGCTGAGCTGCGGCTGACATGGCACTGATGAGAAGCAGAATTTCACACTGAAACCTGGATATAAAATACCATGTTGCGTTGCAGTAAATAAACAGATATAATAGAGGCAGAAATTGTCAAGTGAATATTCATTAACCCAAGAACTGTGGTAGGGACAAAAGGCACACTCAGTTCTTTAATTTGTGAAAATGCCTTTTTATCTCGACACGGTTTCATTTTCTATTTAACTTAATGGGCTCTTTTTCCTAAAGGTACTTCAGGCATAATCCATGACATTGTAAAGAAAATAATCACTTTATTATAAACTAGAAGATCAACATTAGAATTGAACAACATCTTCGGTTCATGCATGATTTAGAATTGCTCGAACTGCAATATTAAAATAACACCTTCAGACTTTCCAAAATGCATGGCCTTTTGGCAAACAAAAGTCTTTTTTTTAATTCATTCATAGGATGTGGACGTCGCTGGCAATGCCAGCATTTATTGCCCATCCCTAGTTGCCCTTGAGAAGGTGGTGGTGAGCCGCCGCCTTGAACCACTGCAGTCCGTGTGGTGAAGGTGCTCCCACAGTGCTGTTAGGGAGGGAGTTCCAGGATTTTGATCCAGCGACGATGAAGGATCGGCGATATACTTCCAAGGCAGGATGGTGTGTGACTTGGAGGGGAACTTGGAGGTGGTGGTGTTCCCATGCACCTGCTGCCCTTGTCCTTCTAGGTGGAAGAGGTCACGGGTTTGGGAGGTGCTGCCGAAGAAGCCTTGGCGAGTTGCTTTGGTGCATCTTGTAGATGGTACACACTGCAGCCACGGTACGCCGGTGGTGGAGGGAGTGAATGTTTAAGGTGGTGGACAGGGTGCCAATCAAGCGGGCTGCTTTGTCCTGGATGGTGTCTAGCTTCTTGAGTGTTGTTGGAACTGCACTCATCCAGGCAAGCAGAGAGTATTCCATCACACTCCTGACTTGTGCCTTTTAGATGGGTGGTCAGGAGGTGAGTCACTCACCCCAGAATATCCAGCCTCTTTATATCTTCGACTAACCGCTCCCCCCCCCCCCCCCCCCAACGAAAGTTTATATACTCACGGTTTTGCTCGGGCTTGATGAGGGCCACTAAATATCTTGATGGACATGAGTTGTGGTGCAGTCAGGTCAGTCGTTCCAGAAGCAATCTGTAAGCTTGCATCCAGGTAGATAGTGGTGAGAAAGCACAGAGCACTGAGGATAAGGACACGTATTTACATGCCGACTACTGCGGATGCCAGAAATCTGAAATAAAACCAGAAACTGCTGGAAAAGACTCAGCAGGTCGGGCAGCATCGTGGAGAGAGAAGTCGAGCTAACGTTTCAGGTCAGTGGCTTTGGTCAGAACGGGGAGAAGTCAAGTGAGTTAACAGTTTATAATATAGCAAGTACAGAGAGCAGGAAAGTGGGGGTGGAGGGAGGGGAAGGAAAGAACAGAAGGGAAGGTCTGTGATTTGGTGAAAGGCAGGGCTAATTAAAGGACAAAAGGGATGATGGTGCGAGGCAAAAGGGGTCTAGAGGAGCTGTAAGTGGCAACAGTAGAACCTTTACCAGCACTTGCTGTCCAAAAAAAAAAATGGGAGCCGTGGTTAATAATTGAAGCTATTGAACTCAATTTTGAGTCCGGAAGGTTGCAAAGTGCCTAATCGAAAGATGAGGTGCTGTTCCTCGAGATTCCGGTGAGCTTCGTTGGAACAGTGTCGGAGGCCGAGGTCATGGTGGGAGTGGAGCGGAGAACTAAAATGGCCAGCGACCGGAAGCTCGGGGTCACGCTTGCGGACCGAACGGAGGTTACTCAGCACAGCGATCGTCCGATCTGCGTTTGGTGTCTCCAGTGCAGAGGAGCCCGCATCGTGAGCAGCGAACACGGTGGACTAACTCCTTGTACATGGTTGTGTTTTTAGTCCTTTTTCTAATTCTGAACCACACCTCTGGGGCTCTCGAGCCTGCCAACAACAGGCTTCTTCCAAGTACAATCCCCCCCAGGATTGATTGACACCGCCATTTGGCTTTTTACGTGTAGCCAAGTTTAAATAAATCTTCAGCCAATCTGGAGCCAGGCTCTGCACGTTGCTATGGCAATGTGATCTTCTCTGTGTGCTCTTTAACGAGGTGTGATTCAACAACCTTTTTTTGTTTCGGCCTGTTTGTAGCCAATTTTAATTCTTCCACATAAAACTTGTATGTATTTTGACTACATTTCTGACGGGGCCTGTGGCAATTCCACGCTCCCAGATCGCATCCTGTGACGTTGAAGAAAACCTTCAATATTGGAAGTAGTTTGATGACTATTATTAACCCTCTGCAACTAATACACACACTTCAATTTTTTTTTTTAACATGGAATACTTTTAAGCAGTTGTGGGCAATGTTCCCTCTAATTTTGTTTGGCGCTGTGCGGCCCCTTTTAAGGAGCTGCGCGGGCCACTCAAAATACCGCGCATGAGAGGGCAGACGGGGTCCTCGGTTTAACGTCTCATCCGAAAGACGGCCCCTCCCACAGTGCAGCACTCCTCCCCCCCCGGCACTGTGCTGGAGTGTCGGCCTAGAAAAGCCGCGGAGCCGGCTGCGCCGGTTCCCTGGAGCGCTGCGCGGCCGCGCGGCTTACAGGGAGCAATTTGTCGTAGATGTAATCTTAAAAGTTGTATTATTGGCTTCCATCTATCTGCTGAATATATCCGAGTGCACACTTCCTTGTCGTGGGAGTTTCGCACCATGGCATCACACGACAAGAATAGAAGAGGTAAGAGGAACAATGTTTCTTTTTTCTTTTGGCGCGTGGTCCCTTTAAATTTGCTGCCTGTATGGCCGTGCGTGCGCGGTATCTTTTAGAAACATAGAAAAATAGGAGCAGGAGTAGGCCATTCGGCCCTTCGAGCCTGCTCCACCATTCAATATGATCACGGCTGATCCTCTATCTCCATACCATATTCCCGCTCTCTCCCCATACCCCTTGATGCCCCTTGTGTCTAGAAATCTATCCATCTCCTTCTTAAATATATTCAGTGACTTGGCGCTGTGCGGCCCCTTTAAGGAGCTGCCCCGGCCACTCAAAATACCGCGCATGAGAGGGCAGACGGGGTCCTCGGTTTAACGCCTCATCCGAAAGACGGCCCCTCCGACAATGCAGCACTCCCCACCCACCCCCCACCCCCAGCATTGCGCTGGAGTGTCGGCCTAGAAAAGTGGCAGCAGCTGGCGAGTGGCCTGCACGGGAGCTCCCGATTTGGTGTGCGCCTTAGCGGGGAGCAGTGGTAAGGAATGAACCGTTCAAAGACAAGGTTAGAGGCTGAAAATTTACCCGGGAGAATTTAGGGAAATGAGAAACCCTTGATGCCCTTTGAGGAGACGGTAACAAAAGGAAAGCGAACCAATCAAATAGCTCAGAAAATGTTATGTCCACCATTTTTCCCCTCAACTTCAGGCTCAAAATAAGGTTTCTAATATAAAACCAATTAAATAATTGCACATGTCACAATAACATGAAAACATTTTTCCTATAAAATTATCTTTGGTGTCCTGGAGTAAAGGAAAGACTTGCGTTTCTGTAGCGCCTTTCACAGCCTCAGGACGTTTCAAAGCGCTTTACAGCCAATGAAGTGTGGTCACTGTTGTAATGTAGGAAACACGGCAGCCAATTTTGCACAGCAAGCTCCCACACACAGCAATGTGATAATGACCAGATAATGTTTTTTAGTGATGTTGATTGAGGGATAAATATTGGCCAGGACACCGGGGAGAACTCCCCTGCTCCTCTTCGAAATAGTGGCCGTGGGATCTTTTACGTCCACCTGAGAGAGCAGACGGGGCCTCGGTTTAACGTCTCATCCGAAAGACGGCACCTCCGACAGTGCCGCACTCCCTCAGCACTGCACTGGGAGTGTCAGCCTAGATTTTGTGCTCAAGTCTCCGGAGTGGGACTTGAACCCAATTCTGACTCGGCGACGAGGGTGCTGCCACTCCGACACCTTCATTAATACTTTGACTTTCAGCTACTCAAAACCCAGTGCTTGAAGCTGATGTTTTTCCTCCAGTATCTTGTCAGATTAAGGGAGTTACTAACTGCATCAGTGCCTGCAATTCCCAAAATGCCATAATCTGAGTATCAATTTCCCAGAATAATCCTTTAGCTGTAACAGGATTTCTGAATTGGGTTTTTCTTCCCCCCCCCCCCCCCCCCCTCCTAAATGATTTGGAAACCAGTTGGTGAGTTAATTTTAAAACTTTATTGTAGGTAAATTTTGAGATTTAAGCTCATCTCAAATGCTTAATTTTTTCTTCGGAGAGAGTGTCTAGCTCAGAAAATGTATCGGTGCAGATGCTGCTATGACAGTATTTGTGTTTTGGTTTTTCTAAATTATTTAAACACAAGCCAGCAGATGTATTCAGAAACCTTGTTTTGAGTAGAAAGTTTGCATGAAAACGGTTTTAAACTTTATTTGAGTCTGGCTCCATGAACATAAGAACATAACATTGGAATCAGGAGCAGGAGTCGACCATAAGGCCTCTCGAGCCTGCTCCACCATTTAAAAAGATCATGGCTGATCTTCGACCTCAACTCCACTTTCCTGCCCGATCTCCATATCCCTCGATTCCCCTAGAGTCCAAAAATCTTATCAATTTCAGCCTTGAATATACTCAACGATTCAGCATCCACAGCCCTCTGGGGTAGAGAATTCCAAAGATTCACCACCCTGTGAGTGAAGAAATTCCTCCTCATCTCAGTCCTAATTGGCCGACCCCTTATCCTGAGACTGTGACCCCTAGTTCTAGACTCTCCAGCCAGGGGAAACAACCTCTCAGCATCTACCCTGTCAATCCCCCTCAGAATCTTATATTTTTCCAAAGAGATCACCTCTCATTCTTCGAAGCGCCAGAAAGTATAGGCCCAGTCTACTCAAGAGAAACAAAGGCCGATGATTTACAGCACCTAACATTTCTTTTGTTTGTAACACAAATTGGAAAATAATTATTGCTTACGTAAAGATGTTACGGTGTCAGCCGTGGCTCAGTGGGTAGCACACTCGCCTCTGAGTCAGAAGGTCGCGGGTTCAAGTCCCACTCCAGAAACTTGAGCGCAAAAAATCTAGGCTGACTCTCCCAGTGCAGTGCTGAGGGAGTGCGGCACTGTCGGAGGTGCCATCTTTCGGATGAGACGTTAAACCGAGGCCCCCATCTGCCCTCTCAAATGGACAGAAAAGATCCCACGGCATTATTTCGAAGAAGAGCAGCGGAGTTATCCCCGGTGTCCTGGCCAATATTTATCCCTCAACCAACATCAGTTTGCTGTGCGCAAAGTGGCTGCCGCATTTCCTACATTACAACAGTGATTACATTTTTTTTTAAAAAGGTACGTCATTGGTTGTAAAGCGCTTTGGGACGTTCAGTGGTCGTGAAAGGCGCTATAGAAATGCAAGTCTTATTTTTTTATTTTTGGATCTAATAACCCAGCTGCGCTCGGTGTTTCTGTCCCAAACCATGATCTTTCCTCATTATTACTGTATCCTCTGGCTTGCCACAGGAGTTTCACTCGTGATGCGTGTAAAGTTGGTGCATCTGTCACACTTCAGGCATCACGCTTTTTCTGTCACACTTTGTTGTCACAGTTACTGGCAAATACTGGAACTTTCTGGTGTTTTTTTTTGCCTTCTCCATTTCTGCTACAAAATCTCGGGACTCTTTGTGCTGTCATATCGTGCGTTCTGTCCGCACAACCCAGGAAATCTTACCAAAGACCGGGGAAAGTATTGATTCAGGTTAGAAGAGCTGTATTCCTAGATTGTCACCAGACTGTATCCCTTTCTCAGCGCTACCAGACCCCGTAATCCTCCACCCCTCAGTTCTGCTAGAATTCTCCCCTCCCCACCTCAGCAATACTGCTGGAACTAAGACCCCTCCAGTAGTTCTGCCCCTCCCCTAGTGTTTTCAAAGTCTGGGAGGACCCCCCGCCTCCCCAGTGCCATTAACCTCTGAGACCCTCCATCTCTGTGCTGTAAAACCTCGGGTCCCATCGACTGAAAACCGGACAGTATTTTAAAATAGCAGGAAAAATCCCACAAGGAAAACTAACTTGTCACAGTTTAAATTGATAAAACGTGGAATAACACTCCCGATTGTGAGAAGACGACAATTGCTGCAACTCCCCCCAAGAGCAACTGCGCGGAGATCCATTAATTCAAACGAGTTTTGTGAGCGTGCGTGTTCTGTCACATTTCATCCCTCCCTCCCTGTGCACATTTCTTGGCAGCTGACTTGCTGATGGGAAATTTGAACTCCTGCAGCGGCAACTCATTACAGCGGAGGTGGGGAATGTACCAATCGAGATGATGCGGCAGAAGTCTTCTCTCTTAGGCAGTCCCTCGGAACCGAGGATGGCTTGCTTCCGCATTAAAAATTAGTTCTGGGGTGACTGATGAGTCCAATGCAGGACCGACAGTCTCTGTCACAGGTGGGGCAGACGGTGGTTGAAGGGACGGGTGGGTGGGGTGCTTGGGTTGACGTGCGCTCCTTGCAATCGAGATGAGGCAGCAGAAGTAACAACATGATGATCGGAAATGAAGCACGAGGTGTCTGAGAAACCTGGCGAGGAAGCAGAGAACTTCACTTTATCAAGAGCCTTTCATGGCCTCGTGTTCAAATATTTAGCAAGTGAAGTATCTGAGAAACAAGATCCACAGGTTTTACCCGCCTTTGTGTCTTGTGTTCTTTTTGAAAAAATGCCTTGTATTAGAAACATAGAAACATAGTAAAATAGGAGCAGGAGTAGGCCATTCATCCCTTTGAACCTGCTCCGCCATTCAATATGATCATGGCTGATCCTCTATCTCAAATACAAACATAGAAAAATAGGAGAAACATAGAAAAATAGTATTATTTAAATACTATTTGATATTGTCTTTTTTTTTGTCTTATTTTTGTTTCTTTCTCTCTCAACATGTGTTCTCTTGCTCTCCCTTCCTCTTACTTCGTCTCTGCTTCATATTCATAGAATTACATCGAACTTTACAGCACAGAAACAGGCCATCCGGTCCAACTGGTCCGTGCCGGTGTTTATGCTCCACACGAGCCTCCTCCCACCCCTCTTCATCTCACCCTATCGACACAACATAAACATCTGTTAGTTATCTAACCTGTTCTCTTTGTCTCTGTGCCGGCTTAATATTCAAATGGAAGCACTGAAATCCCATTGCTAAACGTATAGCTGCTTTTACTTTGCGTGACAACCTGTTGTATTGGCAACTGCTTCCCGGCAACTGTATTACCAGGCCTGCAGCCTGATGCGTGAGACTCCCGTGTCGGAAGCAAGCGCTACTAGCACAGGTCTTGGTCCAATGTAATAACAGCTTTAATATTTTTCTTGTGCTGTATCTCTGTAATCTCCTCCAACCCTCCGAGATCTCTGCACTCCTCCATCCCCGATTTTCATCGCTCCA
This sequence comes from Squalus acanthias, assembly GCA_030390025.1. Lineage (NCBI taxonomy): Eukaryota > Metazoa > Chordata > Chondrichthyes > Squaliformes > Squalidae > Squalus > Squalus acanthias. Next base: position 93,293,178 of record CM059438.1, read on the forward strand.
CCATTGGCGGCCGCGCCTTCAGCCAGCTAGGCCCTAAGCTCTGGAATTGCATCCCTAAACCTCTTCTCCTGTGTCAGCTGTGGCTCAGTGGGTAGCACACTCGCCTCTGAGTCAGAAGGTTGTGGGTTCAAGTCCCACTCCAGGAACTTGAACATATAAAGCTAGGCTGACGCTCCCAGTGCAGTGCTGAGGGAGTACTGCACTGTCGGAGGTGCCGTCTTTCAGATGAGACGTTAAACCGAGGCCCCGTCTGCTCTCTCAGGTGGATGTAAAAGATCCCATGGCACTATTTCGAAGAAGAGCAGGAGAGTTATCCCCGGTGTCCTGGCCAATATTTATCCCTCAACCAACATTACAAAAACAGATTATCTGGTCATTTATCACATTGCTGTTTGTGGGACCTTGCTGTGCGCAAATTGGCTGCCGCGTTTCCTACATTACAACAGTGACTACACTTCAAAAGTACTTCATTGGCTGTAAAGCGCTTTGAGACGTCCGGTGGTTGCGAAAGGCGCTATAGAAATGCAAGTCTTTCTTTCTCCTTTAAGACGTTCCTTAAAACCTACCTCTTTGCCCAAGTTTTTGGTCCCCTGTCCTAATATCTTTTTGTGGTTTGGTGTCAAATTTTGTTTGCTAATCACTCCTGTGAAGCACCTTGGGACATGTTGCTATGTTAAAGGCGCTATATAAATGCAAGTTGTTGTATCTGTCGTCTTGTTATGCTTGTTATGTTATTACTGCTTCAGTCAAGCTGTTGTGTTTATGCTGGTTATTCTCAGTAGTGCAGTTGTTTCCTTCAAAACCTGAAGTGTCACTGCCCATGCAAAGTCACGTACATCCTGCTGATGTACTCATCAAGGCCAGGCATGTTGGTGTTGCAAAGTAGAATACTGTTCCAAAAGCAGAATACTGCGGATGCTGGAAATCTGAAATACAACCAGAAAAGGCTGGAAATGCTCAGCAGGTCAGGCAGCCTCTGTAGAGAGAGAAACAGAGTTAACGTTTCAGCTCGATGACCCTTCATCAGAACTGGAAAAAGTTTGAGATGTAACAGGTTTTTAAGCAGGGGCAGGGAAAGGGAGGGAGGGGAGGAAAGAACACAAGGCAAGGTCTGTGATAGGATGGAAGGCAGGAGAGATTAAAAGACAAAAAGTAAAATGGTGCAAGGCAAAGGAGATGGTAATGGGACAAGTAAAGAAACAAAAGATGGGTCCAGACTTTACTTGTCCCATTACTATCTCCTTTTGCCTTGCACCATTTTACCTTTTATCATTTAATCTCTCCTCCCTTCCACCCTATCGCAGGCCTTCCCTTTTGTTCTTTCCTCCCCTCCCTCCTTTCCCTGCTCCTGCACTTGATTAAAACCTGTTACATCTTGAACTTTTTCCAGTTCTGACGAAGGATCATCGACCTGAAACGTTAACTCAGAATACTTTTCCACTTTGGACACCAAATATAAGAGCCAGATGTGGGCCGGGGACAGTTGCTAAGCGAGGCTTCAGCTCTTCTGTCTTGTCTGTTCCCTATCTCTGTAACCTCCCCCATCCCTACAACCCTCTGAGATCTCTGCGCTCCTCCAATTCTGACCTCTTGCAGATCCCCGATTTCCTTCGCTCCACCATTGGCGGCCGTGCCTTCAGCCGCCTAGGCCCTAAGCTCTGAAATTCCCACCCTAAACCTCTCCGTCTCTCCGCCTCTCTCTCCTCCTTTAAGACGCTCCTTAAAACCTACCTCTTTGACCAAGCTTTTGGTCACCTGTCCTAATATCTCCTTATGTGGCTCGGTGTCAAATTCTGTCTGAGAAGCGCCTTGGGACGTTTTAGTACGTTAAAGGCGCTATATAAATATAAGTTGTTGTATGCAAGACCAGAGAGTTAACCGTTGTGACATCTTTACTGCAGGTTTCCCTGCAACCTACAACGGAGATTACAGTGGAATTACGTTTCTCTTGTGCCAGACAATGATGTCTATCTCTTGGTGAATGACTGGGCAATAATTAATTCAGGTAGTGCTGGCAAAACTGTGAAGCCCAAGAGCTTGTGTTTGTTGTTCAAACACCTTAACTTGAGTAACTGTTCCTGTTGTCCAAGACGATGAATGGTCTTTCTAAATGATTATTTTTCTCAATATTATCGTGTTGTGTATTTCCACTGTTTGCAGTTTGGGAGGTCATGTGACGGGGGATAATCGATTTTTTGTGATGCGGTGATGCAGCACCTGAAGCTGTATTGAATTGTAGATATCTTGTCACCAGGTTATTTCTGACAAAGGTTTGCAGGAGTAGAGAAGGCCCAGAGGAGATTTGATAGAGGTGTTTAAAATCATGAAGGGTTTCGATAGCGCAACTGTTTCCAGTGTCTGAAGGGTCGATAACCAGAGGACACAGATTTAAGGTGATTGGCAAAAGAACCAGAGGCGACATGAGGAAAAACTTTTTTACGCAGCGAGTGGTTAGGATTGGAAATGCGCTGCCTGATGGGGTGCTGGACACAGATTCAATAGTAGCCTTCAAAAGGGAATTGGATAAATACTTGAAGGAGAAAAAAATTGCAGGAATATGGGGAAAGAGCGGGGGGAGTGGGACTAACTGGATTGCTCTTCGAAAGAGCCGGCACAGACTCGATGGGTCGAATGGCCTCCTTCTGTGCTGTCCTATTCTGTGAGGACAATTCACTACCGTGTGTGTGTGTGTGTGTGTGTGTGTGTGTGTGTGTGTGTGTTATTCTGGCATTCTGTAAATTAAAAATACAGGCTGAGTGGAGACTCTGTTTGCAAATTTAGTTTCTCATTACAGTGAGCATGGTCTGTTTCACTGCCGTTTGGTCCCCAGCAACAGCACGCATTCAAAAGGAAGCATTGTTCCGATCTCTCTCTCCATTTAGGTGAATCAGACGGCAGAAAATCAATGTTGTCTGACTCTCCCCTTCTCTTGGTTCTTAACGCAGCCCAGGATATTTCTGTAAACCTCGACGTCTGGAGTCATTTTTTTTTTCATCTAACCTCCGCTGGATTTGCAGGTACCCGAGTTCTTTGGTAACTAGCCCTGCGTCTGCAGGGTTGCTATGGCAACGCACGATGGTTGTGTGGTATGTTTGCATGACGTTGGGAGCAAGCCCTGAAGGGTTTTATTTCGCGTGAGGTTCTCAATCCAGTGGTATCTACAAAGAGCAGCTTAAGCTGCACAGACACAATACCGGGCCTGTGTGTGCCGGCCGTGCATTTAGCCGGGGTTTCGATGTTTCTGTGAGTAACTAAATCACTTTTCCCACTTGTCGCACTGATCATGGTGTCATTCGCAACGACTTTGGTCATCAGTTTTGAAGGAAAAATTATATAGAACGATGTGTGAGTGTGTGCATATATAAAAACAAGGTTGCATCTAATGGTCAGGGAACCCAGGGTAGTTTGTTTGTTTTATTCAGAACTCTCATCTTTTTAACGGCATTAAACATTACCTCAGTCTTGAATTGCAGCAACAGATCCCCCTGTCCAATGTTTGTTTACTAATTTCCACCTCCCCCGCCCCCCCCCACAACACTTTTTCTCCCTCTCTCTTTTTGTGAATGATTTTTTTAATCAGCTTTATGCTTCATTTGCAGAATGTTTTAACTGACTTGAGATTGCCTTTTATCTTTCACTTTTGGTGTTTCCCCTCACTAGCATTCAACTCTTAATTTAAAGTCCCTTCATTTGAATTGTCTAATTGATTTTTTTTTCATAGCGCTGAATTCCGACTTTGCTCTTGTTATCTGCATTTTTTTTAAGGAATAGTTACTGAGCTATAGGTGGTGGGAGTTAGAAGAGATGGGTTTGAGAAGATTTTCACAGGTGGAGGCATGGAGGGTTTTGGGGCAAGAGTTCCAGAGAAAGAGAAGAATTTGCATTTATATAGCGGCATTCACCACCTCCAGGATGTCCCACAAAGCTTCACCGGCAGTGAAGTACTCTTGAAGTGTAGTCACAGTTGTAACAGAAGGAAACGCAACAGCCAAAATGCACAACGCAAGATCCCACAAACATCAATGAGCTAAATGACCAGATAGACTGTAATCTGTTTTTGCGATTTGAGGAATAAGTGTTGACCAGGACACCGAGGGGATCTGAATGCTCTGCTACGAGTAGTGGGCCAAAGGACAAGGAAAAGACCTAAGTGTTGAGTCTGCTGATATTACCCACAGTCATTTCAAGGCGAGTAAGTCATCACTTAAAATCTTAATTTGTTCAGTACAACACTTTGCTCTTGTTATTTGCATTTTTAATTTGATTTTTGCTTTTCACGCCAGAAACAAAATTTGAATTATCAGGAGTAGATCGTATCGCGCCCAAGTTGCAGTTGTTGTGTGAACATAAGACCATAAGAAATAGGAGCAGGAATAGGCCACTTGGCCCCTCGAGCCTGCTCCACCATTCGATAAGATCATGGCTGCTCTTGGGCTCAAAGCCACTTCCCCGCCTGCTAGATGGTGGATGTGAATTTTGGCAAGCTATTCCACCGTGTGGGGGGGCACATTACAGCTGAGCCCTATTCGTTTGAAATTGGGTCTTTATGGAGTCCAGAACAAGGGGCCACAACCTTAAAATTAGAGCTAGGCCGTTCAGGGGTGATGTCAGGAAGCACTTCTTCACACAAAGGGTAATGACAGTAAGGTCAGTGGAAAATTATAAAAATGAGATTAATAGATTTTTTTGTTAGAAAAGGGTTATGGAGCCAAGGCGAGTTGATCGAGCTAAGATACAGATCAGCCGTGATCTAACTGAATGGCGGAACAGGCTCGAGGGCCTGAAAGGCCTCCTCCTGTTCCTATGTTCCTAATTGGTCATTTCTCACATTGCTGTATGTAGGTTCTTGCTGTGGGCAGTGCGCTGCTGCCAATGTTCCCTTTTACTTTTTATTTTTGAGTGCGCGGCCCCTTTAAGGGGCTACGCACGGCCCATTCCCCATTCCAAATAACACGCGTGTGCGGTTTTTCCTGTTTTAAAAGCCGGTGAGCCGGCCGCGCGGGGGCTGCAGAGCGCTGTGTGGCCGCGCGGCTTGAAGGGAGCATTGGCTGCTGCCTACTAAAGACAGTAGCCATGCTAAACAGCAATTCATCAGCTGCGCAGCGCATTGGGACATCTCGTTATATCAATGCAAGTTCTTTCTTCAGGGAATGGAGATGGAGGGGGCAAGCTGGTGAGTGAAGCAACTTGTTTCGGGCGGGTTGGTAATTCATGTTTTCCCCACACATGGTAGGTAAGAGGTATTTGCAATACAGGGTTTCCTTTCAACTTTTTTTATTTAACCGTGGGAGGGTTTTCGTTTTGGCTTGCAGCCTAAATTGTCAGGTTTATTTAAGACCTCCAACCAGCCCATAGATCAGAGCTGCGTGTGCTGTGGATATTTAAAAAAAAAAAATATAGCAACAACTGAAGCAGCCAGAGGAAACGGACGCTTTGCAGCACTCCGCGTCGAGAATGTGCAGACTCACAAAGCCACGAACTGGAAGCTAAGTTGTGGTCTTCCTCCCTCTCTTCTGCTTTTTCACCCATTATTTCAAATGAGAGGGTCATGATGCAGAGCCTTGGCTGTTAAAGGCTAGAGGGGTTGGGTGGGGCTGGGTCAGATTGGATGGGCTGGTGGGGCTGGAGGGGGTGAGGTTGGATGGGGCCGAGGTGGGGTGGGGGTGAGTTTGGATGGGGCTGGAGGGGGTGAGGTTGGGTTGGGTTGGATGGGGCCGAGGTGGGGTGGGGGTGAGTTTGGATGGGGCTGGAGGGGGTGAGGTTGGGTTGGGTTGGATGGGCTGCAGGGGTGGGGTTGGGTTGGGTTGGATGGGGCCGAAGTGGGGTGGGGGTGCGTTTGGATGGGGCTGGAGGGGGTGAGTTTGGATGGGGCTGGAGGGGGTGAGGTTGGGTTGGGTTGGGTTGGATGGGGCCGAGGTGGGGTGGGGGTGAGTTTGGATGGGGCTGGAGGGGGTGAGTTTGGATGGGGCTGGAGCGGGTGAGGTTGGATTAGGCCGCTGGGGTTCGGCACAGCCTGGTACGAAACCTTTTTAGGGACAGTCGATTTGGTTATTTGCCACGCTTCAGTTTGAGCCCCTCTTGCAGGGTCGGTGCAGCTTTTGACAGCACTTTGGGCTACCAGAAGGTATCTCATTTTGTATGAATAGTATTTACTTCCAAGCTGCCATTAGCTTGCAAGACATCAATCTAATGGAGAATACCAGTGAATCATTTATTCTTGCTGTGAGAAATAAAAGTTTGGTGCAACCATCTGATCTCTTACCCCCACCCCCGGCAATGTTCCTCCAGGTCGTGTAGTCTGTTTTAGGGTATAAACCCCATCATTCTGTAGGTATATGTTCCATAGCGAGATCAATCAGCACCAAAACCAGGGGCGTGCAGACAGCTGTAACTAAGAATGAGCAGCTTTATTTCAGTGGACCTGGGATCCTCCTTTTCAACTTGCTGTTCAAATGTCCGTTCGTTAATCTGAGACAGTGACGCTTCAAATACTGTGTGTTTACTTTCTTTTGATGTCGGTGGGCTTGTGGCAATTGTGTAAAGTGGCAATTTTATTGGTGGGGGAAAAAAAAATATCTGTAACTCTCATGTTAGGCCTGTTTCATAATGACTCTTGCAGTTTGCAATGTGCAGTTCAGTAACGATTGCTGACGTTCCTGGGATTTGATGCGCAGCTAAGTGTCGCTCAGCTTTGGCCACCTGGTACGGAGAGGGGAGGGGTGGAGGGGGCGGTTGGGCGCAAGTCGTGGCTCTGCTCCTGGGCCTAGTGAGGAGAGCCATTCACAGGTCCAGGATGGACCAGGTGGTCTTTTCCTGCCCATCAGTTCCGTATGTTTGTGACCAGGAATGAACTGGCTCCTCCAAAATACGGACCATCGGTCTTCGTTTAAAGAACAACCGCAGTGAAAAGGCAGTAATATCCTAACAGTCGGCTAGAAGTAACTTCAGAAGGAATTTGTGGTGGAGTCCAAAACTAGGGGCCATCAATAGAAGATAGTCACCAATCAATCCAATACGGAGTCCTGGAGAAACTCCTTTAACCAGAGACTGGTTAGAATGTGGAGCTCACTACCACATAAGAACATAAGAACATAAGAACATAAGGAGTAGGAGCAGGAGTCGGCCATACGACCCTTCGAGCCTGCTCCGCCATTCAATAGGATCATGGCTGATCCGAACCTAGACTCACGTCCACTTCCCTGCCCGCTCCCCAGAACCCTTAATTCCCTTATCAGCTAGGAAACTGTCTAACTCCGTTTTAAATTTATTTAATGTCGCAGCTTCCACAGCTCTCTGAGGTAGCAAATTCCATCGATTTACTACCCTCCTGAGTGAAGAAGTTTCTCCTCATCTCAGTTTTGAAACGGCAGCCCCTTATTCTAAGATTATGACCCTAGTTCTAGTCTCACCTATCAGTGGAAACATCCTCCCCGCCTCCACCCGATCAAGCCCCCTCACAATCTTATATGTTTCGATAAGATCGTCTCTCATTCTTCTGAATTCCAATGAGTAGAGGCCCAACCTACTCAACCTTTTCTCATAAGTCAACCCCTTCATCGCCGGAATCAACCGAGTGAACCTTCTCTGAACTGCCTCGAGAGCAAGTATATCTTTTCTTAAATATGGAAACCAAAACTGTGCACAGTATTCCAGGTGTGGCCTCACCAGTACCTTGTATAACTGAAGCAAGACTTCCCTGCTTTTATACTCCATCCCCCTTGCAATAAAAGCCAAGATTCCATTGGCCTTCCTGATCACCTGCTGTACCTGCATACTAAGGAGGAGTTGAGGCAAATAGCATAAAATGCCTTTAAGGGGAAGCTAGATAAGTACATGAGGGGAGAAAGGAATAGAAGAATATGTTGACAGGGCGAGATGAAGAGGGTGGGAGGAGGCTTGAGTGGAGCATAAACGCCGGCATAGACTGAATTTCCTGTTTCTGTGCTGTAAATTCTATGTCCTACAATGTGAATTACTCATTTATCAATGTAACATCTACCTGGTTTAACTCGAGGCTGTTTCCAGGGATTGTCCTCTTGTGTTAAGTCATACACAAGCGATGGTTCAGCAATCAAGTTGACTGATTTTACACTGGTTTAACATGCTGGTCCGGTTGTGTTTTATGCTGACGTGACACTTGTAACGGGGGGCGTTGACACGTCTGTCAACACAGTTGTACTCACTGATAATCAGGGACACAGCCTTCAGGCGAAGGCTGTTTAACGATCACTTTGCTGCTTTATTAGGTGCAGGGGAGCCAGCTGCTTTACTCCCTGTTCAATCATGAAAATGGCAATGTTTGTCGGCCAGTTCCTAAAAACTAATCGGTTAGAATTTGATTTGATTTTGCCCCCCTCTCCGCTGGTGCACTGTTGGATCATAATCCCATGGCACAAACTGGGCACTGCGCTTGTCTGGCTTCACGAATACTTTAGTAGATGGAGTTTCCGCTCAGTTGCACTGGGTTTTTTTTCGGCACAATTCGCCTGAAATCGGTGTAAACCAGCGCAAAAGAGCGTGGAATTTTAAGTGCAAATTACGTCTGGCGCAATTTGAGTTTCCGCGATCTTTTGAACTATTTTTTTTTTTTAAATCAGCGTACTGGAAGCCGGCCCCACTACGCCCCCAGATCGAATTAATCACCATCGCCAGTTTCTGCTCATTGCACTCATTTGCGGGCCTTTGAGGAGGCTCTTAAAAAAAATTAAGCTGGTTCTTTTGGGCGCAAGGGCACTAATAGACATGTTTTTAAAAGCTTTTGAATATATATAAATTTACTAAGAAACTGACCACTGCACACCAATATAACTAGCAAATGTTTCTGTATAGGTTTTTTAAAAAAAAAGTCATTTTCAGTAATTTAAAATCAAGTTACTCACAAGTGGTGGACTGGACACTCATTTAAAATGCTTATTTTTTGTGATAAAACTATTTTCAGCTGTATTGATCAAACTGCACCCAATTACCACTCTTAAATATATCAAGCAATATTTTTTAAAGCAATTTTTTAATTGCGTTCTGAAACGCTGCCTGATTGCGCTGGTTCACGGCAGATTTTGCGTTTGGCGGTATGCAAATGAGCACGAGCGGAAACTTGGAGTGGGGGGGGGAAAACACTTCTCAAAACTACGCGGTTTTGGACGCGGTTTGCGCCCGGATCGCCGATTTGCGCCCAAAGCCGAAACTCAACCCCAATATGTCTGGAAATCCCCAAACTATCGACAATGTTCCAATTTAGAATCAGACCAGTTGACTGACTGAATTTGAACTTGGCCTTGTGCCGGTCGGTCTCTGTAAAGGAAGGATTGAAAGGCCCATCTGGAGTAGACCATATAAATTCAGCAGAAGTAAAGATTCACCTCGGGTCTCCTCTGAATGTGTTTGCTGCTGGCATGACAACTAAAATGAAAGAAAGCGTACAATTCGTACACTGCACTTTGCCTGGCACTGTCGGAGTATTGTACCTGCCCTGTGCACAGTGAGGCATTGGGCAACATTTGGACTTTGGAGATTTCTGTGTGAAGTAAATTAACAGGCCCAACATGAGTTTTTTTTTCTGATAGCAAAATACTGCGGATGCTGGAAATCCGAAATAACAACAGAAAACGCTGGAAAAACTCAGCAGGCCAGGCAGCACCCGTGGAGAGAGAAACAAGTTAACGTTTCAGGTCGAAGACCTTTCGTCAGAACTGGCAAAAAGCAGAAAATGAAATAGATTTAAAGCAAGGATAAAGCTGGGAAAAGGGGGAGGGGATGAAAGAACAAAAGGGAAGGTCAGTGGTGGGATAGAACTCTCTCCTGCTTTCTATCCCACCACTGACCTTCCCTTTTGTTCTTTCATCCCCTCCCCCTTTTCCCAGCTTTATACTTGCTTTAAATCTATTTCATTTCCTGCTTTTTTCCAGTTCTGACGAAAGGTCTTCGACTTGAAACGTTAACTCTGTTTCTCTCTCCACAGGTGCTGCCTGACCTGCTGAGGTTTTCCATGACTTTTTTTCTGATTTTTACTGTATTGATGTGGAGACCTGTATCAGTGAAGTTTCACCATTTTAAAATCCTGTCCAAATGGCATTTTTTTTAGGGTAGAGCAGCTTTACAAACGAGAGTATACGGTACCGTCACCATAACATGGGTATTGTCAGCCGTGGCTAAGTGGGCAGCAGACTCGCCTCTGAGTCAGAAGGTTGTGGGTTCAAGTCCCGCCCCAGAGACTTGAGCACAAAAATCTAGACTGACACTCCCAGTGCAGTGCTGAGGGAGTACCGCACTGTCGGAGGTGCCGTCTTTCGGATGAGACGTTAAACCGAGGGCCCGTCTGCCCTCTCAGGTGGACGTAAAAGATCCCGTGGCCACTATTTCGAAGAAGAGCAGGGGAGTTATCCCCAGTGTCCTGGGGCCAATATTTATTCCTCAACCAACCGAACAAAAACAGATTATCTGATCGTTATCACATTGCTGTTTGTGGGAGCTTGCTGTGCAGAAATTGGCTGCTGCGTTTCCCACATTACAACAGCGACTACACTTCAAAAGCACTTCATTGGCTGTAAAGACGCTTTGAGACTTTTGGTGGTCGTGAAAGGCGCTATATAAATGCAAGTCTTTCTTTCTTATTGCTTCCCCCCCCCCCAGCTTTCTCTTGTCTCTTTAGTGCTGGCTCACGCTGGACACCAGCAGTCCTCTGGTATCCTGACCAAATGGTCATTGTTGGTGTGCGCGCCCAGACAGTGATTGTAGGGCGGCTATTCAACTAATTAAGGCATCCCAACAAGTCTGATTCTATCCTCAACCTGGATACAGACACTTGTATTTGCTGGTGAATAGCAGTGAAAAGCCCAAATGATTTTCTGCCCTGACCACCCACCACCACCACCCCCCCCCCCCCCAAACCACCATTATCTCTTTAGCCAAACGGTTCTGAGGCCAATTGTAATGCCCCCAGCTGAGATTTACTGTCTGTGTAAAGTTCGGTCAGGATCTTGGATTCTGGTTACAAGTCCAGTAAATAAGATTGTTAATGTAGAAATAAAAGTTTGTGAAATGGTTATGGATGCTGTTGCAAATGTTGAATACAGAGGCGTCGACAGCTTGTTTTAAAGTTGTAATAGTCATGATAAAGTTTTTGACTGAAGTCAGCTAATTAAAGTTGAGATTAAAATATTTCTGGACGTTCCCTTAGTGCAGCTCTCGCATTCTCTCCCTAAACCTCTGCGCCTTGCTCAACTTTTAAGACGCTCCTTAAAACCTCCCTCTTTGACCAAGCTTTTAGTCACCTGTCCTACTATTTCCTAATGTGGCTCGGTGTCAAGTTCTGTCTGACTACACTCCTGTGAAGTGCCCTGGGATGTTTACCACGTTAAAAGCGCTGTAGAAATGCAAGACCTTGTTGTACAATAATGGTGCGAGTCAGGACACGGGCAGCAGAGCTTTGGATGAGTTCAAGTTTACAGAGCGTGGAAGATGGGCGGCTGGCCAGGAGTGCGTTGGAACAGTCAAGTCTAGAGGCACGGAATAAGGGTTTCAGCAGCAGATGAGCTGAGACAGGCGATGTTACGGAGGTGGAAGTAAGCAATCTTGGTGATGGAGCGGTTATGTGGTCGGAAGCTCCTCTCGGGTGGGGTGGGGGTGGGGGTGGGGGGAAGTCAAATAGGACACCAAGGTTGTGAGTGGTCTGGTTCAGCCTCGGACGGTTTCCAGGGAGAGGGATAGAGGGATTATTATAGCACTGCAACCAAGAATGACAAACGTTGATGATGTGCGAAGAATGCGTTTATAACGTGCGCGTGTATTTTTTTTTTAATAATGAACAGGATGGAGGCATCGTGCCTGGAGCTCGCCCTCGAAGGGGAACGGCTGTGCAAGGCTGGAGATTTCAAGGCTGGGGTGGCATTCTTCGAAGCTGCCGTGCAGGTTGGGACAGAGGACCTGAAGACTTTGAGCGCCATCTACAGTCAGCTGGGCAATGCCTACTTTTACCTGAAGGAGTATTCCAAGGCTCTGGAATACCACAAGCACGACCTAACCCTGGCCAGGTGAGTTCGGCGAAAGGTTAAAATTCAAAGCGTAAAAATGATTTGCCGCCTGACTCGCAGAGCCGCAAGGTTGCGTGGACTTCCGAAGTTAGGGTTCAGGGAAAAATAAGCCGGGAGCGTTACCCCGTACCTAATGCATGCTGTTAGCAGACTTGTGTACAAGCCGAGCAGACAGTTTCTGCTGTGGGTGCAGTGACCGAACAATAATGAACCTATTTTATAGATTCTCGTGTTTACTACTCTTTTGGGAAAAACTGGAAAAATGTATTCCATCGACAGCACAAATATACCTGGCCCTGAAGAACACACAATCTACTGGACACCGGGTTTAGCAATTACAGTGAAACCTGTATAAACAAACGTTCCTCAAAAAAATGGACACTTATCGGGAGACCCAAGTAACCTGCATGGTAAAATGTACAAGAGGCACTCTGAAACCACGAGCGCTCGCAGATTACGAACTGCGGACAGCCTTCAACGCAACTTAAAGCACGGGACACGGCCTGCTGCAAAGCTGCTGTATGCGGAGCTTGCGCTGAGTCGGGATCTCGGGCGCTGCCACTTGCAGCTCGCTTCCCCTCTGCCCCCGAATTCCCCCTCGAGGTCGGTGCCCGCCGGGCAGCACGAGGCGGCAGCAGGTTTTGTGGAAGGAATGGCTTTTTGCGGAATGGGGAGCTCTTTGCCCAGTCGGCATAGCGGCAGAGAAACCGCGCTCTGTCTCGGGGACGGAATACTGGCGCGGTTCAACCCGCGCGAGAGGACTTGGGCAGGCTGGTGGAATGGGCGGACACATGGCAGATGAGTTCAATTCAGGAAAGCGTGAGGTGATACATTTTGGTAGGGAGAATGAGGGGAGACAATACAAGCTAAATGGTACAATTTTAAAGGGGGTGCATGAACAGAGAAACCTGGGGTGTTTGTGCACAAATCTTTGAAGGTGGCAGGACAGGTTAATAAAGCAGTTAATGAAGCATATGGGATCCTGGGCTTTATAAATCGAGGCATAGAGTACAAAAGCCAGGAAGTTGTGCTAAACCTATAAAACACTAGTTCGGCCCCAGCTGGAGTATTGTGTCCAATTCTGGGCACCGCACTTTAGGAAGGACGTGAAGGCTTTGGAGAGGGTGCAGAAGAGATTTACTAGAATGGTTCCAGGGATGAGGGAATACAGTTACATGGAGAGACTGGAGAAGCTGGGGTTGTTCTCCTTGAAGCAGGGAAGGTTGAGAGGAGATTTGATAGAGGTGTTTACAATCTTGAAGGGTTTAGATAGAGTAAATAAAGAGAAACCACATCTTGAGTATTGTGTGCAGTTTTGGTCGCCTTATCTGAGGAAGGATGTTCTTGCCATGGAGGGAGTGCAGCGAAGATTCACAAGGCTGATACCCGGGATGGCAGGAATGGCATATGAAGGGAAATTGGGTCGATTGGGCTTATACTCACTGGAGTTTAGAAGAATGAGAGGGGATCTCATTGAAACTTATAAAATTCTAACAGGACTAGACAGACTAGATGCGAGAAGGATGTTCCCGATGGCCGGGGAGTCCAGAACCAGGGGTCACAGTCTAAGGATAAGGGGTAAGCCATTTAGGACTGAGATGAGGAGGAATTTCTTCACCCAGAGAGTGGTGAACCTGTGGAATTCTCTACCACAGAAGGCAGTTGAGGCCAATTCATTAAATATATTCAAGAAGGAGTTAGATATATTTCTTAAAACTAAAGGGATCAAGGGATATGGGGAGAAGGCAGGTACAGGGTACTGAGTTTGGATGATCAGCCATGATCTCATTGAATGGTGGAGCAGGCTCGAGGGGCTGAATGGCCTACTCCTGCTCCTATCTTCTATGTTCTATGTCTAAACTGCTTCCAATGGCTGAAGGGTCGGTAACCAGAGGGCACAGATTTAAGGTGATTGGCAAAAGAACCAGAGGCGACATGAGGGAGAACTTTTTTACGCAACTGGTGGTTAGGATTTGGAATGCACTGCCTGATAGGACGGTGAATACAGAGTCAATTGTAGCCTTCAAAAGGGAATTGGATAAATACTTGAAGGAGAAAAAATTGCAGGGATGTGGGGAAAGAGTGGGGGAGTGGGACTAACTGGATTGCTCTTCGAAAGAGCCGACGCAGACTCGATGGGCCGAATGGCCTCCTCCTGTGCTGTCCTATTCTATGGTTCTATCCCAGGGATAGAGTGATTTCTTTGCTGCTATGGATGCTGGGTGAAGAACTCCCCATTCTACTGATAATTTTTACACAGGGGGAGAGCGCTGGCATGGGCTAAACGGGCCGAATGGCCTCCTTCTGTGCTGAAACCATTCTATGATTCTATGATGCATACAATAACCATTTTGCAAAAAAAAAAGAGACGGCTTAAGGTGTCCATAATTTACAGATTTCACCACAGAGTCAAGGGAAGCTTTGGAGGAATACCTTGTGCTGCCATTTCACAACACCTTGTCTCATGACTCTGATCCACTGGACCTCTGGGTGGTAGATCTTTACACTGTGTGTAAATAAATGGTGTCTTACTTGGGGGGAAAATTTCAATACAGATGTTTTAGTTCCAATAACAAAGCAATCAGGAATTGATTTCTCTCTTTCAAAAGGACCATTGGGGATCGGATTGGTGAAGCAAAAGCCAGTGGCAACCTCGGAAATACATTGAAGGTACTTGGCAGCTTTGACGAAGCAATTGCTTGCTGTCAAAGGCATTTGGACATCTCGAGAGAACAGAAGGATAAGGTAATCTTGATTTCTAAATCGAGTGCGCAAGGCTCTGTTTTAAAAAAAAAAAATTGACTTGCATCTTGTTAATGGTTGATTCGTGTGCAGACTGACTTAATGACCTAGAGAATCATTGATAAATAAATGGTTAAGTGTTTAATGCAGTGTTGGGTCACGCACGCCACCAGAGCAGCATGTTACAATCCTCATTAGCAAAAGGCAGTCTGTCGTGGCCATGTCACTTCCCATTACAACAACGTTGCATCACTGCTCCTGGATTATTGGCCTTTCCAGAACGACAACTAAATTTTAACTCCAGCTACTGTTCCCACCCCTCCGCCTACCCCCCTCTTCCCCCCCCCACCTCCCCGGCTACCCCAACCCCTCACTGCCAGGTCCCTGACTGCCTTCAGAAGGCAATTCATGGTGGCCCTCATTGCCTTTTCAGTATGTGCTCGTCACATGAAACAAAATCTGCTCTACAATATGATTACTGTCGGAAACAGGAGCTGGCCATTCAGCCCCTCGAGCCTGTTCCACCATTCAATTAGATCATGGCTGATCTGTGTCTTAACTCCCTCTACCCGCCTTGGTTCCGTAACCCTCAACACCTTTGCCTAACAAAAAATCTTATCGATCCCAGTTTTTTAATTTTCAATTGACTCAGCAACCACAGCTATTTGGGGTTCCAGATTGCCACTGCCCATTGTGTGAAGAAGTGCTTCCTGACATCACCCCTGAACGGTCTAGCTCTTGACTTCAAGGTTATGCCCTCCTTTATAAACATGTATTGCACTTTACAAACACTTTACAATTATTTACAATAACAACTTGTATTTCTATTGCCCCTTTAACGTAGTAAAACGTCCCAAGGCGCTTCACAGGAGCGTTATATAACAAAATTTGGCACCGAGCCACTTAAGGAGATAATTAGGGCAGTTGACCAAAAGCTTGGACAAAGAGGTAGGTTTTAAGAAGTGTCAAAAAGGAGGATAGAGAGGCGAAGAGGTTTCATAGAAACATAGAAACTAGGAGCAGGAGTAGGCCATTCGGCCCGTCGAGCCTGCTCCACCATTCAATACGATCATGGCTGATCATCCAAATCCAGTACCCTGTCCCTGCTTCCTCACACAGAATCCCCATCGAGCCTGCACCGACACATATCCCATCCTATCCCCGTAACCCCACATATTTAATCCCCCCCTAACACTAAGGGTCAATTTATCATAGCCAAATCAACCTAACCCGCACATTTTTGGACTGTGGGAGGAAACCGGAGCACCCGGAGGAAACCCACGCAGACACGGGGAGAATGTGCAAACTCCACACAGACAGTCACCCGAGGCCAGATTCGAACCCGGGTCCCTGGCGCTGTGAGGCACCAGTGCTAACCACTATGCCATCGTGTTGCCCAGGTAGCCGACGGCACAGGCACCAATATCTCGGAGGGTTGTGGGGCTGGAAGAGATTAGAGAGGGATGAGGCCATATTTATTTGAAAGAAATGCAGTTTGGTGATCACGTGGGGTAGCTGAATGGTCTCTAGTCCAGATAAGTTGAGTGCAGTCCTGCTGGGGGAGAATAGGATTTCTGAAGCTGCAGTTGACAAAGCGCGTTCATTGGAATCACACCTTGGAATCGGCTGACTGAACAAGGAGCAGCAATAGTATGGGGACCGGATGGGACAGTGGTCTAGTAAATGAGGAAAATATACACGAGAAAACTTCAGCTTAGGACACTCAATAAGGTTTTGAACTTTGAAATAGTTCATAGCCATAAGGAATCTGTGTACTTGTCACAGAAGTAATGAAAGAACTTGCATTTCTGGAGCGCCTTTCATGACCTCGGGGCGTCCCAAAGTGCTTTACAGCCAAGAAAGTGCTTTGGAAGTGTTGTCGCTGTTGTACTGTAGGGACATGTGGCAGCCAACTTCTGCACAGCAAGCTCCCACAAGCAACAGTGAAATAAGTGACTGGTGATATTAGTTGAGTGATAAATATTGGCCAGGACACCAGGGAGAACTTCCCTGCTGTTCCTTGAATTGCGCCGTAGGAACTTCTGAGCCCACCTGAGAGGGCAGACGGGGTCTCGGTTTAACATCTCATCCAAAAGATGACCCCTCCGACAGTGCAGCACCCCCTCGGCACTGCACTGGGAGTGTCGGCCTAGCTTTATGTGCTCAAGTCTCTGGAGTGGGGACTGTGAACCCACAACCTTCTGACTCCAAGGCGAGAGAGAGAGAGGGAGCCACCCACTGAGCCACAGCTGACTCCTTAAGAGCTTAAAATGTTGAAAACATTTGTCGGGTTGGAAATAAGTTTGTGTTCCTTGTAACTGAGTTGACTTTATTGAACAATGGTAAAACTGAAATAAGAGTCTCCATAATTAGTTTGAACACCTGGAAGTCTTCAGTTTCTCACATTTAAAAATCTTTGTAGTGCACGCTGGATAATCTTGTGTTTTTTTTAAAGTAACTGCAGTGTTGGATATGCTATGTGCTGTGCTCCCCGTGAATTGATGGCAATATGAATACATGAATGTGTTTAACACAGTGCAACTGGTAGCTGAACCATTACAGTGTGTCTGTCCCTGGTCTGTGCTGAGTTCAGGGTTCTCTGGGAACAGGGTCAACACTATCGTCAGCCCACAATTTTCAGTTGAGACGGATTAGGGAATATTCTGCTCTGGGAGGGGGACAAGGAGTTCCGGTTTCGTCTATAATTTTGGGAAGATATTTTATAGATATATATAGCAAGTTCATAGCCGAAATAAAGCATTTTACAGTTTGGTGAAGACCAACAGCCATTTGCATTTGTGTTGTACAATGCACAATATAAATCTAAAGCAACTTTTAATCTGTTCGCAAATGCCTGTAAACTGCATCAAGGATTTTTTTTTTTTTAAAAGCACAAACGCAGGTGCCCAGCTCTCTTTGTTAAGTGCAGAGTGGAATTTTTACAGTGCGTTACTTTGTAAAATCAGTATCAACAGTGAATTTCCCATCCGTAAACTTGAGATCATCCAAATTTCTGCTGCTCGTGTCCTACCTCGCACCAAGTCCCGTTCACCCATCACCCCCTGTGCTCGCTACATTGGCTCCCGGTTAAGCAGCGCCTCGATTTTTAAAATTCACATCCTTGTTTTCAAATCCCTCCATGGCCCCTCCCTGTCTGTGCAACCTCCTCCAGCCCTACAACCCTCTGCGATATCTGTGCTCATCCAAGTCTGGCCTCTTGAGAATCCCTGATTATAATTGCTCAACCATTGGTGGCCGTGCCTTCTGTTGCCTGGGCCCTAAGCTCTGGAATTCCCTGCCTAAACCTCTCCCCCTCTCTACCTCTCTTTCCTCCTTTAAGACGCTCCTTAAAATCTACCTCTTTGACCAAGCTTTTGGTCACCTGCCCTAATTTCTCCTTATGTGGCTCAGTGTCAAATTTCGTTTGACAATCGCTCCTGTGAAGCGCCTTGGAAGATTCTACCACGTTAAAGGTGCTACATAAATACAAGTTGTTGTTGTTGTTGTGATTCCACCATACTAAATAGAATAGCATTTTAAGGTATATTGTAGAAACAAATGGATAAACATAATAAAATTGGCACTGAATTAAAATCCAATCACAGTGTGTGTTCCAGCTTAACAGCCATTTTAACTTGCTCACCAATTTGTTTCTTAAACACAAAGCTTTTTCTCCACTCGCAATCTAAAGTGTAAGAGTCAGCTGAAGAGCAGAGTGAAACTTTTCGCTAAGTCTCTGGATCAGAACTTCTTTTTAAGGAGGCACAGCTGCTAAAATTTCTAAACGTTGATCTATGCCTTTCGGATTCTTGCATTCCAAGTGGAAGCTCTCCTCACAGCCCACAGTCTCCGCTATTTCCTAAAGTCCACAGTCTTTTGAAGGTTGGCGTGACTTTGCCATATGTGTTGAATTCTCGGCTTGAAGAACTAACCTCAAAGTTGCCTCCTTTCCTGAACCTGGCACTGAAGGTCAGGTCCCGCGATGCGTGTGTATTATGTTGGTGACATCACTGCGCCAATTGCGTGCGTGCGTACGTCATCATGTAATGTGCGAGACTAAAATGTTAGTCTGTCTTCCGGTGCTGTGTATTTCCAGCACTTTCAATTTGTATTTCTAAACCCACCTCTGGGGCGCACCGTCCTGCAGCGCATTTGCAATGAACTGGTAATGAACTGGTAATGCTATAATGGCAGAAAATGCTGGAGATACTCAGCAGGTCAGGCAGCATCTGTGAAGAGAGAAACAGAGTTAACGTTTCAGGTCAATGACCCCAGTTCTGACGAAAGGTCATCGACCTGAAACGTTAACTCTGTTTCTCTCTTCACAGATGCTGCCTGACCTGCTGAGTATCTCCAGCATTTTCTGTTTTTATTTCAGATTTCCAGCATCTGCAGTATTTTCTTTTTGTATGCTATAATGGCGATGGACGTTGTTCTTGCTTCTTCCAGAGGTGGCGCTGTAACCTCCCTCGGCCTTTTGTAACAAACACAGCCAAGAAGACACTGGCCTATCAGTTCCATTGACGGCAATGGAACTGAATCTCCGGCGCCGCGTATCCCGGGCGACCGATCCGCTACCGCCCGAGGCGAGTTTCTAGCCCATGAACCGTGAGCAACACCACGGGAGGTCGCCTAGTCAGCGTGTCACTTCCTTGTGCCGTTAAATGTACTGGAGTATTAGAATCTAGCATGAGTATTTATTCCAGCCAGATGGGGGGAAAAAAACTGCATGTTTATCAACTAAAAATAAAACCGGCTGGTCTAATTTTTCTAAGCTTTCCTCAACCACTTGACATTATGCTTCAGCGACCGCTGTCGACCTCAGTAAGAGAAAAATTCAAGGCGGCAACGCAATGAAGTCTGTAAATATTTTCATCAAACAAAAATGGTTTACAAAAGGTCAAAAATCAGATTTTCCTAATAGATTTAACACTAGGGCAGTAACGTAACCCTTTTTTAAAAAATAAAAAATTGCTGAAGGAGTAGAAGGGACAACCGACACAGTGAAGTTCCTTCAATCGAAAACAAAAACTGGAGGATTAAATTATTCTCTTTGATTCTGGTAACCTTGTGAGTTGTTCACATAGCTTGTGCGGAGGATGTTCTGTCGGTTGCTATGGTGATATTCATTCTTCTCCTCGTTATTATTTTCTCCCTGCATCTAAAATGCCTAACCTCGTCGCTCCCGATTACTGATCTAGAACAGTTTAGTTCAAACACTGGCGATGGGAGCAGAAGGAAACCGCTGTACACTCGCAGAGCGACACCGTTGATGGTGTATTGCTTGTGTATGGTTCGGAGCTTGACGGGCGTCCGCAGTTTTGCAGCTTCAGCAGATCTGTTAAGCACGGCGCATTTGGTCAGCCACCTGCTGCGAAGTAATACCAGCTACAGAATGTGGAGTACACAGCTTTTCATTAACTCCAATCATTTGACGGTAATTGTGCATTAACTGTCAGCAGTTTCAAAAAGCATCCTTTTGTGGTCAAGGTCATATGAGGTTGATCAAAGCAACTCTACTCTGCAGTCTGTTGTGTACTTCTCCGTCTGATCATAGAATGATACAGCACAGGAGGTCATTCGGCCCATCGTACCTGTGCCGGCCCTTGGGTAGAGCTATCCAAGTAGTCCCACTCCCATGCTCTTTTCCCATAGCCCTGTAAAAAAATTTTCCCTTCAAGCATTTATCCAATACAAAAGCAAGGAAATTATGCTAAACCTATATAAAACACTGGTTTGGCCCCAACTGGAGTATTGTGTCCGATTCTGGGCAGCGCACTTTAGGAAGGATGTGAAGGCTTTAGAGAGGGTGCAGAAAAGATTTACAAGAATGGTTCCAGGGATGAGGGACTTCAGTTACGTAGATAGACTGGAGAAACTGGGGTTGTTCTCCTTGGAGCAGAGAAAATTGAGAGGAGATTTGATCGAGGTGTTCACAATCATGATGGGTCTAGACAGAGTAGATGGAGAGAAACTGTTCCCATTGGCGGAAGGGTCGAGGACCAGAGGACACAGATTTAAGGTGATTGGCAGAAGATCCAAAGGCGACACGAGGAAAAATTTTTAATGCAGTGAGTGGTTATGATCTGGAATGCACTGCCTGAAAGGGTGGTGGAGGCAGACTCAATCATGGCTTTCAGAAGGGAATTAGATAAGTACCTGAAGGAAAGAAATTTGCAGGGCTACGGGGAAAGGGTGGGGGAGTGGGACTAGCTGAAGTGCTCTTGCAGAGAGCCGGCACGGGCTCGATGGGCCGAATGGCCTCCTTCCGTGCTGTAACCATTCTATGATTCTATTCTATGTGTATTGGGTACTCATTCACCGCCATGAGCTGGCAACTGCGGATTTGCATTGTCTACTTGCTCCACACAGTAGGTTGTGTTGTTCCCACCTAGTGGTGTTTTCCACAATGCTGAAGGACGATATCTGTTGCAGAGGGAACTCATCAGCTGCCGGAAGGTGTTAACCTCGAAGTCTAATCTGCAAAACCCACAAACAGGCAAGCAGTGCACCAAG
Source organism: Squalus acanthias (assembly GCA_030390025.1). Lineage (NCBI taxonomy): Eukaryota > Metazoa > Chordata > Chondrichthyes > Squaliformes > Squalidae > Squalus > Squalus acanthias. The sequence continues at coordinate 93,314,465 of CM059438.1, forward strand.
AATTGGGCACACGAAAATGCAGTTTCCCAAATAACTGGAGGAGGAGAGGCAACCAGAGATGCAGGTGGCAGGGTGGGAGCCCCTCAAAGGCATCAGCTGTGGCTCAGTTGGCAGCACTCTTGCCTCTGAGTTAGAAGGTTGTGGGTTCAAGTCCCACTCCAGAGACATGACCACAAAATCTTGGCTGACACTCCAGTGACAGTAGAATCATAGAATGGTTACAGCACAGAAGGAGGCCATTCGGCCCGTCGAGCCCGTGCCGGCTCTCCGCAAGAGCACTTCAGCTAGTCCCACTCCCCCGCCCTTTCCCCATAGCCCTGCAAATTTCTTTCCTTCAGATACTTATCCAATTCCCTTTTTGAAAGCCGTGATTGAGTCTGCTTCCACCACCCTTTTATGCATTACATTCCAGATCCTAACCACTCGCTGCATAAAAAAGTTTTTTCTTGCATCACCTTTGGTTCTTTTGCCAATCGCCTTAAATCTGTGTCCTCTGGTTCTCGACCCTTCCGCCAATGGGAACAGTTTCTCTCTGTCTACTCTGTCCAGACCCCTCATGATTTTGAACACCTCTATCAAATCTCCTCTCAATCTTCTTTGCTCCAAGCAGAACAGCCCCAGCTTCTCCACAGTCTATCCACGTAACTGTTGTCCCTCATTCCTGGAGTCATTCTCGTAAATCTTTTCTGCACCCTCTCTAAGGCCTTCACGTCCTTCCTAAAGTGCGGTGCCCAGTATTGGACACAATACTCCAGTTGGGGCAAAACCAGTGTTTTATAAAGGTCCATCATAATTTCCAAACTTTTGTACTCTATACCTCTATTCATGAAGCCCAGGATCACGTAAGCCTTTTTAACTGCTTTCTCAACCTGCCCTGCCACCTTCAACGATTTGTGCACATATACCCCCATGGTCTCTCTGTTCGTGCACCCCTTTCAGGATTGTACCATTTAGTTTATATGTCCTCTCCTCATTCTTTCGACCAAAATGTATCACTTCACACTTTTCTGCATTAAGTTTCATCTACCACGTGTCCGCTCATTTCACTAGCCTGTCTGTCTTCCTGAAGTCTATCACTCTCCTCCTCACTGTTCACTATACTTCCAAGTTTTGTGTCATCTGCAAATTTTGAAATTGTGCCCTGTACACCCACGTCCAAGTCATTAATATATATCAAGAAAAGCAGTGGTCCTAGAACCGACCCCGGGGAACACCACTGTATACCTTCCTCCAGTCCGAAAAACAACCGTTCACCACTACTCTCTGTTTCCTATCACTAAGCCAATTCCGTATTCATGCCATCACTGACTCTTTTATTTCATGGGCTTCAACTTTGCTGGCAAGCCTATTATGTGGCACTTTGTCGAACGCCTTTTGAAAATCCATGTACACTACGTCAACTGCATTACCCTCATCAATCCTCTCTGTTACCTCATCAAAAAACTCAATCAAGTTAGTTAAACACAATTTGCCTTTAACAAATCCGTGCTGGCTTTCCTTAATTAATCCACACTTGTCCAAGTGACTGTTAGGTTTGTCCCTGATTACTGTTTCTAAAAGCTTCCCCACTGCCGAGGTCAAACTGACTGGCCTGTAGTTACTGGGTTTATCTTTACACCCTTTTTTTGAACAATGGTGTAACATTTGCAATTCTCCAGTCCTCTGGCACCACCCCCGTATCGAAGGAGGATTGGAATAGTATGGCCAGTACCTCCGTGATTTCCTCCCTCAATTCTCTCAGCATCCTAGGATGCATCCCATCCGCTCCTGGTGATTTATCTACTTTAAGTACAGCCAGCCTTTCTAATACCTCCTCTTTATCAATTTTTATACTATCAAATATCTCCATTACCTCCTCCTTCACTATGTCTATGGCAGCATCCTCTTCCTTGGTGAAGGCAGATGCAAAATACTCATTTAGTACCTCGGCCATACCCTCTGTCTCCATGCATAGGTCTCCTTTTTGGCCCCTAATCGGCCCCACCCTTCCTCTTACTACCCTTTTACTATTTATATGCCTATAGAAGACTTTTGGATTACCTTTTATGTTGGCTGCCATTCTATTCTCATACCCTCTCTTTGCCCCTTTTATTTTCTTTTTCACTTCTCCTCTGACCTTTCTATATATAGCCTGATTCTCAGATGTATTTGCAACCTGACATCTGTCGTATGCGCTCTTTTTCTGCTTCATCATATTCTCTATCTCTTTCGTCATCCAGGGAGCCCTGACTTTAGTTGCCCTGCCTTTCCCCCTAGTGGGAATGTACCTCAATTGTACCTGAATTATTTCCTCTTTAAAGGCAGCCCATTGTTCCATTACAGTTTTGCCTGCCAATCTTTGATTCCAGTTTACCCGGGCCAGATCCATTCTCATCCCACTAAAATTGGCCTTCCCCCAGTTGAACATTTTTATTCTAGATTGCTCCCTGTCCTTTTCCATAGTTAATCTAAACCTTATGATCACTGTTCCCTAAATGTTCACCTACTGACACTTGTTCCACTTGACTCACCTCATTCCCCAGAACCAGATCCAGCAATGCCTCCTCCCTCGTCGGGCCAGAAACTGATCAAGAAAGTTCCCCTGAACACACTTCAGAAAATCTTTCCCTTCTCTACCTTTAACACTATTACGATCCCAGTCTATATTAGGATAGTTGAAGTCCCCCATTCATACTACTCTATAGTTCTTGCTCCTCTCTAATTTCTCTGCAAATTTGCTCCTCCATATCTTTCCCACTATTTGGTGGTTTATAGAATACTCCTAGTAGTTTAATGGCACCTCTATTATTTCTTAACTCTAGCCATATAGATTCTGTCCTTGACCCCTCCAGGACATCCTCCCTCTCCAGCACTGTAACATTCTCCTTGACCAATACTGCCACACCACCTCCTATCTTTTCTTCCTTATCTTTCCTGAACACTTTATAACTAGGAATATTTAATACCCAATCATGCCCTTTTTTGATCCAGGTCTCAGTTATTGCCACAACATCATATTCCCATGTGGCTATTTGTGCCTGCAGCTCACTTACCTTGTTTACTACGCTTCGTGCGTTCACATACATACACTGTAAGCCCATCTTAGACCATCCTGTATTCTCTCTTAGTTTGCCCCCCCCAAATAACTTACTATGTCTTACTTTAGTGCTCTCTGCCTCTCCCAATCTTCTGAGCACTTTATTTCCCCTTTCTAATGTTACATCCTGGTGCCCATCCCCCTGCCAAATTAGTTTAAACCCTCCCCAACAGCACGAGCAAACCTCCCTGCGAGGATATTGGTTCCGGCCCTGTTGAGGTGCAACCCGTCCGGCCTGTACAGGTCCCACCTCCCCCAAAACCGGTCCCAATGCCTCAGGAATCTGAAGCCCTCCCTCCTGCACCATCTCTCCAGCCACACATTCATCTGCGCTATCCTCCTATTTCTATACTCACTAGCGCGTGGCACTGGAAGTAATCTGGAGATTACTACCTTTTGAGGTCCTGCTTTTTAATCTCTTTCCTAGCTCCCTGAAATCTGCCTGCAGGACCTCATCCTTCTTTCTACCTATGTCGTTGGTACCGATACGGACCACGACCTCTGGCTGTTCACCCTCCTGCCTCAGAGTGTTCTGCAGCCGCTTGGTGACATCCTTGACCCTGGCACCAGGGAGGCAACATACCATCCTGAAGTCACGTCTGTGGCCGCAGAAACGCCTGTCTGCTATTGCTGTCCTACCACTATTGCTTTCCCATTCCTCTTCCCCTCTCCCCCCCCCCCCCCCCACCCCGCCCCCCCCCCCCCCCCCTGTACAGCTGAGCCACCCGTGGTGTTCCAGACTTGGCTCTGGCTATACTCACCAGAGGAACCATCGCCCTCACTAGTACTCAGAACCGAATACTGGTTGGAGAGTGAGATGCACTTTGGGGACTCCTGCACTACCTGCCCGGTCCTCCTCTTCTGTCCAGTGGTCACCCATTCCCTGTCTGCCTGCACACTCTTTATCTGCGGGGTGACCACCTCCTGAAACATGCTATCCCCGAAGCTCTCAGCCTCGCGGATGCACCGCAGTGACGCCAGCTGCTGCTCGAGCTCCTCCAGCTGACGACACTTCCTGCACATGTGGTTGTCCAGGACACGGGAAGCTTGGAGTCCCCACATGGCACAGGGTGTGCATTCCGCGGGACTGAGCTGACCTGCCTTTACTTAATAGACTATTAACTAGAAACACTTACCAGCTACTCACCAATCAGCTCCTTCCCTGGCTGTGACCTCACTTTAGCTGTTTTGCAGTTGTTTTTGTTGTTTTCATTGGAGGTCCTCCGACTCCTCGCTGCCGCCGCTGCTCCAATCTGCGCTCTCTCTGGGTCTCCCGCTCGATTTATACTCCCTCTCCTGCGACGTCACTCGTTTTTTGTTTTTGAAGTCGGAGCTCGGCTCCCTTTATGCCGCCGCTCCCGCTCAGCGGGAGTGCTGCACTGTCCGAGGTGCCGTCTTTTGGATGAAACATTAAACATCTGCCCTCTCGGGTGGATGTGAAAGATCCCATGGCACGATTTCAAAGAGCAGGGGAGTTCTCCCAATGTTTATCCCTCAACCTAGATCCCTAATTAAACAGATTATCTGGTCATTATCACGTTGCTGTTTGTGGGAGCTTGCTGTGTGCAAATTGTCAAATGCATTTCCTACATCACAACAGTGACTAGACTTCAAAAGTACGTAATTGTCTATAAAGCGCTTTGGGACGTCCTAAGGTCATGAAAGGCGTTGTAGAAATGCAAGTTCTTTTTCTGCAGAAGCAAGGAGGAGAAACAGCGTAAATGTCCCATATTGCATGATCTGCCCACTTGCATATGAATTTAGGAATGGATATCCACTCATTATGTACAAGCAGTGTTACCATTGAGTGACGCCACGTTCAAATTGAAATTGGTCTTTACAGCTGACAATTCATTACAATTGGGTAGGTTACACAGTCGGGTCTGCTTGACTTTTCTAATCAATGACGGTATTGTACTGACTGATTTTGATTCAGCAGGTCCTAGAAGGAGGAACTCTTCTTTGACTTATTCCCGAACTGTTCATTCGGAGCCATAGTAACTACTGCCTGATTTCTTCCACCCATTCTCTCTGCAGGGCCAAGCCCAGCAGATGGACGATATCAGACTTCATATTGCCTAGGAATTTTCCAGTGTTTAGTCTCGGTCTGATGAGTATACCATGGATAATTATACCCTCCAAATCAGTTGCTCGATCACCGATGGAAATCTGCCATGACACAAGCCCTTGCGGTTTTCTGGTCACAAGGAATAATAGAATTCTGCACTACAATTAGCTACAGTGTGATATAGTTGAAGTAACACGTTAGTTTTGTTAAATAAAGCGCTAGGTTTCTCTCAACTGCCAGGTGTATCAAAGTGATTCACCATTAACGTAACTGTTGAAGCACACAGTGTGGAAAGTTCATGTCAGTCAGCATCTGAAAGGGGACGATTGGTGTTTCAAGTGGCTGTCGCTGTATTCTAGATACAGTAACTACTTGCTTTCATGTAGTGACTTCAACATAAACATCCCACGGCACTTCAAGATAGAGGTAGATGAGGGAACGGACGCCAAGCCATGAAAGGAGAGATAGGAGGAGTGGCGCGAGAGCTGGGTGTCACTATCTTTGGAGTTATCTACCCCCAGAGGGCTGTGGATGCTCAGTCGTCGAGTGTATTCAAGGCTGAGATCGATAGATCTTTGGACTCTCGGGGAATCAAGGGATGTGGGGATCGGGCGGGAAAGTGGAGTTGAGGTCGAAGATCAGCCATGACCTTATTGAATGGCGGAGCAGGCTCGAGGGGCCGAATGGCCGACTCCTGCTCCTATTTCTTATGTTCTTGTGTTGAAAAGATGGGTTTTGAAAAGGTTAATCCAGGCTGAGAGAGAAGTGGAAAGGTGTAGGGAGGAATTCCAGAGAGCAGGGCTGAAGCTGTTAAAGACTCTGACACCAGTTTTGGGTGGGTGGGGAAGCGGGGTTAGATACATACAACGCTGCATTTTGAGGACCCAGCAGATGCAGGAGATATGGAGCTGGAAGAGGGCGGTGGCTAAAGCCATGGACAGGGGTTTCAAAGGCCGAGGGGCTCGGGTATGGGGGAAAAGCAGACAATGTGGCGGAGATGAAAGAAAGTGCTTGGTGGTGGACAGGATGTGACTCAGCTTAAACAGGATGCGGAGGTTTCGCACAGTCTGGTTCAGCCCGAGTGAGTGGCTCAGGCGAGGGATGGCACGGGAGCAGACCTAGTGCCCGGTCCAAAGCAGCTGTGGCTTTGATCGTCCCAACAGTTAGCTAGAGGAAGTGGAGGCTCATCCAAGATTTAATGTTGGGCAAGTAGTCTGACGACACACAGAGGGTGGTCATGGAGTTGAGAGAAGTCATGAGGTAGACTTGGGTATCATCAGCGTACATATGGAAGTTGATCCTACGTCTGTGGTTGACATTGCTGAGGGTCAGCTTTTGGATGAGGAACAGGAGGGGCCAAGATTAGATCCTTGGGGGAAACTCCGGATCTGACGAGAGAAGACATTGCTGCAGATGTGTTGGATGCATACAGGCGCGGGGCTACACAAGGGCAGTCCAGTGGAGCTGGACCTTGGAGGAGGTTGGCATTGGGAGACTGCAGAGAGGGTGAGGAGGACAAGGAGGGATGGGGTAGCATGGCCACCAACACGCACACTTACTGAGGTAGCGTAATGGTCTGCAATTGCCTGGGTGCTGCAGAAATGACGGCGTTTATCAATCACAAACCCTTCAGCTTCAGTCAACATGTTAAGCACATCAGATGTTATGAGGTGTGGCTTTAGCAGTAATTTGTCACTTCTAGCCGATGATTGCAGTTAACATTTGTTTAACTGCCATCATTATCTGCACTCATTAAAATTAAGTAAACTAAAGCAGGCTGAATAGAACCAAGCGCTGGAAGTGCACAATTGGATTCTTAAGTAGCTAAGCTGAGCTTCCGACCCCATATCCTCTCCATCACCAAGATTGCCTACTTCCACCTCCATGACATTGCCCGTCTCTGCCCCTGCCTCCGCTCATCCGCTGCTGAAACCCTCATCCATGCCTTTTGTTATCTCCAGACTCGACTCTTCCCATGCTCTCCTGGCCGGCCTCCCCCCTTGCACCCTCCATAAATTTGAGCTCATCCAAAACTCTGCCCGTGTCCTAGCTCGGGCCAAGTCCCGTTCACCCATCACCCCTGTGTTCGCTGATCTACATTTGGCTCCCGGTCCGGCAACGCCTCGATTTTAAAATTCTCTTCCTTGTTTTCAAATCCCTCCGTGCTCCCGCCACTCCCGCCACTCCCTATCTCTGTAGCCTCCTCCAGCCCGACACCCCTCTGAAATCTCTGCGATCCTCCAATTCTGGCCTCTTGCGCATCCCCGATTTTCATCGCTCCACCTTTGGCGGCCGTGCCTTCAGCTGCTTCGGCCCGAAGCTCTAGAATTCCCTCTCTGCCTCTCTTTCTCCTTTTAAGATGCTTCTTAAAACCTACCTCACCTGGCCTGATATCTCTCTCTGTGGCTCGGTGTCAAATTTTGTTTAATAATCGCTCCTGTGAAGCACCATGGGACATTTTACTACGTTAAAGGTGCTATATAAATGCAAGTCGTTGTTGGTTAGCTTGGAGTTCTGACAGAGTGTCTCCACCCTGGCTGCATGTATCCAGCAATTTGTGTTTTTGTTTCGCATCGTAAGGATTGTTATTCCTCTCACTTTCTGCCAAAACGGACAGTGCTTTGGTGGCTAAGAAGTCTCTACCTTGGCTTTGAGCTCGTTCTCAGAGGAATACCATCTGCTGAAGTAATTTGACGAATAACTGTGGAAAAAATTAATTTGTACAACATAATTTTTTTCCCCCCACATTGATGGCAGTTAATTAATGATGCATTTGTAGGCAAAGGTATGATAATCCGAGAGCTCATGTATTTGCTTTATATGGTTTGGCAACACAGATGATTTGATAAACTGAAGCTTCTCAAAATCACTGGGGAGCCCTGTCTGTCCATTTTTATGGATGAAGGGTTAAGGGATTCCATTGCAGTGTGTCTGTTCTGCATCGTTGAGGATATCTGTGCTTTGAATGTTATCTGTCTGCATATTGACTGCTTTTGACCTCTGATTGTTAATGTAGTCCTAACTCTTGAGTTTTTTTGAAATGAACATTTTTTTCTGATTTAAGCATTAAATTCCGATAACTTCATGGGAGGTGCAAGAACTGGCTCGCAGGAATTACCGAGCGCAGTATACCTCCTATAGTAACTAGCAGTGCCGAAGGTAGTAGAGTATTTAACACAAAAAGGCAAGATTGATAATCACATTATATCCATCTAAGTTTCAGCCTTGCCCTAATACACCTCCCAACGCTACGAATTGCCAAGGCAAAACACTGCGGATGCTGGAAATCTGAAATAAAAACAGAAAATGCTGGAAACACTCAGCAGGTCAGGCAGCATCTGTGGAGAGAGAGAGAAACAGAGTTAACGTTTCAGGTCTGTGACCCTTCGTCAGAAATTGTTGAACTCCGGACCACCGGACTCAACATTGAGTTCAACAATTTCAGAATGTAACCGCCGCTCCCATTTTTTCGGACAGCAGGTGCTGGTAATGATTCTGCTGTTGGCATTTACGCCTCCTCCAGATTCATCTTTTTGTTTCTTCACTTGTCCCATTACCGCCCCCATTTGCCTTGCACCGTCATCCCTTTTGTTCTTTACTCACCCCTGCCTTCTGCCCGATCACAGACCTCCCCTTTTTGTTCGTTCTTCCCCACTTTCCCTGCACCTGCACTCGCTTAAAACCCGTTAAATCTCTAACGTGGTCCAGTTCTGACAAAAGGTCATCGACCTGAAACATTAACTCTGTTTCTCTCCGCAGATGCTGCCTGACCTGCTGAGTGTCTCCAGCATTTTCTGTTTATATTGCTACTAATTGGAATCCCCTCCCTGTACAATTTGTGCAAAACCAGTCAATTAATTTGTAAAGTGTGCATTGAATTTCTTGCATGTATTCCTGGTATTATCACATTTATTTTCCATTGGAAGTACTTCTGTAGGGAAAAACCGGGAAAGCCGTCACGCTGTGTGTGACCTTGCGCACTGTTCTTTTTCCTGCAGTCCCACACTTAACTGAACACTGGAGAAATTATTTTTCTCTTCCATGTGTATCAGATTTTTTTTTTTGCCTAAATTATTAATCATGATTTTGAAAAGCAAATGCTCATCCCATAAACCTTCTCGTTACTCTCTCCCGTCCAGGTTGGTGAAGCGCGAGCACAGTACAATATTGGGAATGTTTTCCATGCCAAAGGGAAACAGCTGTCCTGGCTCGTGGCCCATGAGTCTGGAGACTTGCCCGATGAAGTGAAGGAAACCTTGGAGAAGGCCACCGAGTACTATGAGTGAGTAAAGCAGCATCTGCACATCCAGCCTGCAAATTAAACACTTGGGAGGAAGGAGTGGCAATCGAAACTGATGTTCAACATGTGTTCTGGCTACCCATGAGGAACATACAATGCATACACAGCACTCCTGCTGCTCATACAGTGAAGACCCCATGAGGATATTGTGGTTGTGTGTTTTTTTTCTATTAAAACTTTCTGACTCCATAAAGACAACACGTTATATGCACTGACTCCAGACCTCATCTTACAACACCTACATACCCTAAACACGATACCGAGAGCCCCTCAACACGATACCGAGAGCCCCCTAAACACGACACCGAGAGCCCCCTAAACACGACACCGAGAGCCCCCTAAACACGACACCGAGAGCCCCCTAAACACGACACCGAGAGCCCCCTAAACACGACACCGAGAGCCCCCGAAACACGACACCGAGAGCCCCTCTAGAATTTCTGAATCCAAGTAATTTATGTAAATTAGGAACAATAAATGGTCCCAAAATCGTGGCATGACGCATCTCACTCAGTAACCAACCCCCCGCCCCCCCCCCCCAACTCTGATATAACTCCTCCAATGAGATCTCACTGTATCCTACCCTGTGGCCTGTTTCTTATCCATTCCCAAGCTTTACCCTTGATGCTTTTGAGTTTTAACTAAAAGCCTTTCGTGTGGAACTTGATGTTAAAACCTTTTGTAAGTCAGGGTACACCACTTTGTTGGACTTTTCGCAATCCACTTGGGTTGTCATTTCCTCAAAGGATGTTTTGCTCAGATGGCGTTGAAGCATTTTGTTGGGAAACAGGGAGTTTTATCAAGTAATACTCGTGTGTGCAACTTAAATACTGAAATGTCCAATGAATCCCTTTTTAAATGCAGTGACTTTTTATGCAGCATCAGCTGTGTCCCGCATAATACAAGTGAGATAAATGAGCTGTTGGTTTGTTTTTGGTGGGGTCTTGCGTGAGAGAAGAACGTTGGTCAGAACAATGGAATACTATAAATCTTTTAATGTCCATCGGAACATGAAGACTACTCTCTTCCCCCCTTAGACTGTGCATTAGATCATAGAATCATACAGCACAGAAGGAGGCCATTCTGCCCATCGTGCCTGTGCCAGCTCTCTGGAAGAGCCATCCGATTAGTCCCGCTCGCCCACTGTTTCCTCATAGTCCTGCAATTTGATTTCCTTTTCAAGTATATATCCAATTCTATGATCTGAGATCCAGGCTGTATCTAACTTGGAAGCACTTGATGCTGACATTGTGTGTCCAGTGTAGAAAATGCGCCTCGCAGCCTTGGTGACACGTGCCTTGAGAAGCAGAAAAATTCACAAAAATAATTGTTTATTTAACTTTATAGTTTTTTTTTTCTCCAGTAGACAGCCTAAAACTATTTTTGTTTCAAAACTCTTGGATTTTATAACAAAACAGGTCAAGTCTAAAGACCATGCTCTGAAGATACCAACATTCTTGCTTTCTAATATAAATCAAGGACACTGACTGCCGTTCGGAGAGTATGTTGAAATTTATCTTTTGAAACATGCAGTGCGTACAGAATGCATTTCCATTGAGGTCACTGATTTAAATTTAAGCTCAGATTTGTAACCGTTATCAGGTGATACACACATGCTGTGTACCTCGCTGTACTCCATAAACTTGAGCTCACCCAAAAATCTGCTGCCCGTATCCCAACTCGCACCGAGTCCTGTTCACCCATCGCCCCCTGTGCTCGCTGCGCTACATTGGCTTCCGGTCCAGCAACCCCTCGATTTTAAAACTCTCGATCCTTGTTTTCAAATCCCTCCGTGGCCTCGCCCCCCCCTCCCTATCTCTGTAACCTCCTCCAGCCCCACAACCCTCCCAGATCTCTGCTCTCCTCCAGTTCTGGCCTCCTGCGTGTCCCCGATTTTCAACGCCCCCCCACCATCGGCGGCCGTGTTTTCAGCTGCCTGGGCCCTAAGCTCTGGAATTGCCTCCCTAAATCTCTCCACCTCTCTCTCCTCCTTTAAGACGCTCCTTAAAACCCACCTCTCTGACCAAGCTTTTGGACACACGTCCTAATATCTCTTTATGTGGCTCGGTGTCAAATTTTGTTTGATAATCGCTCCTGTGAAGCGCCTTGGGACGTTTTACTATGTTAAAGGCGCTGTATAAATCCAAGCTTTTCTTGTGGAATATGTCTGAAAGTGGCAGATTTCGGACTACAGTGGAATAACTTGCTCCATTAGAAGAGCACTGAGGTGATTCAGACAGATGTTTGAGCAACTACACTTTTAAAAAGTATTTCTTCGAGGATAAAGCGCACTGGGGGCACCCCAAGGATGTGAAAGGCCCCACATCAATACAAGTTTGTTCATTCTTGTTCCTCCTTTCTTTCACTGCTCCGAATTCACCTTTCCTTTCTCGCTTCCATTTTCTTCCTTTTGCTTCATGTCGGGTGAAAATCCCCAACCTGGAGCCTCCTTCAGATGGGAGGAGCGGCGAGCCAAGGCCAGGGATTATTGCAGCTACGCCAACAGACAGTGGCCACACAGTGTGAGAAGCAGGTTTCTCAGCCCGCCAAGGTTAACGTAAAAACCAGAAGATAAAAGGGTGAAAGGGAAACCATTCAACCATCTGTTGCAGTGGAGGAGGAGGCAATTGTTTGACCTGCTGTTCCAAGAATCTATTCAATTTTCCACCAACATATTTAAGAGTATATACCCTAACCTGTTTACTTCAGATTTTTACATTGTTTTGCTTTTTTTAAAAAACAAATCCGCGTTCACTGCACGAGGTGATGCGTCTGTTGTATAAATCCTTAATTCTATAGTACGTGAGAAATTGTTCTTAATGCCTTGGCCTATATTACATTAGAATTTACAGCACAGAAATAGGCCATTCAACCCATCTGGTCTATGCCGGTGTTGATGCGCCACATGAGCCTCCTCCCACTCCTCTTCATCTAACCCTATCAGCATAACTTTCTATTTCTTTCTCCCTCATGTGTTTATCTCGCTTTCCCTTAAATGGATCTGTACTTCCTGATCTTAGAGCAGAGGAGGTTGAGAGGAGATTTGATAGAGGTATTCAAAATCACGATGGGTCTAGACAGAGTAGATAGAGAGAAACTGTTCCCATTAGCGGAAGGGTCAAGAACCAGAGGACACAGATTGAAGGTGGTTGGCAGAAGAACCAAAGGCGACATGAGGGAAAACTTTTTTACGCAGCGAGTGGTTAGGATTTGGAATGCACTGCCTGAGATGGTGGTGAAGGCAGATTCAATTGTGGCTTTCAAAAGAGAATTGGATAAGTACCTGAAGGAAAAATATTTGCAGGGTTATGGGGAAAGGGCGGGGGAGTGGGACTAGCTGAAGTGCTCTTGCAGAGAGCCGGCACGGGCTTGACTGGCCGAATGGCCTCCTTCTGTGCTGTAACCATTCTATGATTTATGATCCTAGTGCAATCAAATTTCAGCTTCAGCTTTATACATGTCCATCTATTCTTATGATGCGGAGATGCCGGTGTTGGACTGGGGTGGACAAATGTGAGAAGTCGCACAACACCAGGTTATAGTCCAACAGTTTTATTTGAAATCGCAAGCTTTCGGAGCGCTGCTCCTTCGTCAGGTGACGAAGGAGCAGCCGCTCCGAAAGCTTGTGATTTCAAATAAAACTGTTGGACTATAACCTGGTGTTGTGCGACTTCTCACATTCATCTATTCTTAATACACAAATCCGGTCTCGTTCACTTTTTTTAAAATTTCCCTCGTGAGAATAATCTGACTTTCCAAATACACCAATCCAAGTATAGTATCTCTCAGTTTACTTTGCTAATTATTGCCTCGTTCTGTGCAAGTTGTTTCACAGCTACTTCAAATCGCGCACCTCGATTCTTTGATTCACTTTCTGCAAGGTCATAATCTTCATTCTGTGGCCATTTTCACGCTTGCAGCTCTTCTTATATTCATCACTTTAAATCTCTCTTTTTGTTGCCTTTAATAGTGCTCTACCAACTGCTAAATTAGTCTAATTCCCTGTGAGAAGGTGAAGAAATAAAATTTATTCAACCAATTGTAAATCTTTGGAAAATGTGGATTTTCTTTTTTTCCCCCACGATTGTTGATTATGGATTGATTTCTTGGGAAACCCATCTCTTCACTATTGCCAAGTTTAATTGATGTTCTTTTGCATCCATTCATGTCTTCCATTGCCGTGGCAGTTTTTAAAAATGAGATTTCTCTCTTGATCCACAAGACTCTGAAAAGAGTCTTATCGAATATTTTTTAAAAATTCAATATCAGCCGCTCTGCCCTTGTCCAATAATAATGTGGCATCCTCAGAAAACCCCCAATAGGCTTCTTGCTCCCTTCCTTAAGTTCCTGCTGTGGTCATCTTCAACCCCATTGATGGCACTCAATAGCATTCTTTAAAATAGGACTTCAGTATTCGGTTAACTGTTACATGGACTGATTTGTAATCCCAATTTGTGTCTCTTGGGACCTTTAACACCCTTGTTTCTAACAAACTACAGGAGATTTTGGTGCAGCTCTTCACACCCTCAGTAGTGTGTGCTATCATTTGGAACTTTCAACTGCACTACGGCCCTGAATTTGCGATCGGAGGCCTCCCGCGGGGGAAATGCCTCTGATCCACAAATAAAATGCCCGCGTACCGGGAGGTACGGAGACTCGTGGTTCTGGGCCTCTCCGGGTACCCGCGGGCAGGGGCCCTCGTATCCCAGGGGCGCAGGCGGATCGCAAGCGCCCCTGGGATCACGTGCGCTGGCCCAACGACTGAAAGAAGGGAATCCCCATTCATGGTGATGGGGATTCCGTATGTACGGAAACCCCATAAGTATAAATGGGAATACCCCAAAAAATACATCTACAGGTCAAATAAAAATTTTTAAATTACGTATTTAAAATGCCATTTAATTAAATATTTAGGGGCTAAAAATAAACTTAACTTATTGTACAGGTTTTTTAATGTATAAATGATTTATTTTTATGTTTTTTTAAACCATTACTCTGGTAAAAGCAGGCCTTGTGTGGTTTTTTTTTACCAGGCGTAAGAATTTCATGGGCATTCGTTGGGCAGAAGTTGGGCAACTCTCCGCCCGCGGATCCCCTTTTCCCGGGGATACGGATAATCTGTCAAGAAGATTGTTGACAGATCGCAAGTTCCGGGTTTTCGCGCTTGCGCTTCGTACGCCTGAACCCGGAACTTGCGCGGCCCTGACTGGCGCGTACGCGCCTGTAGGAGCCGCAAATTACGGCCCTATATGTTTTCTACCAGAGAGCAAGATGTTGACTACGTAACCCCGAATTACTTTGTGCATTATTCTCTCCCGGGACTGCCTCCGTCGTGTTGTACAGTTAATTCGTGTGCTGTGTGTGGGGGGGTGGGGGGAAAAAAACAACAAACCTTGGCAACTCTGAGGCGACAAATTTTGCTTGAAGCTTATCTGCTTCCTAACATTTATGCCCCCTTGTGTTTTTGTGAATGTAAGTGCTGAGTCTCCACTTCATGTTTTAGCAAGGATGTCAAATTTTTCTCCCAAAACTCGCTGGAGAAAATGTAAATCCTTCTCCTCCGTTTCTTTATCCGTACTTTTACAACTTTAACTGAAGAATTTCTTATCCTTTCCAGCACCTGCAGCAACTTGTCATTCGAACTTCCTTTCCCGTCTCCAGTTTTACAGCTAGCGATTCTCCATTTTCCCAGGGACTTTCAATATTCTTTCTCGTTGAGTCGCTCCAGTTTTAAATTACAGTAGACCTTTTTGTTGTGTTTGACTTGGGAACACGCCAGGCAGTGAGGTACGATGAGGGATGCATTGTAATTGAGAGTCTTCAGAAAAGGCACTACAGCATCTGCAATTCACTAAAGATTACTTAACTGTTGGCGTTTACAGTTTTATCTTGGGGTTAGATGTAACTGTTCTCTTGCGCTTGTTTTAACCCTTATTTAATCAATTGGACCTGTGATATTATTCTGTCTTTAATCTGGCCTTTTACTGTCTCCAATCTTGGTGTTACATAAGAACATAAGAAATAGGAGCAGGAATAGGCCACTTGGCCCCCTCGAGCCTGCTCCGCCATTCAATAAGATCATGGCTGATCTTGGGCTCAAAGCCACTTCCCAGCCCGCTCCCCGTAACCCTTCACTCCCTTATCTTGCAAAAATCTGTCTTTCTCCACCTTAAATGTATTTAATGACCCAGCCTCCACGGCTCTCTGTGGCAGAGAATTCCACAGATTTACGACCCTCTGAGAGAAGAAATTCCTCCTCATCTCAGTTCTAAAAGGGCGACCCTTTATTCTGAAACTATGCCCCCGAGTTCTAGATTTCCCCACGAGGAGAAACATCCTCTCTGCATCTACCTTGTCGAGCCCCCTCAGTATCTTATATGTTTCAATAAGATCACCTCTCATTCTTCTAAATTCCAATGAGTATAGGCCCAACCTGCTCAACCTTTCTTCATAAGTCAACCCCCTCATCTCAGGAATCAACCTCGTGAACCTTCTCTGAACTGCCTCCAATGCAAGTATATCCTTCCTTAAATAAGGAGACCAAAACTGTACGCAGTACTCCAGGTGTGGTCTCACCAATACCCTGTACAGTTGTAGCAGGATGTCCCTGCTTTTATACTCCAACCCCCTTGCAGTGTTCTGGTACTCCCCACCTCCTTCGATCTTCCCTTTCTCCCACATTCTAATGGCTTTTAAAACCCAGACTTGGCGTCACTTAATCATTACTTCTTGATTTATCTCGCCTTCCCTCTAATTCTTCCACTCTCGATGGTGCCTTACACTATGGGCTTTGGCTCTTCCCCTTGGTTTCTCAATGAAAAACACATGGGTCCCACTGGCCGTCAGCACCACCACAGCAGTCTGTCATCAGAAATAGCCACCCAGAGTTAAATATAGTCATGCACATGAGTACGGCTGCTTGTACTCAAGAGAAAATGTTAGTCAAATTTTTGCACATTCAGAAAAGGCAGATTTTGCAGGAATTAATGAGGCTTAACAATTATAAAACTAATCGTAAAGTTGTACGGGGCCTGAGAGAAGGATATTGGAGTTTGCTTCCTCAAAGTTGATTTTGTTATTGAAGACTGGAAGTGAGTGTGTCTTTTTTAAAAATAAGTCACACTAATATATTTTAAGATGATTACAAAGACAAGCAAGGAGGAAGCAGAGCGGTGCTGCTGTCTTCTGGGTTATGTCTCTCACTCATGTTCTTGCGCAATCTTGCTCTCTTTTGCTTTCTTTCTCTCGCTTTCGCTCTCTCTCTCTCTCTCTCTCTCTCTCTCTCTCTCTCTCTCTCTCTCTCTCTTTCTCTCTCTCTTCTCTCTTTCTCTCTCTCTCTCTCTCCTCTCTCTCTTTCTCTCTCTTTCTCTCTCTTTCTCTCTCTCTTTCTTTCTCTCTCTCTCTTTCTCTCTCTCTCTCTCTCTCTCTTTCTCTCTCTCTTTCTCTCTTTCTCTCCTTTCTCTCTCTCTCTTTCTCTCTCTCTCTCTTTCTCTCTCTCTCTCTCTCTCTCTTCTCTCTTTCTCTCTTTCTCTCTTTCTCTCTTTCTCTCTCTCTTTCTCTCTTTCTCTCGTTCTCTCTTTCTCTCTTTCTCTCTTTCTCTCTCTCTCTCTCTTTTCTCTCTTCTCTTTCTCTCTCTTTCTCTCTTACATAAGAAATAGGAGCAGGAGTCGGTCATACGGCCCCTCAAGCCTGCTCTGCCATTCAGTAAGATCACGGCTGATTATCGACCTCAACTCCACTTTCCTGCCTGATACCCATATCCCTTGATTCCAAAGTTTGTTTGTTTCCTTCTTTCTTTCCATCTTTTGCTGTCTCCCTCTCTCGGGTCAGAGGGTTCATCACCGACCAGGTTTGGATGTCAGTCTGGACTACCATCATCTATGGTTGGTCCATCTAACCAAACACACCAGTGGTCTTGCTTTACGCCATCTCCTCTGAACTTCCACGGTGTATGTACGATGAGGAGAGACTAATGCACACAAGATATTTGGGAGGGAAGGTCTGGGGCAACTGTTTTGAGTCCCACTCTTCACCCAACATCTAATGGTTATTAGCATTCAATATCAATGTTCAAAGGCCTACAATCACTTAATTCTAAACCTAGTTTGCACTATTTGTTTGGACTGTACGGGCTCTTTTTTGCCTACATGGATTCTGTGCAGCGCTATTCATGAACTTGAAAGCTGTTCATTATAAAAATAAGTATACTTGGAAGCAATTTCAAGGCTGTAATCTTTCTGGATTTAGATGATCGTTGTAAACCACTTGAAGTTCACTTTGCAGTTCATGAGCCCCAAATCCATTAATCTGTCTATGTAATGCGTAATTTTTCAATGATGAATATCATCTTGTGCTTGGCTTGACTGGCAAGAACCCTGAGTTTCGGCTTGGATTTTCAATGTTTGTGATCAATGTTTTCTCTCTTTTTTTTTCATGCGCGGTCCCTTTAACCGGCTGCGTGGCCCAATCAGATTTTCACACGTGCGCGGTTTCTTCATTGTGAAAGCCGGCCAGCGGCCTGCGCGGGACCTCCAGCCGTGCAGCTTAACGGGAACGTCGTTTGTGATCCCTTTCTTTTTTTTTGTTTCCCATTGTAGGATGAATCTTAAAATTGTTAAAGAATTAGGTGATCGGGCAGCTCAAGGCCGAGCATATGGTAACCTAGGCAACACGCATTACCTTTTAGGAAACTACAATGACGCCATAGCATTTCACAAAGAGGTAAAGATCAGTTGTTGCGTGTGACACTGCCGTGACTTGAAATGACGTTTTGTTCTGAAAATGGAAAGTTTTTCTAATTACCCGCTGTTGTCAGACTGCTTCAAAGGATGGGTTGAGAAAGAAGTAGAACATACACTCATAGAATCTTAGAATAGTACAATACAGCACAGGAGGAGACCGTTCGGCCCATCGAGTCTGCTAATCTCCACCCTCCTAATAGCAAGATCCTCAAGAGCCATGTAGTTCTGGTGCTTTGGTAAGATCCATTGTAGGGCGTGACCCAGAAGATAGCATTAAATATGACTGGGGAACAGAAAGGAGCCTGAATCCTTGTCTTTGAGAGTGTCTATTGACACCGCTTTGTCAGCCAATGAGTTGCACTGCGTCAGCCAATGAGTTGGAGGTAGGGAGTGACTTACAGCAAACAGTCTATTTTACAGCAAAAAAAGTCTATTTACTCAGCAAACCGGGTCTATTTAAATAGTGCACTACAGCAAACAGTCTACAGAGTCTATTTAAAAAGAGTGTCTACGAACATACAGCAAACAGGAACTCATGGCTAAAACTACAGCAACGCCTCCCGATTAAAAGCAGGGTGATTTCTCCGCAACATGCTGTGAGCGGAGGATGGTCACAGAATGCAAATTCTGTGCATTAAAATTAATCCCAGTCACGTATAGCAGTGCGTGATTGGCGGGGGAATTACCCAGTCATCTCCCGGGTCATTCTGGCCGGGAATAGTGATGTCACTATATGCAGCCTGTCTTTCTAGCAGCAATAGTACTGGGACTAAGAAGCTGCCATAGTTAATAAATGGGTGGAGCAGGCCAGATGGCTAAACTGCCTGTGCGACATGCTAAAGGCTATGAATTTTTGTTTGTATAAGCATATGGTTAGTGTTGAGCACGAACTGATTCAACGGGAATGGACAGAATCATATTATCAGATGGAGAAATCTGATTGCGGAGTCCTAATATTTATAATGAGATAGGATGTCGACATGCTATTGATCCTCAGCTGGAAAATTCATTAAATGAGCCACAAATGTCCGGAAAGTAAACCAGCACATAACTATTAATAATAGATTTTTAATATAATTGCTGGATAACTGATTAATTTTTCATCCCACTTGTGGTTAGAGTAGAAGTGGAAGCATAAGCTCAAGGGGCATAATTTCAGTGCAAAAATAAAAGGTCTGTGCTAACTATTATTGAAAGCCAGACATTTGTTAGTGTTGTGGGAGGGATTGGGTCTCGGCTGCAAGTACAAGGAGAACTCGGAATCGGAGCTGGCCGGGCAGCGGAGGTGCAACGTGGACATGGAGATGTTTGCTGTCAAAAAAAAAATGAGGGCTGATCCAATCCATGATTCCTTTGCCCACATTCTAGCTACTGGATAATAAGGATGACATTGGTAGTTCTGTGGAGAGATTGGAGAAGCTAAGATTGTTCTCCCTTAGAGCAGAGAAGGTTGAGGGGAGACCTAATTGAGGTGTTCAAAATTGTGAGGGGTTTTGATAAGAGCAAGTTGGGAGAAACTGTTCCCTCTGCCAAGTGTGTCCTTAACCAGAGGTCGTAGATTTAAAATAATTGGCAAAAGAACTAGAGGGGAACCACCGCTTTCTCCCCCACCCCCCACCCTCTTTCCACCCCCCACCCTCTTTCCACCCCCCACCCTCTTTCCACCCCTCACCCTCTTTCCACCCCCCACCCTCTTTCTCCCCCACCCCCCCAGCTATGGGGAGGTGTTGATTAATGCAACTGACATCGGGATCAGGGGAATGGTGGGAACATATCCTCATCCCATCTCTCGCTGGTGTTGCTCCAAGAAAATTTATATTTCCAAAAAAATTACACATTTTGGACCCTTCATTTCAGAAATTGGGCAGGAGAATAACTTGTTCTGGCGAGATCGTGACTATGCTAATCAGATGTGCAAATCTAGAACATTTTAATTTGAGGGCCAGGATTAAATGAAATTTGGCAATTTATGCAAAATGGTTTCAACTGAGGAAGATTTTAAACGTTTAGATGGAAGCGCTCGTGTGGAGCATAAACGCCGGCGTGGACTGGTTGGGCCAAATGGCCTGTTTCTGTGCCGTACGTTCTACGTAATAATGAGGGACAAACAGTGGACGTCTGAAACGAATGGCTGTATAATCTGGTCTTGATGTGTTCTCCCAAGTATTTGGAGCTATTCGCATGTTTTAAGATTCTGAGGCAAGCTAATATAGCAGCAGACTCTGTGGAGGTAATTTTTTTGTCTGAGCTTGACGTGGTTATCGGAGACCATCTTCTATAGGGGGCGCTGGTATCAAGTAGGTAGCTCTACAAATGTCGCTCTTAAAAAAAAATATGTCACAGTCGCGCAGTAAAATGAAGGCACTAGCCTACTAGAAAACACTTGTGCAAATGCTCAATTTAAAATAATAATTAGCAAATGGTGGAAAATACTTTCCCAGCGGGAAAGTCGTGAATAATGCAGAGATATTGAAATACCTAATACATCAGTTTCCAGTGATGTTCGAGAGGCCCAGTGGATGTGACAACTTTTTTTCTAATTAATTTTTTTTTTCAAGCGTCTTTCAATAGCAAAAGAATTCGGAGACAAAGCAGCTGAGAGAAGGGCCTACAGCAACTTGGGAAACGCGCACATATTCCTGGGGAAGTTTGACGTGGCTGCTGAAAATTACAAGTAAGATTTCTTTGCTTGGTTCACAGGAACAGGAGGAGGCCGTTCAGCCCCTCGAGCCTGTTCCGCCATTCAATTAGATCACGGCTGATCTGTATTTTAACTCCCATCTTCCTGCCTTGGTTCTGTAACCCTTCATACCCTTTGCCTAACAAAAATCGATCAATCTCAGTCTTGAAATTTTCAACCTCAGCAGCTTTTTGGGGGAGAGAGTTCCAGATTTCCACCACCCTTTGTGTGAAGAAGTGCTTCCTGACATCACCCCTGAACGGCCTGGCTCTAATTTTAAGGTTATGCCCCGTTGTTCTGGACTCCCCCCACCAGAGGAAATAGTTTCTCTCTATCTACCCTATCAATTCTTTCAATCATTTTGAACACCTCAATTAGATCACCCCTTAATCTTCTGCATGCAAAAGAATACAAGCCCAGTCTATGCAACCTGTCCTCATAATTTAACCGTTTTAACCCAGTTCAACAGAGACGAGTGTTTTGAATCCTGTGGGTATATCTGAGAAGAACAGAAAATGAAACAATATGGTGGTGGGGGCGGTTACAGTTTATTTCATATGTAGGAAAGCTCTTGCTTGCTACTGCTCATTAGTAAGCCACAAGTTACGTCGCTACAAAGTCTTCAACATAGCTAAACGTCCAAGGCAGTTCACAGTTGGACATCAGGTGCCTGAGGGTAGAGGTCGGTTAGGGGGAGGTGGCTAAAGGCTCTGTCGAAAAGGAGGCTTTTGAAAACGTGGGGAGCTGTGGCAACACTAAGGGGTTGAGGGAAGGAATTCCACAGTGCAAGATGGCTGAAGGCTCAACCCTCGATGGTAGAACAGAGGAAGGGGGGTGGGGGGTAACCTGCAGTTGGAGGATGCAGGAATGTAGGGCTGGAGTTGATTACAAAGGTAGGGGAGGGTGAGGCTATGGTTAGATGAGGAAATCTAGGGGCTGGAAGGACGGACAGGGGAGCTAATGGCGGTAGGGGAGTGGGATTTTATGCGAGTAGGTTGAAGGCAGCAGTGTTCTGGGTTGAGTTGGGGGTTTTAAGTCCATTGGTGTCACGGAAACTGGGCAGCAGAATTACTTTATCAGTGTTGGTAAGATTGAGACCACTCTCATTTTAAATATGCAAGTGTCGATCAATTAAAAGGGACAAGTTACTAACTCGAGCAAATATTTCCGATTTAAGCAAGTTTTTTTAATGTTCAGATAGAAGATAATGAGGGGGTCACTGAGGAGCAGCGTCAAGTCTGGAGGCAGCCAGGTGTGCATGAGGGTTTCTTCAATAGTCGGAGAGAACTGGGGGCAGAGACCAGCCATGTTTTGGAGCTGAACGTAGGCAGTGTTGCTGATGGACTGGGTGTGGGGTTTGAAGTTCAGCTCAGGGGGTCAACCAGAACCCAGAGGCCGCAACACTATGGAGTTGGGTTTGAGTGGGCAACCAAGGACCTAAGAAATAGGAGCAGGAGTCGGCCATACGGCCCCTCGAGCCTGCTCCGCCATTCAAGAAGACCATGGCTGATCTTCGACCTCCGCTCCACTTTCTCGCCCTATCCCCACATCCCTCGATTCCCTTAGTGTCCTTAGAGGGGGATGGCATCAGCGATGGGGCGTGGAACTTCTGGCGGGAGTGACCTCCGAGTCTGTTAAACTGCAAGAAGTGCAGGTTAATCCCAAATTAGATGGTGGGACAGGCAGTCGAACAGCTTGGCAACAGCCATCGAATCCAGGGCCAAGAACAAATGGAATATTGCTCTGTGGACCATTGTGTATTCTGTTTTAATGACCTGGTTAAATGACACAAGTCTAGTCATGTGGACACTCTGCATGCAGTTAGACTCCTTCAGTAATGTCATGAAACTGTCATAATGATTTGACTGATGAAGCATAATGAAGTGTTGCCCAATGAGCATTCTCGTCCAGAAATTAGGCAAAATCATTGGACAAACTTTTAACGTGCTTTCTCACCCTGTCCTTCTCATTGCACCGTTACATTATTGCATTGCAGATGGGTTTCAGGCTTCGCTTCAGGCTCAGACTATTAGTGAAACGCTGATTATTCACATAGTTACCTCCACCTCATTTGTAGTTGTAACTTCATCGAGGATTTATGAGGGTGCTCCTTCCCCGGGTGCCCCCCCGCACCCCACCCCGCCAGCACAATTTAAAGAAAATTGGCCTGAAAAAAGAAGTTATTGGATTACCAAGATTCAAAAAAAAACAATTTATTAATGTCGGGTTAAAAAGCTGCTTTTTAGCTGTGGGCTGTTGTCATAATTCCCATTTTCCCATAAGACATAAAACCGCAGCTGCTTCCCAGAAGGTCGTCGTGAAGGTTAATGACCGCATCATAATCATAAGTAAGATCATTAAACGGGCTCCCGTCTCTGGACTGTGCAAAGCAATCATTGTGTTGGAGTGAATGATGATCTGCAACAGACTCCGAGCCATGTGTTAGTCCTTTGCTACACATGGCCAACTCCAGCTGAACGCACATCAGATATGTACCCAGAATTAAAGCTCACGCTGTTTGTATAGAATTACAGTGCAGCAATTCTCATCCCCCTTCATTCCCACTGTACGAATTTCTAAAGGACCGCATCTTGCCTCCACTAAGTCTTTACGTAGACCCACACGACATTAAACGCTTTCGATAGTTTTCGTCGATAAATTGACCGTCCGGTGTCGAGCTGCACCAAGAAGATTCCAAGTTTGATTCCTGGTCACCATAGAATCTTACAGCGCAGA
The DNA here is from genome assembly GCA_030390025.1 of Squalus acanthias. Taxonomy (NCBI): domain Eukaryota; kingdom Metazoa; phylum Chordata; class Chondrichthyes; order Squaliformes; family Squalidae; genus Squalus; species Squalus acanthias. The sequence goes on from CM059438.1 coordinate 93,338,066, forward strand.
AGGGGGCCATTCAGCCCATTGTTTCTGTGCCAGCTCTTTGAAAGAGCTCTCCAACTAGTCCCAAACACAATAGCAAAATATTGCGGATGTTGGAAAACTGAAATAAAAACAGAAAATGCTGGAAATACTCAGCAGGTCAGGCAGCATCTGTAGAGAGAGAAACTGAGTTAACGTTTCCGGTCGATGACCTTTCGATGCCCTGCTCTTTTTCCCCCATAGCCCTGCAAATTGTTTCCTTTTTTAAATCTATATCTCAATTCCTTTTTGAAAGTTACTGTTGAATCTGCTTCCACCGCCCATTCAGGCAGCGCTTTCCAGATATCACTGCTAGCACAGAGTGGTAGCATGCTTACCTCTGAGTCAGAAGATTCTGGGTTCAAGTCCGACTCCAGAGACTCGAGCACAAAAATCTAGGCTGACACTCCGGTGCAGTACGGGGGGAGTGCCGCACTGTCGGAGGTGCCGTCTTTCAGATGAGACGTTAAACTGAGGCCCCGTCTGCCCTCTCTCAGGTGGATGTAAAAGATCCCACGGCACTATTTCGAAGAAGAGCAGGGGGAGTTCTCCCCGGTGTCCTGGCCAATATTTATCCCTCAATCAACATCACTTTAAAAAAAAACCGACTATCTGGTCATTTATCACATTGTTGTTTGTGGGGGCTTGCTGTGTGCAAATTAGCTGCCGCGTTGCAACAGTGACGACACTTCAAAAAGTGCTTAATTGGCTGTAAAGTGCTTTGGGACGTCCTGATAGGCGCTATATAAATGCAAGTCTTTTTTTAAACTGTAAATTGCCAGAGAGACTCGTACTTGAACAAGGACATTCAGCGTGTTCCTTGTATAACAGCAGTGGCTGCAACTGTAGTTCTTCAGCACGTAGCTGTTCATCTGCATTTTACAGTAGATCCACTCTGTACTCGCACTTCATGTACTTTGGCTAGGTCGGGATCTTCGATTCAAATTACACAGTAGCAGTTTTCAGCAGTGAGCTGGTTAGTAATTGTGAAAAGCTACGTCCTTGTCGAAGTAGCTTTCTTCTATTTTGGGACTGATCAGTGGGTACATAGTGTTCTGAGATGAGTACGGTTCAACCTTTAAATTACAGCGCTTGAAATTATGTTGTCTGCAAGTAACACCTGGCTGGGCTGCTGGGATTGAAAGTTGGTGGTTGAGAGCATATAAGAACATAAGAACATAAGAAGTAGGAGCAGGAGTCGGCCATACGACCCTTTGGGCCTGCTCCGCCATTCAATAGGATCATGGCTGATCCGAACCTAGACTCACGTCCACTTCCCTGCCCGCTCCCCAGAACCCTTAATTCCCTTATCAGCTAGGAAACTGTCTATCTCCGTTTTAAATTTATTTAATGTCGCAGCTTCCACAGCTCTCTGAGGTAGCAAATTCCATAGATTTACTACCCTCTGAGTGAAGAAGTTTCTCCTCATCTCAGTTTTGAAACGGCAGCCCCTTATTCTAAGATTATGCCCCCTAGTTCTAGTCTCACCCATCAGTGGAAACATCCTCCCCGCATCCACCCGATCAAGCCCCCTCACAATCTTATATGTTTCGATAAGATCGCCTCTCATTCTTCTGTATTCCAATGAGTAGAGGCCCAACCTACTCAACCTTTTCTCATAAGTCAACCCCCTCATCTCCGGAATCAACCGAGTGAACCTTCTCTGAACTGCCTCTAGAGCAAGTATATCTTTTCTTAAATATGGAAACCAAAACTGTACGCAGTATTCCAGGTGTGGCCTCACCAGTACCCTGTATAGCTGAAGCAAGACTTCCCTGCTTTTATACTCCATCCCCCTTGCAATAAAAGCCAAGATTCCATTGGCCTTCCTGATCACCTGCTGTACCTGCAGACTAACCTTCTGTGTTTCATGCACCAGGACCCCCAGATCCCTTTGTACTGTAGCACTTTGCAGTTTCTTTCCATTTAGATAATAACTTGCTCTTTGATTTTTTCTGCCAAAGTGCATAACCTCACACTTTCCAACATTATATTCCATCTGCCAAATTTCTGCCCAGGGATGCTTTACTCAGCATTAACGTAACTCTAACCCTGAGGCTTTAAGATTTGTCCCTTTTATGTTGGAAAGGGAGATAATCTGTAACTCCTGTCAGTGTGTGTGTTTCATCTTTAGACTCCTTAAACTTTTTTTTTTAAAAGCTGAAGTATAATCTACTCCTCCAGACCTGAAGGCTACTGATTTTTGTTTTCAAATTGTGCTGGTTCCCACCCCTCAACCCAGTCCCTCCACCCTACTTTCAGATGTGGTGGATCTGATATTGAGCTGGCACTGCCCATTTTCCACGTGCTGTCCCCGAGGAACTGGTGTAAATGTGTGGGAACTCCCGAGTCGCCAGTCCTTTGGCCCAGAACTTGCAATGACTCTGTCCAGAACTTTAAGGAAAATAACGTTTGATTTCTAGTTAGCCGTAGAACTGCAGTGTTAACTCTTTTTGGGCTTCTATCGGTAGCAATTACAGCAGATTAGTCTATTCATGTGGGACTCTGTCTGATTTCACAAACCTTCGATTCCAATAAAAACAAACAAAATTCACAATGAAATTATTTAGAGCAGATGTGACACTGTGATGTGACACTGTGATGAGAGGTTATACCTATCCGGAAAGATCGAACAGGTTGGGGCTCGTTCTTCTGGAAAAGAGAAGACTGAAGGGTGACCTGGTAGAGGTCTTCAGGATTATGAAAAGGTTTGATAGGGCAGACGTAGAGAAGATGTTTTCACTTGTGGGCGAGACCAGAACTAGGGGCAGTAAATATAAGACAGTCACTAATAAATCCAATAAGGGAATTCAGGAGAAACTTCTTTACCCAGGGAGTGGTTAAGGAGAATAGTATAGGGGAAGCTAGATAAGCACATCAGAGAAAGGAATAGAAGGATATGTTGATGGGGTTAGATAAAGGCTCGTGTGGAGCACAAACACTGGCACGGACCAGTTGGGCCGAATGGTCTGTTTCTGTGCTGTAAATACTTTGCAATAAGAAATCGGAGCAGGAGTAGGCCATATTGACCCCTCGAGCCTGCTCCGCCATTCAATAAGATCATGGCTGATCTTCCTCAACTCCACTTTCCCGCCCCATCCCTCTGATGTGATGTGGAGCTGCAGCTATTTTGTTCGAAGGTAAATGACCATCAAGTCTTGTTTCTACAGTGTTATTTTGGGGGAAGTGTGATCGCGTTAGATAACGCAAACATAGACGTCAAATTAAGAGGTCGCTGTGGACTAAGTAAGATGTACTTTTGTTGAAAAATGGGAGAATAAGGAAGAACTTGTATTTTTATCGCAGCTTTCACGTCTTCGGGATGTCCCAGAGTGCTTCACGGCCAATGAATCACCTTTTGAAGCGTAGTTAGTGTTGTTTCTTCGGCAGACAATTTGCACACAGCCATGTCCCAAAACAGTATTTTATGACCAGGCAAATAGAGTTTATGAAATAAGCAAACATTTGGTTCAGACACAAAATCCAGGCCAGACGGCAGTTTTAGCTGCCTCCACAGGTCAGGGAAATCTTGAGGTTATCAGAAATGGAGACGAAATTGATGTACGGTTAAATTGTGCATCTGGGAATGATTCATAAAATGGGAGGTATAATGGATGTCATCAAAAGTTGCCACTTGCACGTCAAAGCTGATATGGAATAACGAGGCATATCTCTGCAAATTATGCAGAGCTAATGATTGCAGATTAGCGATGACAGTTGTGTGTTCTACAGTAGGGGGGGGTCAAAAACTGAGACGGTGGTCATGGCTAGACGGTGTTGGGGCCTGATATTTGGGCCAAGAGACTTAGACTTTACAGAGGCGCGATGCATCTCATCGAAAGGGTGTTGATGGTTTTGATCATTCATGACTTGATGATGTGATGGTTAAAACCATGTGGCCACATTATTGGCTTCTTTCTGAGAGCTGGGCATCCAATCCGACACCACTGTCGAGAGTGGGCTTGTTGCCAGCTTTCTACAGAATTTTGGTTCAATTTTATATTAAAAAGCACACACTTGGATTAAGTCCAAAATCCAGTGGACAAGACTATGGTAGGCTGCAGAGTTGAATCTAGCCAGAAAAATGCCCTACCCAAAGTTGTGTTGCAGGAAGGTAATGGCGTTCTATTTTCTTTCTGCCGCCCCACTTTCATCATAGATAAGTGCAATGTTTCAAGCTGGGTTTGTCTGCTATGTCGGCTCATGTTTTTGAAAGGCTTGGAGCAGAACAAGGACGTTCATTGAACACAACAACAACAACTTGCATTTATGTAGCACCTTTAACGTAGTAAAACATCCCAAGTTACTTGGCAGGAGCGATTATCAAACAACATTTGACACCGAGCCACGTAAGGAGATATTGGGACAGATGACCAAAGGCTTGGTCATTAGAGGTAGGTTTTAAGGAGCGTCTTAAGGTAGGAGAGCGAGCCAGAGAGGCGGAAAGGTTTAGGGAGAGAATTCCCGAGCTGGGGGCCAAGGCAGCTGAAGGCGTGGCCGGCAATGGTGGAGCGATGAAAATCAGGGATGCACAAGAGGCTAGAATTGGAGGAGCGCAGATATCAGGGAGGGTTGTAGGGCTGGAGGAGGTTACACATCCGTTCCATAACTGGTCTGTAGAGAAGTTTGTTCTTGGTGATCTTGCTCAAGTGGAAAGATCTTTACGTCTACCCTATAGAACGCTTTCATAATTTTGAAGACCTTTATCAGGTCACCACTCAGCCCCGGCCTGTTCAGCCTTTCCTGATAGTTGTACCAGTAACATTGAGAGAGGACACTCTCTCTCTCTCTCTCTCTCTCTCTCTCTCTCTCTCTCTCAAAGCATTTGTTGGATTACAGACACGCTGGAAAACAATTTATTTCGAACTGCAGACAACTAATTAATCATTAGTTGGCCGATCTTGAGGATCCTACGTGCATGCTGGAATTTTATATTCCACTATTAAGAAAAGAAAGAAAGACTTGCATTTCTACAGCACCTTTCACAACCTCCGGACGTCCCAAAGCGCTTTACAGTCAATGAAATACTTTTGAAGTGTGGTCACTGTTGTAATGCAGGAAACACGGCAGCCAATTTGCGCAAAGCAAGCTCCCACAAACAGCAATGTGATTATGACCAGGGAGGATGTTTCCCCTGGCTGGGGAGTCTGGAACCAGGGGTCACAGTCTCAGAATAAGGGGTCGGCCATTTAGGACTGAGATGAGGAGAAATTTCTTCACTCAGAGGGTGGTGAATCTTTGGAATTCTCTGCCCCAGGGGGTTGTGGAGGCTCAGTCGTTGAGTGTATTCAAGACAGAGAGCGATAGATTTGGGGATAGTGCAGGAAAGTGGAGATGAGGTAGAAGATCAGCCATGATCTTATTGAATAGCGGAGCAGGCTCGAGGGGCCGAATGGCCGACTCCTGCTTCTATTTCTTATGTTCTTAAATAATCTGCTTTTAGTGATGTTGGTTGAGGGATAAATATTGGCCCAGGACACCGGGGAGAACTCCCCTTCTAATATTGGGGGTGAGGTGGCCCCATTTGATTCGCCCTGATTAAAGATTGTTAGAAGTAAGGTCAGTAAAGTTACAATTGTACAGTTGTTCAATTAGTGTATGGAAACCAATTAAAAAATAAATAAATAACACTGGCTTTCTGGTCGAGATGCATGTTCTGATCGGGAATCTGTTTGCATTACTTTGTCAGCTGACGTGTTTCATTTATTTCCACAGAAAAACACTTCAGATATCCAGACAGCTGAAGGACCAAGCAGTTGAAGCTCAAGCCTGTTACAGCCTTGGCAACACTTACACCCTGTTGGAGGACTACGAGAAAGCGATCGACTACCACCTCAAACATCTGTCTATTGCCCAGGAACTAAATGACAGGTAGAGGCTTTGAAACAGCCATTTATTTTTTACTTTTGTGTGTGTGTGCGTGTGTGTGTGAGAGTTGCTGCTGGCATTTGTTTTATTTTGTATAATACTGTTATTCATTGTCAGCTTTTTTTGTGGCCATGATGTGGAGATGCCGGTGTTGGACTGGGGTGGACAAAAATGAGAAGTCGCACAACACCAGGTTATAGTCCAACAGTTTTATTTGAAATCACGAGCTTTCGGAGCGGCTGCTTTACCTGACGAAGGGGCAGCAGCGCTCCGAAAGCTCGTGATTTCAAATAAAACTGTTGGGCTATAACCTGGTGTTGTGCGACTTCTCAGCTTTTTTTGTCTACAATCGTTGCGGAAACTATATTTCAGTGAGCGAGTGGTCAATCTATGGAACAGGCTCCCTCGGGAGACGGTGGAAGCAGTTAGTATTGATTCATTCAGATGCAGATTAGATAGGTTTCTTTCAGAAAATAACATTTTGGGATACAGTGAATGAGTAATCTGAGACATGACGTGTGGTGAGTGTAGCAAACTCGGGAGGAACAGGTGTCTTTGGACCTGTGGTTCCCAAAGCTCTCCAACAGTGGGGGTTTTCCTCGCCTCATGTCTGGGTCTGTTGTAGACTCATTGATAGAGATTGATCGCTGTGATTAGTCAACAACTCCATTATCGTTGGACCATGTGACTACTAGGATGGTCATAATGTGGAGATGCCGGTGTTGGACTGGGGTGGACAAATGTGAGAAGTCGCATAACACCAAGTTATAGTCCAACAGCTTTATTTGAAATCACAAGCTTTCGGAGCGCTGCTCCTTCTTCACCTGACGAAGGAGCAGCGCTCCGAAAGCTTGTGATTTCAAATAAGACTGTTGGACTATAACCTGGTGTTGTGCGACTTCTCATACTAGGATGGTAGAAGACAAACTAGAGAGACCTTGGTCTTTTTTCGTCTAGCAGTTCCTATGATGTTCCTACCCCTCTGTTGGCGCAGTTGTTAAATGCACCTTGCGATGCGTATGGTATCGAGGCATGCAGAGCACGTAGGTCGTGTATTCACTCCTTGGTCTCTTCTCTGTTACCTACTCTCAACTGGAGTACCAGTGGGGCAGTACAATTGTCATTGGTGTTGCCTGGCCAAGAAATGGAATGTGGATGCTGGGGCTCGATTGAAATTTTCAAGACTGAGATAAATAGATTTTCGTTGGGTAATGATAACGGGAACGTTGCTCTGTATCCCTTGATCAGCCGTGCGGCCGCACAGCTGTCTGGAGGACCCGCGCAGGCTGCTCACCGGCTTTTCAATGGGAAGAATCACACGTGCGCAAAGAATTGAATGGGCCGCGCAGTCAGTTAAAGGGCCCGCGCACCAGAAATGTGGCGCAAAGGTGGGTAAATGGACTTAAGATGCAGCTCAGCCATATCTAACTGAATGGCGGAACAGGCTCGAGCGGCTGAATTGCTACGTTCCTAAAAGTAAGGCGCCCATGTTTCCTGTTGGTGAGCGCTGGCAGAATGTGAGGGCGCAAATGTTTCTCGAATGAGGGCCGGGTTGGTCTCTGCTGGGTTCCCACCACGGTGGAATAGTCTGCTGGGACTCGCTGTGCATATGAAGAGTAGCTACTTGAATGAGGTACTGGGGAAGTTCCCAATGGTGAGAGATTGGGAAATGTTGGTGTTCAGAGGGACCTGGGTGTCCTTGTACACGAGTCACTGAAAGTTAACACGCAGGTACAGCAAGCAATTAGGAAAGCAAATGGTATGTTGGCCTTTATTACAAGAGGATTTGAGTGTAAGAGTAAAAATGTCTTACTGCAATTATATAGGGCCCTGGTGAGACCACACCTGGAGTATTGTGTTCAGTTTTGGTCTCCTTACCTAAGGAAGGATATACTTGCCATAGAGGGAGTGCAACAAAGGTTCACCAGACTGGTTCCTGGGATGGGGGGGGGTGTTGTCCTATGAGGAGAGATTGAGTAGACTAGGCCTATATTCTCTAGAGTTTAGAAGAATGAGAGGTGATCTCATTGAAATGTACAAAATTCTTACAGGGCTTGACAGGGTAGATGCAGGGAGGATGTTTCCCCTGAATAAGGGGGTCAGCCATTTAGGACTGAGATGAGGAGAAATTTCCTCACTCAGAGGGTGGTGAGTCTTTGGAATTCTCTACCCCAGAGAGCTGTGGAGGCTCAGTCGTTGAGTATATTTAAGACAGAGATCGATAGATTTTTGGGATATTAAGGGAATCAAGGGATATGGGGATAGTTCAGGAAAGTGAAGGTGAGGTAGAAGATCAGCCATGATTTTATGGCTCGAGGGGCCGAATGGCCGACTCCTGCTCCTATTTCTTATGTTCTTATGTTCTGATGCTCCAGCATGAGCCAGTGTTTTAGCAGAGGAGGAGTAAGGATTGGGGGAAATAGTTTAATTAACGTTTTAAGTAGTCATTGCTGGTACTTGGGAAATACAATGAAATCTAACTGTGGTATCAAGTTTGAATTAATCAGAGGGAGGTTCGGTAACCTACACCTGGAGGATATGCCAGACTTGCTTATTTTCTTCCATGCCCCTTGAACTTTTCCATTTCTAAAATCACTATCGCCTTTCAATGTATGTTTGTGTTCATCAGCTTCATATTCTTATAAATTTTCTTTAAAGCACAGGGATTCTGATCAGAACACTAGTACATAGCAATAATGAATTTACTCAAACAGAAATAAAACCGGAAAACATGAACAAACTTCAACAAGGTGCATTTTGTATGTTGTGTATTATGTATGTCCTAACTCGCACCAAGTCCCGCTCACCCATCACCCCTGTGCTCACTGGCCTACCTTGACTCCCAGTTAAGCAACGCCTCAATTTTAAATTCTTATCCATGTTTTCAGATCCCTCCGTGGCCTCACCCCTCTCTATCTCTGTAATCACCTCCAGCCCTACAACCCTCCGACATCTCTGCGCTCCGCCAATTCCGCCCTCTTGAGCATCCCCGATTTCCTCCGCTCCACCATTGGCGGCTGTGCCTTCAGCTGCCTGGGCTCTAAGCTCTGGAATTCCCTCCCTAAACCTCTCTGCCTCTCTCTCCTCCTTTAAGACGCTCCTTAAAACCTACCTCTTCGACCAAGCTTTTGGTCACCTGTCCTAATATCTCCTTGTGTGGCTCGGTGTCAAATTCTGTTTGATAATCGCTCCTGTGAAGCACCTTGGGTCTTTTTACTACATAAAGGTGCTATATAAATACAGGTTGTTATTTGTAATTCATATATTGTAATGTACTTTTTTTGATTAGGATTTCCTCTTTTTCTGAATTGCAGTTATGTTGCAACACAACCCTGTATTAATACATTGTTGGTATGGTGTGCAGATAACATATTTCAGGGTACAGTACATGGCACTGATAGGGCGTTGCTAAATTGAAGAAGTGGGAATTAAAAACAAAAATATATAAAGATTTTATATTTAGAGTATTTGAAACAGGCTATAGGCCCCTTGAGATTTGTGGAAATTAATTTCGCAGATAGCCCTAACATCATTTTTCAGCCCTCCCTTATCCAGTCAGCCTTCATTCCAAGCCCGTGTGAAGTTTAATATTTTTACTGTTGTGCTGTTGTCGCACATCAGAGCAGCATGAAATACGGCCTGTTCATTCCGAAGTGCCGACTGTTTGCCGATGGAAGGTTTTCGTGACTTATCTGAAAGCATTTCCTACAGTTTCTGAGCAAATGGTCAATGAATTTTATTCCGTGGGGGGCGCAGTAATTTGCCAACTCCAAGTCCATTATTCCATCGGGTTGGGACAAATTATAGTTGCCAGGTACAATTAGATTTTTACAGTTTAAAAAAAAATATCTGCACTGCTCCTTCGATTTCAGAACAGCTTAAAATTCATCACACAACTGGAACACGTCTGTTACTGATGTCATTTTTGAAGCCAAGGGATCTGTCTATTCCCTAAATAGTTACAAAACTGCCTGATCCCTTTTCTTAATTGATATGGAGTAGAGAGGGCTCTAAGGTTTTTTTAAAAATTTAAACACGCATACTAAGTCTTGTCTTGTCTCGGTTGAGTCGGCACATGCAGTCTAGCTGTACTCTGCCAACCTTGTCAGGGGTGAGGTCACTGGGCGAGTGCGACCGTGAAATTACTCATTCAAATTCTTCGGTTTAGGTTTAAATGTGACTAGTGAGCTTTGCTGTTATTATTTCGTCATCTAACTGGTCCTGGTCGACAATTGTTCATTGCGGGGGCGGGGAAAGCTGAACCTGTGCGCGTCTTTCATGACTGGTCGCCTCGTCAGTTTCTGGCTGTTCCACCTCATGCTGATCTGTTGTTCCGTGCAGGTTACAGCGCACTTTCCATTCCGATTCCAGTTTGTCCATTGACGCGCCTTGTGGAGCCGAGAGTCCCGTTGAGTTAAATTTTCTCCAATTAATCAAATGGCAAGCGACAGCAGAGTCTAAAAGTCCGGGTATCTTGCCTGCGCCCTTGGCTTCGGAGAAGAAGAGCAGACTTCACCTGGCCCTCCAGTAGAAAGAGAAATCACCCTGCCAGCCCGAGTCAGTGTAGAAGGACACCGTGTCCGCACTCGATTCGTGCCTTTTCATTTTGGAACGCTGTTAAAACTTCCTCCAACATTCGAGAAGTTTGACCCCCCTCAAAGCAAACCCTGCAGTTTATTTTCTTCCATCTTGCAACTTGCCCATCTGGTCCTCTGGCTTGATTTTTTTTGGCCTGTGCCAAGAGTTGCTTAGTAACATAATTCAGTTAACCTTCATCCATTTCTTGATTTTTGTTTTCCCCCCCAATGGACAGTCTGGCTCATAATTCGCAACATCAATTTTATAGATGTGGGCAGGTCTGAGACAAGGATGCAAAAAAAATTAAGGAGCAGATGGCATTCTGGGCATGTGATCAGAAAGCCAGTTGAGAATTTAGTTATACGCAGCCATAATCTTATTTTAACTTTAATACTCTCTAATTCATCTCGTCTCCTGGTTTAGTACTGTCTGGCATTTGGTCAACATGCAATTCAGCACGATCTGAATTGAACCAGTTAGTTAATATAAACTAAGCGCAGACTACACCTGTGAACAGTTTGGGAGGGGTGGGCGGAGTGAGGGGGGAGAAGCTTTATAATCAGTTTTTTGCACATTGCCGCTGGTTGGCAACATTTCACTTTGTGGGCATTGTAGCACTCTGCATTCTGCAGGGAGGTCTGAAGGGAACATAAGAATTAGGAGCAGGAGTCGGCCCCTCGAGCCTGCTCCGCCATTCAGTAAGATCATGGCTGATCTTCGACCTCCACTCCACTTTCCCCACCCGATCTCCATATCCCTCGATTCCCCTAGAGTCCAAAAATCTATCCGTCTCAGCCTTGAATATACTCTTCCGGATTAGCTTCCGGCAAGGTGGTCCATGTCCAGCCCAACTCTAACTAAAGGCTCCTTCGGAAGAGTGGAGCCAATCTCAAAAGCTCAGCCACCCCAACGATCAGGTGAACTTGTGAAAATGTAACTAACTTGAATTGTTTTGATGTATGGACCAGGCCCTGAAATACTGACGGTTGGCATTGGAGCAGGGACGGAGACCTAAAGAGGCAGCAAATTCTGTGATGCATTAAAAGGGGAGTGGCATGTATTTATTCAAACTACTGTGGATGCTGGAAATCTGAAATAATAACAGAAAGTGCTGGAAACACTCAGCAGGTCAGGCAGCATCTGTGGAGAGAGAAACAGAGTTAACGTTTCAGGTCGATGACCCTTCGTCAGAACTGGAAAAAAGCTGGAGATGGAACAGGTTTTTAAGCAAGTGTAGGGGCAGGGAAAGGGGGGAGGGGAGGAGAGAACAAAAGGGAAGGTCTGTGATAGGGTGGAAGGCAGGAGAGATTAAATGACAAAAGGGATGATGGTGCGAGGTGAAAGGAGATGGTCATGGGACAAGTAAAGAAACAAAAGATGGGTCTAGGTGAGGTGTAAATGGGGATAGCAGAATCGACAGCTGTCATCCGAAAAAATAGGGGCAGAGGTTATGGTCTGAAATTGTTGAACTCGATGTTGAGTCCAGAAGGCTGTAAAGTGCCTAATCGAAAGATGAGGGGCCGTTTCTCGAGCTTACGTTGAGCTTCGTTAGAACAGTGTAGGAGGCCGAGGACGGAGAGGTCAGAGTGGGAGTGGAGCGGAGAATTAAAGTGACAGGCGACCGGAAGCTCGGGGTCACACTTGCGGACTGAACATATGTATTTATTACTGGGGTAGGACTTTGAACAGTATTTGCTCACCTAAGCTTCTCTTTTCCCTTTAAATGTCAATGAATGTGTTGAGAAGGGGTCTTCCTGTACTCAAGTTTTCAGTTTGTTTGTCATCTTCAACCTGTTCAACCAGGTTTGTTAAGGACACGGGAATCGGCGGGGCTGATCCTGTGGGACTGGATGCACGCACTTTGAATTGCTTGTCATCAATAAATGTATTAAGAGGTGACAAGCATTGCAGTGAAGAACACTTGAAAATTCAGTGCCCTTCTTGTTGATGACAGGAAAGCTGCATGATTAACAAGGCTGACTAATAAAATATTACCTATCAGTAATTTTCTGTTACGGGGCAATCAGTCACGGCAGGGAAGGTCATTTACAGCTGATACAACTGCCATTAGTCAAGCAGACAGTGCTTGGCACCAAGAGTTTTGCCAATGTTCTTGCAAAAGACGTTACCATCAGCATTTAGCTGTGTCTTTCGTGATTTCAGTTGCACTAGAGAGAACGGCTAGCGATCCATCAGGGGGGGGGGACTTTAGTCAATCCTTACCAACGCAACCGCAAAACTGGTGGCTGTGGTGTCTGGTGAAACAATGTTAGCGTAAGGAAATACGGAATAAGAATAGGCTATTCAGGCGATCAAGCTTGCTCCTTGCAGCAGGCCATGTATAGTCCACTCTCGCATGGATTGTCTTCAATTCACAACATCTCCTGAACACACAAGATTGTAAAGTTTCATGCCTCTCCCCCCCACCACCCTCCTTCAAGTTAGATCAAACAAAACCGTAGGGTACATAATCTAACCTAGCGTACAACATCCTTGGCTTGACATTTACAAGGCCCTGACACCTCATGTCCCATGTAATATTTGATTAGATGTAGCTGTACGCATCCTTACAACTTTCGATCCGGGTCTGAGCCAGATATTCAGCTGCTTAACTTGTGATGTGAACCGTCTCCCTGCAGTAAAGCACATCTGAGAGCAGATATAAAACAGGCCTATGTTCTTATTTGGACAATTAACCCTCTCAAATTTCCAGATACAGGAAACTCTTTATTAACCGGCACCGACGGGACCGGCGTGGTGCCGGTTAATCAAAAAGTCCGGATAACGGAGAGTTATATCTCCCAACGTACGAGAGCCCCGTACACATTGACATGCGCCTGCATTCGGAGCTCCGTCTCCCGGGGACCGCCAGCTGACCATCTGTCGTGTCCGCTGCCTACCCGGGCTGCACATTCCCCTCCCAATCTACACGCTCCGATACAAGGCAAACGCCTCGGGGTTTTTTTTAAAGTTAATTTTAAACGAGAGATGAAGGAAAACCCCGGTTACCTACTCAAGAATTTTGCCGGTTAAGAGAGATTTCCGGATATTTGGGTGCCGGTTAATAAAGAGTTTCCTGTAGTATCATTTTTTCGGCAGCACCTCCCAGATCCGCGACCTCTACCACCTAGAAGGACAAGGGCAGCAGGCACATGGGAACACCACCACCTCCAAGTTCCCTTCCAAGTCACACACCATCCTGACTTGGAAATATATCACCGTTCCTTCATCGTCGCTGGGTCAAAATCCTGGAACTCCCTCCCTAACAGCACTGTGGGAGCACCTTCACCACACGGACTGCAGTGGTTCAAGGCGGCAGCTCACCACCACCTTCTCAAGGGCAACTAGGGATGGACAATAAATGCTGGCCTTGCCAGTGATGCCCACATCCCGTGAATGAATAAAAAAAAATTGTTTTCTTTGTACAGACGAGGACAAAGGTACTGTCAAGATTTTAAATTGAAAAACTTTGTTGCTGCAAGTTATGTCAGAATTTTTTCAACAGCACAGGAAACCAGAGCGAGATAATTGAAATGTTTTCTCTGGGATTTGTGCACTGACAAGAGAGAGAATGAGAATTGTCTAATCTCATTTCTGACTGCACAATGGGGCACATTCTCATTAAACTGGACAATAAGATGTTATTTTTGGCTGTTTGGACAGGGTTGGAGAAGGGAGAGCCTGTTGGAGTCTGGGAAATGCCTACGTGTCACTTGGGAGCCACGAGCAAGGACTGCACTTCGCTTCAAGACATCTAGAAATCTCCAGAGAGGTAAGAAAGCTTTCAGAGTGACACCATAGAATCATACAGCACAGAAGGCGGCCATTCGGCCCATCGTGCAATTAGTCCCACTCCCCTGTCCCTTCCCCATAGCCCTGCAAAATTTCCCCATCAAGTATTTGTCCAATTCCCTTTTCGAAAGTTACTGTTGAATCTGCTTCCACCACCCATTCAGGCAGTGCATTCTAGATCATCATAACTCGCTGTGTAAAAAATATTCTCCTCATTTCGCCTCTGGTTCTTTTGCCAGTTACCTTAAATCTGTGTCCTCTGGTTACCGACCCTTCTGCCACTGGAAACAGTTTCTCCTTATTTACTGTCAAAACCCTTCATGATTTTGAACACCTGTATTAAATCTCCCCTTAATCATACCTGCTCCAAGGAGAACAACCTTGCATCGATCTTTAACATCCGCCTGAGAGGCCCTCGGTTTAATGCCTCATCCAATAGACAGCACCTTACGACAGTGCAACAATCCCTCAGTCCTACACTGAAGTGTCAGTCTCGATTATACAGTTCTTATCCCTCCCTCCTGGAGTTCAGAGCATTCTAATACAATTTCGTGAAAACAGGTAAACTCACTTGAGGCCAGATAGCTTTGAACGTTAAAGAAGGCGGGGATTGGAGGTCAGACCTTCAGGTGGATAACCCAGTACCATGTAGCTAGAAGCACCAAGGATGCTCTCCTACAAACAAAGAACTTTCAATTAAACAGCACCCTTCAGATCCTCAGGATGTCCCAAAGGACTCCACAGCCAAGCAACTACTGTTGATGTCTAGTCACTTTTGTACTGTAGGCAGTGGCAGCAGCCAGTTTGCATGCAGCAGGGTCCCAGAAACAGCGATGAGATGAATAACCAGATAATCTATTTTTGGTAATAGTTGGCCATGATACTCCCCTGCTCTTCTCCAAATAGTGCCATGGGATCTTTTATGATCTCCTGAACAGGCAAAAAGGGGCCTCTGTTTAATGCCTCTCCCAAAAGACGACCCCCCCCCCCCCCGACAATGCAGCACTCCCCAAGTGCTGCACCGCGATGTCCGATGAGATGACGTGCTCGGGTCCTGAAGTGGTGCTTGAACCCAGAACGTCAGAGGTGGAAATACTGCCAACTGAGCCAAGATGAAGCCAAGATTTTCTTTCCCACTGCAGTGAAAAGGCTTTGAACAGATTAGCACCAAGGGTTTGGTTCTTTCCAGTGTGTAAATGGATTAAATTGGCACATTGGATGCAATTTTAATGCAGTGTGCCAATTCAGATCAGTTGTGCACTGAATAATTGGGAATTTGGATATAAATCAGTGGTTTTAGACAAAGGCAGCCCATCACAAGGAGGAGGAGGAGGAGGAGGAGGATTAGCGATTCTACTTGTAAATAAAAAGATAAATTTAGAATTCTCAATATTGTGCAGGAGAAATGGTAAAGGGATAAATGAAAAAGGCCTTGTCCACCTTGGTGAGCAGATTGAATGCTGTTGGAGCTGATGGAACTGCCTCGAGAGTTTCCTGAAATAACCCTGCCTCAGGCTTCACTCAACAAGAAAAAAATGTTGGAAACTTGGTGTTGCGAAAACAAAATCTAGCACAATGCCTGTGGGGACTAACTTAATATCAATTAAACTGCGTGATCCACAGTAACCTTAATTGGGGCAAGACCCATTTCCAATCCCTTTCACCGTGGAGCAGTAGTAATGTAGCCTAAAGAGCCGTGAATCAGCCATGCGGGGAACTGATTACATTCGCAACCACGTGGCTGGCTTATAGCTGCCAGGATAAACCAGTGCAGTAGACCCTAAATCAGCATGATAATTAATGATGAGCAAACTGGCCAGCAGATGGGCATTAGCATGCACGACTGCTACTTCGTAGGGCTGATGTAGAGCAATAACTGCAATTTTACATTTTTGGTGGCTAAGCCAGATAATTGTGTCAGGAGAAGTGGTGTGTATTGCTGTGATGCCTGGGCTTGAGTTGTTGCTCTGAAGACCGGGAGATCGTTGCTCGACGTTGATCGGTCGGTGGCATGAGTCGTGATTTCTCACTTAACAGAGTGGGCCACGTGAAGGCTGCCATCTTCCACTCCCAACGTGCGCTGAAGTCTTTTTGTAATGTAAATGAGCTTCGATGATCATAGCAATGGTCAAGACCGGAAAAGAACATTCACTCTGCCTGGCCGCCCTCAAGGTGGGAAGTTTGTATCTCACAAGTTCTTAAAGGGCTTGTCGACCATTGCACCCTTTGAAAGACTTGCATTGCTATAGCGCATTTCACAACCTTGGGACGTCCCAAAGTGCTTGGCACCCAGTGAAGTACTTTTTTTTTGAAGTACCGTCACTGTTGTAATATCGGCAACAAACTTGCGCGCAGCAATGTAAATGATGACCAGATCATCTGTTTTAGTGGCGAGGTTGTGGGAGTTTGCAAAGAATGGTCCATCTGCTGATAGCTGTACTGAACATTGCGGTGTGTTTGAAGTTGGAACAGGACACGTCGAGTTCAGCTCTGCCTTGCCTCACTCCAGCACAAAACTTGTGGGAACGTCCATTACAGTCACCTTGCTGTAGTTCGCTAGTTATGTAGAATGGCAAGCTGACTCTTTTCTTTTCTTTCTCTCTCCCGTGCCCCATTGTTTGTATGATTTATTCAGGACTAAGGCTCCTGGTCCCTCAACCCAGAACTTACCAGACCCAAAAACACGAACCCGATGCATCAGAATTGGTTCCAGAGCTGGCTGCATAAATCACGGGAAATTAATATAAAATCAGTTTTGGCTTGTTTGGCCTGGGCTAGAGTTGAGAGATTGGCTCTCCTTGTTGGCACCCAAATCCCTCTGGTGAGCGAAGAGCTGCAGAATCGAAGCCAAGGACACTTTCTAGTTACTTGGTAAGACAGCAATTTTAAAAAGTGTCTGAACTTCAACATTGATGGCACCAGAAAGGTAATTGAACTCGACTTTTAAACTGCACAGAAAACTATTAAACGCTGGTGCAGCAACGTTGCATACTCTCCTGTTAATTTTCAACTTCAATCCTAATTTGGCAGCAAAACATGTACAGAGAAAGGAGAAAGAAACCACGTATAAAGTAAGAGGCAGTGCTAAAACGCCACCTCTGCTTTTGTAAGTCCCCATTAAAGTAAAATAAAAAACCATTCTACAGGACATTTGTTTTAAAATAGTTCATCGTACGCTTGTAATGTAATCAGATTTTTTTTGCCAACTTTTGTCCACCAATTTCTCTTTTTCCACCCCCCCCCCCCCCACCCAAATGAATTGACCCCTTGTTGGGATTCAATTCCACTGGCACCAGTTACCCTTGCGTACCTCACCAAATGCGTCTGTTATCCGTGCCTGAGTCTTGGCAGCAAGCGTCAGCAACAGCCACCTGTCCTCAGCCCAACATCCGCCCTTCCGGCAGAGGTTGCCGGACATTGATTGGGAACCGGAACCCTGGCCCGTTCTCTCTCCCCTAAATCAGGGGCGCTGAAATCAATCTTAGCGCCTTTAATTGCCACCCTGGCTGAGATCAGTCAACTAGACACAGGCCCGGAATCGAACCTGGGACCGTCCTGATTTGAATCCCTCAGCTGCTGACTTAACTGAACACGGTGAGCCCCATCATAAAATCATACAGAAGGAGGCCATTCAGCCCATCGTGCCTGTGCCAGATCTCTGAAAGAGCTATCCAATTAGTCCCACTCATCTGCCCTTTCCCCATAGCCCTGGAAATGTTTTCTTTTTTAAGTATTTATCCAATTCCCTTTTGAAAGTTAATATTGAATCTGCTTCCACCGCCCTTTCCCTCTGGTTCTTTTGCCAATTACCTTAAATCTGTGTCCTCTGGTCACTGACCCTCCTGCCACTGGAAACAGTTTTTCCTTATTTACTCTATCAAAACCTTTTATAATTTTGAACACCTCTATTAAATCTCCCCTTAACCTTCTCTGCTCTAAGGAAAACAATCCTAGCTTCTCTAAGTCTAATATTTGAAGTCCCTCATCCCTGATACCATTCTGGTAAATCTCCTCTGCACCCTCTTCAAGAACATTTCTACACACAAAGGGTGGTAGAAGTTTGGAACTCTCTTCCGCAGACGGCAATTGATGCTCGATCAGTTGTTAATTTTAAATCTGAGATTGATAGATTTTTGATAACCAAAGGTATTAAGGGATATGGGCCAAAGGCGGGTATATGGAGTTAGGTCGCAGATCAGCCATGATCTCATTGAATGGCGGAGCAGGCGTGAGACGCTAAATGGCCTCCTCCTGTTCCTATGTTCCTATTTGATGTCCCGCTGTTTGAATGCAGCGCCCTCTGCAGGAGGAGGACTGGTTATTCCGGTCCGGCTGACCTGCAGGATAAATTTCACATTCAGCATATAAAAATAGAGAATCGTTTATTGACTCTGAAATGAAAGACGATGCCGAAAGGAGTCTTCACCACCAGCAATTGCTTCATAATTTATTTCTCCGCAGCCATAGATTTGTACCATTTGACTTGACTGTGGCTACCAACAGATTCTGTACTTTCTGCCTGGTTTTCTGTTCTTTTATACATTTCCTGAGTGACACTGGAAGTCCAGGAATCGAGGGAGAATGAAGTGGCACGTGTCCTCGGCACAGTCAACTTCTCATATGTTTAAATTAGTAACTCAAAATTCAAATCCTGTGGTTATGAACTGTGGGATGTATAATTGTTCTGCTATTAGTGGTAACACGTTAATTAATCACTGTAATCACATCTAAATTACATATGCAGAATTGGGTTAATTAGAAACTGACTCAGTTGCTGAAGAACCAAGTCTCTCTAACGTTGAGGATGTAATTGTTATCAGGAATAATTTGGCCTCTTTTAATTGGAGCTCATTCTAGCCGTGTGCGGCAGGTTAATTGCAATAGTGACTTTCCCCCGAACTCAAAAGCCAGGAATTTGGGCGTGGATCGTCCTGCGGTTCGACAAGGTATTGAGGAGCCTCAGTTGCAAGCGGCCGACAACACAACTCGCTCTGCCGCAAGAGAACTAAATAGCCGACCAGTGCCACAAACGCTAATGAGCAACGTACATTCTGCTCGCAAGTAAATTCTTCACCCACCACCCGTTCTGATGACACCGCAGTTGTAATCGAAACAACAACAACAACTTGTATTTATACAGAAGAACATAAGAAGTAGGAGCAGGAGTCGGCCACATGGCCCCTCGGGCCTGCTCCGCCATTCAATAGGATCATGGCTGATCCGAACCTAGACTCATGTCCACTTCCCTGCCCGCTCCCCATAACCCTTCATTCCCTTATCAGCTAGGAAACTGTCTATCTCCGTTTTAAATTTATTTAATGTCGCAGCTTCCACAGCTCTCTGAGGTAGCAAATTCCATAGATCTACTACCCTCTGAGTGAAGAAGTTTCTCCTCATCTCAGTTTTGAAACGGCAGCCCCTTATTCTAAGATTATGCCCCCCGGCACCTTTAACCCAGTAAAACGTCCCAGGGCGCTGCACAGGAGCGATTATCGAAGAAAATTTGACACCGAGCCACATAAAGGGGATATTGGGGACAGGCGAGAGAGGTAGGTTTCAAGGAGCGTCTTTAAAGGCGGAGAGGTTTAGGGAGGGAATTCCAATCCCGAGGGCCTAGGCAGCTGAAGGCACGGTCACCGATGGGTGAAGCGATGAAAGTAAATTTAAAAAAATGCCATTACTGTAATAAATATTTTCATCTTGTTTAGTAATTAGAGAGACAGTTCCCCTGCTGTTATGCGGTGACTTCTTTCCAAAGACAAATCTCCTCCCTGTCAAGAAACATTCCATTAGCGAGATACAAAGTTAAGATTATGGGTTGCAGCTCGTCGCCTCTCTCTTTCTTGGTGATTAAAATTCCTCATTCCACGACTTTTTGGCATTCTTAAATATTGCAAGAATGTAAATGGAAATAATACATCCGCGCTGTCTTGTGGCCCAAGTAGCAGCCGGTGAATGAAACCGGATTGTGCTGAAGCGTCCGTGCCAGTAGCGGTTTATCTACTCTTTTGCTCTCCGCAATTTGCACCCCCCCCCCCCGCAATCCCCCTCTGCAGGTGCTGACTGGAGGACAGGAATCTGATCTCACTCCACACACGGGGAACGAATTGTCCTTCGCGACCTCAGGACGTCCCAAAATACTTTCCGGCCAATTAAGTTTTTTTTTGAAGTGCCACTGTTGTAATTTAGGAAACGTGGCGGCCAATTTGCGCACAGCAAGCTCCCACAAACGGCAATAATGACCAGATAATCTTTTTTTAGTGATGTTGCTTGAGCGATAAATATTGGCCCCAGGACACCGGCCCCTGCTCTTCATTTGAAATCTTCTTTTACCTCCACCTGAGAGGCCGCACGAGTTCTTGTGTTTAGCGTCTCATCTGAAAGACGACGCCCACCCCGGCAGTGCAGCACTTCCTCAGCACTGCGCTGGGAGTGTGTCAGCCGAGATTTTGTGCTCAAGTCTCTGGAGTGGGACTTGAACCCACAACCTTCTGGCTCTTGAGGCGAGAGTGCTGCCCACTGAGCCACAGCTGATGCAAGTTTTAACATAACCTGCACCGTGGTTAGACAAGTGAAAGGGGTACGTTTGGTAGAGCCAGTCTAGGCTGATGGTTTTCGAACTGGAGTCTCTGGACGCAGGGGAATCTGTGAGGGACCCACAAGGTCATCAGATTTCTGTGAGTGTGTCATCGATTTTCTGTGTTTGTGCTATATTTATTGAACAACACATATTTCTGTTGCTGCATACAAATGAAATAAAATCACAGGCAGGTACCGACTTCAAGAGATTTTCCACAGAACTGACTTTTTTTTGGTATCGGCCCCACTGAGAATGATGGCACTCTCGCCTCTAAGTCAGAAGGTTGTGGGTTTAAGCCTCGCTGTGGACTTAATCTAGGCTGCCTTCATTGAGGGAGTGCTGCACGGCAGAGAATGCTATCTTTTGGATGAGACATTAAACCCAGGGACCTGTCTGTTATTCTTGGGTGGATGTAAATGGTCCTGTGGCTGTGTTCGGGGAAGAGCGGTGGGGAGCTGGTGGTGTCCTGGTCGGCATTTCTTCCTCAACCAACACCACCATAAAATAGATTATCTGGCTACACATGCACTTGTCATTTGTGGGCTCTTCTCTACTACCGCACCCCCCCCCCCCTTCTCTCGTCCTTCACCCTCCCCTGCCCATTTCTCCTCCTCCTCCTCCTCCCCCCTCTTTCTCCTCCTCCTCCTCTTCCCTCTTTCTTCTCCTCCTCCCACCCCTCTTCTCCTCCTCCTCCTCCTCCTCCTCCTCCTCCTCCTCCCCCCCTCTTTCTTCTCCTCCTCCTCCTCCTCCTCCTCCCCCCTCTTTCTTCTCCTCCTCCCCCTCTTTCTCCTCCTCCCCCCTCTTTCTCCTCCTCCCCCCTCTTTCTCCTCCTCCCCCCTCTTTCTCCTCCTCCCCCCTCTTTCTCCTCCTCCCCCCTCTTTCTCCTCCTCCCCCCTCTTTCTCCTCCTCCCCCTCTTTCTCCTCCTCCCCCTCTTTCTCCTCCTCCCCCTTTTCTCCTCCTCCCCTCTTCTCCTCCTCCCCCCCTCTTCTCCTCCTCCCCCCTCTTCTCCTCCTCCCCCCTCTTCTCCTCCTCCCCCCCTCTTCTCCTCCTCCCCCCCTCTTCTCCTCCTCCCCCCTCTTCTCCTCCTCCCCCCTCTTCTCCTCCTCCTCCTCCCCCTCTTTCTTCTCCTCCTCCTCCTCCCCCCTCTTTCTTCTCCTCCTCCTCCTCCCCCCTCTCTCTCCTCCTCCTCCTCCTCCCCCCTCTTTCTTCTCCTCCTCCTCCTCCTCCTCCTCTCCCCTCTTTCTTCTCCTCCCCCCTCTTTCTCCTCCTCCCCCCCTCTTTCTCCTCCTCCCCCCTCTTCTCCTCCTCCCCACTCTTCTCCTCCTCCCCCCTCCCTCTTCTCCTCCTCCCCCCTCTTCTCCTCCTCCTCCTCTTCTCCTCCTCCTCCTCCTCCCCTCTCTTTCTTCTCCTCCTCCTCCTCCTCCTCCCCCCTCTTCTCCTCCTCCTCCCCCCTCTTCTCCTCCTCCCCCTCTTTCTCCTCCTCCCCCCCTCTTCTCCTCCTCCCCCCCTCTTCTCCTCCTCCCCCTCTTCTTCTCCTCCTCCCCCCCTCTTCTCCTCCTCCCCCCCTCTTCTCCTCCTCCCCCCCTCTTCTCCTCCTCCCCCCCTCTTCTCCTCCTCCCCCCCTCTTCTCCTCCTCCCCCCCTCTTCTCCTCCTCCCCCCTCTTCTCCTCCTCCCCCCCTCTTCTCCTCCTCCCCCCCTCTTCCTCCTCCTCCCCCCCTCTTCCTCCTCCTCCCCCCTCTTCCTCCTCCTCCCCCCTCTTCCTCCTCCTCCCCCCTCTTCCTCCTCCTCCCCCCCTCTTCTCCTCCTCCCCCCTCTTCTCCTCCTCCCCCCTCTTCCTCCTCCTCCCCCCTCTTCCTCCTCCTCCCCCCTCTTCCTCCTCCTCCCCCCCTCTTCCTCCTCCTCCCCCCCTCTTCCTCCTCCTCCCCCCCTCTTCCTCCTCCTCCCCCCCTCTTCCTCCTCCTCCCCCCTCTTCCTCCTCCTCCCCCCTCTTCCTCCTCCTCCCCCTCTCCTCCTCCTCTCCCCCTCTCCTCCTCCTCTCCCCCTCTTCTTCTCCTCCTCCCCCCTCTTCTCCTCCTCCCCCCCTCTTTCTCCTCCTCCCCCCCTCTTTCTCCTCCTCCCCCCCCTCTTTCTCCTCCTCCCCCCCTCTTTCTCCTCCTCCCCCCCCTCTTTCTCCTCCTCCCCCCCTCTTTCTCCTCCTCCCCCCCTCTTTCTCCTCCTCCCCCCCTCTTTCTCCTCCTCCCCCCCTCTTTCTCCTCCTCCCCCCCTCTTTCTCCTCCTCCCCCCCTCTTTCTCCTCCTCCCCCCCTCTTTCTCCTCCTCCCCCCCTCTTTCTCCTCCTCCCCCCCTCTTTCTCCTCCTCCCCCCCTCTTTCTCCTCCTCCTCCCCCCCCTCTCTCTCCTCCTCCCCCCCCCTCTTTCTCCTCCTCCTCCTCCCCCCCCCCCCCTCTTTCTCCTCCTCCTCCTCCTCCCCCCCCCCCCTCTTTCTCCTCCTCCTCCTCCTCCACATTGTACAACTGATGCAGTTGTTCAATCTGTGAATTAACTGCACTCTTATTTATCAGATCAACTGTGCAAATTCAGATCCATTGATGATCATTATTTAGATCATAACTTCAATCGAGGTAATTGGAGATCAATTTTCAGCGCAGGTCTGGACTGCCTTTGTTAATGACAAGCTCGTTAAATCTTTGACCCCCTTCTGCCTAGCTGAGCGGAGGCAAAAGTTCGTCCGGTGCCCTTCAGCTACTGCTTGATGCCATTTGAGTGTGCTACAGCTATTCCACGGTGCAGTGTTACCAATCTCATTGCAACCCCAGCATTTTGTGTGTTGCAGCTCAGATCCCATAGACTTAAATGTCCTGTAACAGTCTTCTACTTTTTTGTGACGTTAAGATTCGTGTGTCAGCGTAGCTCAGTTGGAAGCACTCTCATCTTGGGGGGTCAGAAGGATGTGGTTTTGAATTCCAAGCCAAGAATTTAAGTTCATAAGCTGAGATGTTGCTCCAATACAGTGTACAGGGAATGCTGCATTGGCTGAAGTGTTGTCCTTCAGACGACATGTTAAACCAAAGGGCTTTTTCAATTATATTGTTTAAACTTCCTCATAATTTAATCCTTTTAGCCCCGGTATCATTCTGGTGAATCTGCGCTGCACCCCCTCCAAGGCCAGTATATCCTTCCTGAGGTGCGGGGCCCAGAACTGAACTCAAATACTCTAAATGGGGTCAAACCAGAGCTTTATATAAATGTCACATAACTTCCACCCCTTTGTATTCCAGCCCCCCTGAGATAAAGGCCAACATTCCATTAGCCTTTTAAACTCCCTTTTCACTATTCTTGCTGGTGTATTCACAAGTAACTTGTAAAATAGAGCACTACAAGCTCAAAAAAACTTAATTTCACGTTTAACAGGTGCCAGATTGGGAATTTTTTCAGCGCCTCTGTGGGATCGAAATAAGATGACCCATTTATATTATTCTCACTGTTAACAAAGAGTCTGTTAACAGATTATGAGTCTTGTGAGGTGTGACTAGTGTTTTAATGAGATTAATGGGCCACAGTCACGTTAGATCAACCAATAAATCCAATCGGGAATTCAGGAGAGACTTCTTTACCCAGAGAGTGGTGAGAATGTGGAACTCGCTACCACAGGGAGTGGTTGAGGCCAATAGCGTAGATACATTTAAGGGGTAGCTAGATAAGTACATGAGGGAGAAAGGAATAGAAGGATATGCTGATGGGGTGAGATGAAGAGGGGTGGGAGGAGGCTCGTGTGGAGCATAAACACCGGCACGGACCAGTTGGGCTGAATGGTCTGTTTCTGTGCTGTCCTATGTAATGCATTGCATGCTTAAAGAAAACGTTTGTTTGTTTATACAAAGGAGCACAAAATCAAAAACTAATGGAAGCCAAGTCCTATCCATACTTTTTTCATCAGACTTGTCGTTAAATATGATTAATAAGTGGAATGGTTTGAGTAGGATAATGGAGGAAAAATCTCTGGAATGATTGAAGAGGCAGTTGGATACCACACCAGCCTTGAACCTCAACCTCAAGACTGGCCTAAACTCTCAACCATTGGACTGGCTCCAGAATCCGACCTTTATTTCTGAAGCCTCGACTTCAGAGGCACCATTTCTATCTCCATCTGCCCAGTGCTGTACCTTTTTTTAAATTCGTTCATGGGATGTGGGTGTCGCTGGCAAGGCCAGCATTTATTGCCCATCCCTAATTGCCCTTGAGAATATGGTGGTGGTGAGCTGCCTTCTTGTACAACTGCTTGCTGGGCCATTTCAGAGGGCAGTTAAGAGTCAACCACATTGCTGTGGGTCTGGAGTCACATATCGGCCAGACCGGGAAAGGACAGCAGATTTCCTTCCCTAAAGGGGCATTAGTGAACCAGATGGGTTTTTACGACAAACGGTCACCATTGCTGATACTAGCTTTTTATTCCAGATTTATTTAATTAACTGAATTTAAATTCCCCCAGCTGCCGTGGTGGGATTTGAACTCACGTCTCCGGATCATTAGTCCAGGCCTCTGGATTACTGGTCCAGTAACATAACCACTAACCAATAACCACCTGTCTCTGGCTGCTCTTGCTTACTTGCTGAGGGCTCGCTACAGAGCAGCCTCCAAGGCTGTGCTTGGCCAAGGATGGTGCTCGTCACAAGGAGAAAAGTAGCTCGCCTTAGAAATGGTTGTTTTAAGCCAATATCTTCTGAGCACTGTCTGATGCAACTGGGAAGAGCTACATTTTGTCAAAAGTGAAGGGTGGGGCAGTGGCAGGTTATTCCAAAATCAATTTATCACTGCTGAGTCTTTCGCAGGAACCTCATTACATCCTTAATTGCCCATATCTTCCCCTCTCTCTCTATATCTATATATATATAGATAGATAGATAGATAGATATATAGAGAGAGAGAGGAAATCGGGTTCATTTGTGGTATTAATTTTCAGTCAAATTGACGTTGCTTGCCATTTTTCACACCGTTTGCAATTATGTCAGATGAAACCCTCTCAAGGACACGGATGTTCGAAAATGAAATCTCTTTTTTTTTTTAATGGGATTCTGTGGATAATGTAGTAATTGGATTTGGGGTTGTGGCAAAGCTGGTATAAGGACAAATCCTGAATCCTTTGAGGATTATGGTCGCGTCTGTGTTTACAAAATAAACCTCGAATTTGTCAGGTAATACGCAGTGCATTCTCGTTGAGTATTCAGCTCATTTTCCTCTCTTAACCGTACACAGGAGAAGCAACAGCCACAACTTGCACTTCAGTAGCCTCTTCAACGTAATGAAATATCCTAAGGCACGTCGCAGAGGGGAGTCGACACCAAGCGGAGGGGTGGGGGGGAGGTGGTGAGTTGAAGATACAGCGGTGATGGTCGGCTTTTGAAAACTGGGACAGATGTGGTAAAGTGGAGGCAATTGGGGAATTCCAGGATGCAACGGCATGATGGCTGTCGCTGATGGCAGATGGCAAGGGACAAGATATCAAAGACTGGAGTAAGAATAGTGGAGGATGTAGGGTGGGGGGGTCGTAGGATGGAGGGGGTTGCAAAAGGTAAGGGTAGAGCAAGGATGATGAGTTTTAAAACCAGTGAGCTGTGGTACGTGGAGTTTGGTTGGGACAGGGCTGGTAGCTGAGTGGTAATTAGTTAAAGATTGGATACTTCCGGCAGAGTTTTGGCTAAATGAGGAATTGAAGGTGGCCAAGAGAACATTTTGGCTAGAGGAAACCATGTGGGTCTGGGAGTAGAAGCCACTTTGTACATGTGCTGTCTATGTTGGGGCAAATCAGGATGGAAACACGATGAGGCTCAATCATTGAGGCCTCTCGCCTTGGCTCAGTGGGAACATTCTCGTCTCCGAGGCAGACGGTTGTGGGTTCAAGCCCCACTCCAGAGCCTTGAGCACGTAACCTGGGCTGATACGTTAGTGCAGCACTCCCTCAGTACTGCAGTATCCAGAGGTGTGCCGTCTTTCGCATGAAACTTTAAACCGGGGCCCTGCCTGCGCTCTCAAGTTGATGTAGAAGAACCCATGGCACTATTTCGATGATGAGCAGGGGAGTTCTCCCCGGTGTCCTGGCCAATAATTATCGCTCAAATCAACATCACCAAAACAGATTATCCGGTCATTATCTCATTGCTGTTTGTGGGAGCTTGCTGTGCGCAAATTGGCTGCCGCGTTTCCCTACCTTACAACAGTGACTACGCTTCAAAAGTACTTCATTGGCTGTAACGTACTGTGGGATGTCCTAAGATTGTTAAAAAAATGCTGTATAAATGCAAGTTCTTTCTGTGCAAAATGCTTTGGGATATTTGAGCGATGTGGTAAAGTGCAAGATAAATCCAAGTCCCTTCATTCTAGTTAGACCTGAATTCTTTTAACTGTTGTAAAAATTGATGGTCATTAGTCTGGAAAACATTCTGGAGAGTCCAGTAAGTAACTAGGCATCTTTTACAGGGCAATTAAAATTGATCAGTGGTATAAAGGAGTGGATGCTTGAAAAGGGTTTATAACCTATAATTCAACTGACTGATTCTGATAGTGCCATAAACCACACGAGAAAAGCTCAAGTGGTTTCGAAACAGTAGCAGACGGCAGATACTTAATTATAGTGGCTTTTTTTTTATACTTTCTCCCCAGGATCCTTGGTGTACAAATGCATAAAATAAATTATTTTCAGCTGCATTAAAATTCCGATCTCCCAGCGAGACGCTCTGCACAGCAACTCCAGATAGTTAGTTCTGCTGTAGACAAGTAAAATGAATACTGATCGACCTTGGGTTACAGTCACCTACTGTGATGATGTGACGGTGAAATGCTAGATTCACTAGATGGGTGTGATCGCACTGTATTTGCAGATAATTTATTGCAGTGCGTGTAATGAAAATATTGACAGCAATTAAGGGTTTATTAAGTAGGGAGTTACAGAAATTACCGAGAATGTGTATAACGCCCAAAGGCTAAGGAAAATATCCCCCTCCCCACCCCCCCAGCCCATGTCTAAAACCCAAGCACCAGATGCTTCATCAACATCCATGAAGGTAACATACGAATTAGGAGCAGGAGTCGGCCACTCGGCCCTTCGAGCCTGCTGCGCCATTCAATAAGATCATGGCTGATCCGATTACTCCACATTCCCGCCTACCCCCGATAACCTTTCACCCCCTTGCTTACCTAGAATCTATCTACCTCTGCCTTAAAAAATATTCAAATTGCACCCTCTGGCCGCTGATCTCGGCGTTGATAACTTATTCCTTATTTTGCCTGCATTTCTAATTAGCTGCAGCAAGCATGCCGGCAAATCTGAAGTGGCGTGGCCATTCTTCCCCAGTGCTTTTATGAATAAAATTACTGCAAACTATTTCACCGTTACAGACAAGTTAACGTTCTGGGTGCCGAACCTGCTTCAAAGGAAGGGTCCGCAACACGGGAACGTCTTTCCCCCCTGCAGATGTTGCCTGGCGTGCTGAGTGCTTCCACCATTTTCTGTTTTTTGTTTTGATTTTCAGCGTCTGCATTAATTTGCCAATCAGCCAGTGGCTCAGTGGGCAGCGCTCTCGCTTCTTGAGTCAGAAGGTCGTGGGTTCAAGTCCCGCTCCGTGGACTTGAGTGCAAAAAATCTAGGCTGACGCCCCCCCCCCCCCCCCCCCTGCCCCCCAGTGCAGTGCTGAGGGAGCTCCGCTGCACTGTCGGAGGTGCCGTCTTTCGGATGAGACGTTAAACCGAGGCCCCGTCTGCAATCTCTTGAGGTGCGATCCCGTGACAATATTTTGAAGAAGACTCCCGGTGTCCTGGCCAATATTTATCCCTCAGCCAACGCCATTAAAAGGAATGATCTGATCATTATCACATTGCTACTTGTGGGACCTCGCTGCGTGTAAAAACACCTTAAGTGGGTTGGGGGGAAAGGAGTTAAGGAGATCCAAAGCTGAGGCTTATCCCTGTTGGCAAGTCTATATTTTTGAATAAATCGTGCGTAATCGCTTGGTTCTGCGATGGAGTTCAATGGGGCAGCTTTACAGCTTCTTATCGGCTGATGCAAGCCAGCTGGTAAAGCCAGGTTAGCAAGCTTACGTCAACATACAAGATGTTCAGCACGGCTTTGATAAGCGTACACCCTTCTCCTGGTGTTTACTGAAGGAACGAGTTGATGAGCAGAATGTGCCTTGCCCGTTAAATGGCTGCTGGTGACTCAGTGATATTGTGCTTACACTCCCCATCATAAAGTACATATGATGGGGAAGATCCTGCAACCAAAGTAAAACACCTTTTTTACTTTCTGTTCCTCCCATGATCATGGTCTTCTAAAAGCAGAGTCAAACAGTTAAGATACCAATCTCCAATGCTCACCTCTTTTCTCTTCATCTCCCCTCTCACCCGCAAACATTTCCAGACATCATATTGCTGGTGAACAAAATAAAAACCGAACAAGGTTATTATTAAATAATGCGCGTTGGCTTTGACTGTGTTACGCAACCTCAGAGTAGCAGTGAATTGTGTAAAGCACTCGAGCCTGATGAATCCACTCCATCCTCCTCCGACGCCTCTCCACCATCGTCCAGTTGGGTGGGACGGCACTCGCCTGATTCCATTCTTCTCTATCTAATCGTAGCCAGAGAATCACCTGCAATGGTTTCTCTTCCCGCTCCCGCATCATAACCTCTGGTGTCCCCCAAGGATCTATCCTTGGCCCCCTCCTATTTCTCATCTACATGCTGCCCCTTGGCGACATCATCTGAAAACAGTGTCAGTTTCCACATGTACACTGACGACACCCAGCTCTACCTCACCAACTCTCTCGACCTCTCCACTGACTCTAAATTGTCCGACTGCTTGTCCGACATCCAATTCTGGATGAGCAGAAATTTTCTCAAATTAAGTATTGGGAAGACCGAAGCCATTGTTTTCAGTCCCCACCACAAACTCCGTTCCCTAGCCACTGACTCCATCCCTCTCCCTAACATCTGTCTGAGGCTGAACCACACTGTTCGCAACCTTGGTGTCATATTTTACCCTGAAATGAGCTTCTGACCACATATCCGTGCTGTAACTAAGACCGCCTATTTCCACCTCCGTAACATCGCCCGTCTCCGCCCTTGCCTCAGCTCATCCGCTGCTGAAACCCTCATCCATGCCTTTGTTACCTCTAGACTTGACTATTCCAACGCACTCCTGGCTGGCCTCCCACATTCTACCCTACGTAAACTTGAGGCCATCCAAAACTCGGCTGCCCGTGTCCTAACTCGCACCAAGTCCCGTTTGCCCATCTCCCCTGTGCTCGCTGACCTACATTGGTTCCCAGTTAAGCAGTGCCTCGATTTCAAAATTCTCAGCCATGTTTTCAAATCCCTCCATGGCCTCGCCCCTTCCTATCTCTGTAATCTCCTTCAGCCCCATAGCCCCTCCTGAGATATCTGCGCTCCTCTAATTCTGCCCTCCTGAGCATCCCTGATTATAATCGCTCAACCATTGGTGGCCGTGCCTTCTGTTGCCTCGGCCCTAAGCTCTGGAATTCCCTGCCTAAACCTCTCCGCCTCGCTACCTCTCTTTCCTCATTTATGACGCTCCTTAAAACCTACCTCTTTGACCAAACTTTTGGTCACCTGTCCTAATTTCTCCTTATGTGGCTCGGTGTCATTTTTTGTCTCGCAATACTCCTGTGCAGCGCCTTGGGACGTTTTATTACGTTAAAGGCGCTGTACAAATACAAGTTGTTGTTGAATCCACTTGAAAAATCTTGATTTTGTTGCATCTTCGTAACACACTGATCTAAGCGTTTATTGCTCTCATAAATATTCTTTCTCCTCTCCCTGACTTATTTGATTAAAAATAGATTGCAGCAGTTCCTTGTTGCAATAGAATTGAACTCTGCTCTTTCACCATTGGGTCTTTTATTTGAGTTCGATGAAATTGACAGGATGGAAGACTCTTCTCTCTGGTGCCTGTAGGGCTCCTGTCTGTATTGTGTTGGGCCATGTTAAACTGGGCTCAAGCATCAGCCCATAAGCACAAAAAATGCCAATGAATCCAATGCACAATGTGGAGAGTGACGTAAGAAAACTACTAGGCACTTGGTCTAAGCGTTAAACAAAGCTTTAATCAACTGTTTTACAACATGGAGATCTAGTTGTGTCCTTCACTAGTTCCTGTTGAGGAATGTCCTAAGCAAGCTGGGCCCATGCCCGAGTATTTATACTCTCCCTGGACAGCGCCACCAGCAGGCCGCCCAGTATTACCTCATACATGAATGACAAGATTCATGTCAGAGAGCACGCAAGGTTGGCTGGTGCGGGGAGTAGAACAGTTCACACAGATATAGTAGGTGGCACAGTTCTAAGGAACCAAGACACATTGTTGTGTCAGTACTGATGGAGCTGCGCGTGATATCTGACCCGTTCTGCAGCTAGGATTTCTTGATGCTGAGCCCGTGTGTCAAAAGCAGGGAAAATGTGTCATTTCCCAACACAACCATCCCTTCATGTACATAAACACCAAAAAGTCTAGCTTTTAAAAAGATAATGGTGTAATGTTTATTTTTTTAACCCCATTTTATATTTATTTCTTCCCACCACCACCCCCCATCTTCAGATCTTCTTGTGTCTTGCATCATTCCTTGACCAGGAGGACAGGGGAGTGAGCGCCAGCCAAGGGCTCTGCCACTATGGAGATCGGGCTGGAAAGTGGAGTTGAGGTCGATGATCAGCCATGATCTTATTGAATGGCGGAGCAGGCTCGAGGGGCCGAATGGCCGACTCCTGCTCTTACTTCTTATGTTGCACTCTGAGAGGGTTGCTAGGGTGAGCTGCAACCCTACGGGGAATTTCGTGGACTTGGTTATTTTACCTTCTTACTCTCCACATAGGGGCTTGAGAAGCCAATTCCATGGAATGTTGTATTTACTCTTGTGGAGTTACCTTGGTCTTTCTACCGATTTCCATCACCCCACCATTGGCGGCCGTGCCTTCAGCTGCCAAGACCCTAAGCTCTGGAATTCCCTCCCTAATCCTCTCTACCGCTCTCTCCTCCTTTTAAGACGTTTCTTAAAACCTACCTCTCATCTGTCCTAATTACATTACAACAGTGACTACACTTCAAAAGTACTTCATTGGCTGTTAAGCTCTTTGGGACGTCTGGTGGTCGTGAAAGGCGCTATAGAAATGCAAATCTTTCTAATATCTCCATATGTGGCTCGGTTTCAAATTTTGTTTGATAACTCTCTTGTGAAGCACCTTGGGATGTTTTACTATGTTACCAAGGTGGTGTATAAATGCGAAGTGCTGTTGTTATTGAGAATCCAGAGTGAAGGTCCATGGCTGATTATGTAGCACGCGGCCAAGGTTGAAACGAGTAGGAAGCAAGAGTGGGTAAATCAAGAATTTTTCTTTGATTGTAGAAGGAAGTGTGGATTCTTGAGAGGTAAGGACTTCCAACACGTTGGGGTCCAGGGAATTGAATGGGTTCACGTAGGTGACATGGTGATGTGTCTTTGCTTCAAACACAGCAAAGAAGATGACACAAAAGCAAAATACTGTGGATGCTGGAAATCTGAAATAAAAACAGAACATGCTGGAAGTACTCAGCAGGCCAGGCAGCCTCTGTAGAGAGAGAAACAGAGTTAACGTTTCAGGTCGATGACCCTTCGTCAGAACTGGAAAAAGTTGGAGACGTAACAGGTTTTTAAGCAAGTGCGGGGGCAGGGAAAGGGGGAGGGGAGGAAAGAACAAAAGGGAAGGTCTGTGATAGGATGGAAGGCAGGAGAGAGTAAGAGACAAAAGGGATGATGGTGCAAAGGCAAAAAGAAGATGGTAATGGACAAGTTAAGAAACAAAAGATGACTAATTGAAATAGGTATATTTGGGGGTGGGGGAAAGTTGTCCAAAAAAAAAATAAGAAAGCACATTGAATATATATCAAATTCTCATCTGAATAAAATACGTTGTGAAACAGTGGAGACTTGTGCTAACTGGTGTTCTTTCACACTTTTCTGTCAACCCCTCAATGAGGTGTGTGTAAATCCAATCCAACTCAAACCCCTCTGCATTTAATGCAGCTGTTTAGCAGGGTAAGGGTTAATTTGTAAAAAAAAAAACCAATTTAGCATTCAGGTCTCCCAAGTAATGTTCAAAAACATACAACTTCCCGAAAGCAGAACTCGGTGGCAATAACTCAGTCCCTTTTAAAACACAGCGGTTTAAAGATTTGCACAAGCCTTTCAATGTAGCATTGTACTCGGTGCAATATCAACTTGAATATGTGGTACGGGGTAAGCAAGCGAGCAGCTTTCATTCGCGGCAGTCCTTTTCGCTTCGGTCTGGGCGTAATGTGTGTATAAAATGTGCACAAAGTGAAGACTTCATCTGCTATGCAGCAATCAGAATCGAGGGTCCATTAAACAATAATAAACAGGAGGTGGTCTGGAATGCGGCAGAGAGAGAGAGAACTCAATTAAACATCTCCGTACAGTGCAGCTTCTGAATTTGGTCTGTGACGTTGCATCACTTGCACCGGAGCAGCCGCTTTGGATCGCCCAAATTTCCTGCTTTTTCTTTTCTTTCTCGCCTTCCCCCCTTCCTCCCTCCCTCCAAACCACACAGCAGGGTAACCTCGTAAAGTAATCTCTCGTGTTGTGCCTAGTTCTCAGCCTTGGGATGTCTTCTTGCAGATCGGCGATCGAAATGGTGAACTAACAGCCCATTTGAATGTGGTACGACTGCAGTCCGTGCTCGGCATCAGCTCAACTCAGCAGGTCAGACAGTCTTCTCCTTACCCCGCCGATTATGAAGCACAAGGTAGGCGTTTTGCTACTTTTTTTTATTTATAAAAAAAAAGCAATCAAAATGTTTTTATTATAAAAGGTGTGATCACCAGAAAAAAGCAGAGCAGGACATAGTGGGTGACGATAGCACTCGATGTATAACTTAACCCAGTCCAAGACTTGCAGTGATTTGTCGTGTTAAGTTGCCGTTAAGATCTCTCTTTGTTTTTGGAAATCTGGTTTGAACGGCTGAGTTGTGCCCTGTTGACGCAAGGTGTTGGTTTTGTGGGTGTGACCCCCGTAGTTTGTGTGTTTCTTTTCATTTCTTATCCAGCTCCTGCATTAAGGTACAGTATTTTCTTCCAAGAACTTTGCCAAGTAAAGGTCACTAAATATGTACAATTAAGGTGGAAACCCAAAACGAGCCAGCTTGATGACCTAGAAACAGTCTCTCTCTCATTAAATGTGAGTTGTATTTGCTTCACAACTAAATGTGAACTAATTTCTCAGGTTTTTTTTTTGAAGCCCACAGCTTTGATTCTAAGATGCTTCTCTAAATAATTCCAACTTTAAAAAAAAAGTCGTCTCCAACTCCCCTCAGATGCCAGAGTGTGCTGTAATGATGCTAGGCTTTTTGTGTTTAGCTTTCAGAGGAGTGAGTCCACTGGGCAATGCTCTGAGCACCGATGTCTGGTCCAACATACTGGAGGTCAGGTTATTAAACAAAAATAACTCCAGATTTAAATAAGTGTCATTTGTATGAAATTTAAAGGCTCTTTATTTTTTTGACACATAATCTTGAATCAAGCCTTGTATCTTGTCTTACCTCCTACCCTGGCTACAGATATAAGGGCTTGTTTGTACAGCATAGATGCATTTAAGGGGAAGCTAGATATGTACATGAGGGAGAAAGGACTAGAAAGATATGCTGAAATATAAACGGAAAATTCTGGAAATACTCAGCCGGCCAGGCAGCATCTGTGGAGCGAGAAACAGAGTTAAAGTTTCAGGTCGATCACCTTTTCATCAGAGGGATATGCTGATAGGGTGAGAGGAGGCTCGTGTGGAGCATAAACACCGATGTGGACCATTTGGGCTGAATGGCCTGTTTGCGTGCTGTAAATTCTATGTAAACACTTTGATCTCCTACGGTTGAGATCCCACTATCCCCAGTGTGCCTCACCTTTGGCTGGTGCCTTCCTGGAGTGAGGGAGAACCCTGGTTGTGTCTGTGTAATTCTTTTGGCTGGTGTTACTGATGCTAGGATTGCTTTCTGTATGCACGCTGTATATTTTATTACCCTGCAAACGTTTCAACCCACACTGAGCGTGCAGCAGTTTAATATCCCACCATAGACATCCCGCTGTATTAACGTGTGGCTGCAGACTCCGAAACTGAGAGAGAGACTTTTATAATTAGCGTGAAGTAGAAGAAGCCAGTTTTTGGCAATCATGCTTGGCGACCAGGTGGAAGAAATTAGAGTAGTCCAGCCGTGGCTCAGTGGGTAGCGCTCTCTCCTCTGAGTCACAAGGTTGTGGGTTCAAGTCCCACTTTTTAGGGGAGTGCTGCACAGTCGGAGGTACCGTCTTTCGGATGAGACATTCAACCGAGGCCCCGTCTGCGCTCTCAGGTGGACGTAAAAGATCCCATGGTGCTATTTCCGGCGTCCTGGCCAATATTTATCCCTCAACCAGCATCACTAAAAACAGATTATCTGGTCATTATCACGTTGCTGTTTGTGGGAGCTTGCTGTGCGCAAATTGGCTGCCATGTTTCCTACATTACAACAGTGACTACACTTCAAAAAGTACTTCATTGGCTGTGAAGTGCTTTGGGACGTCCTGAGGTCATGAAAGGAGCTATAGAAATGCAAGTTGTTTTTTTTAAATGAGGGATGTGTTCAATTTTCATGTCACTGTTAATGGGTTGGTTTGTCCAGAATGGTCTCTGGATTCGTCAGTGACCAGCTTTACAAACACTCTAGATTTGTCGGGCTCAGTCGCAAAAGAAAGTTGTCAAGTTTCCAAATGCCAGTTGGTAACTCGATTGGAAGCTCGCGTTGTCCAAGTAAGGATTATTTAGGGGTAAACCGTTGGGTACTTCAGAGAGTGTGTGTGTGTGTGTGTGTGTGTGTGTGTGTTATAGACATGTTTTTAAAAACATGCAGCTGAATAGAGAGAGAGACTAGGGCAGGCATTCAAGAACAATGTTCACCAAATGATGTTACACAATGATAGAACTCTGCTCTCTGCTGTACTGCTGGGCACAGCTTAGGAGAATGTTGCTAGTTACCCTGTCCGGTTCTTGTGTGAGGTAAGTTTGGTTGAAGAGGATATTGACGGCAGTGTCTTCTGCTTGGATTGTTTCATTGATTCTAGTGTATCATCAAGGTTTTCAGAATGGTCTATATTTTCATGCTAAGATTTGATGTGGACTTTTATTGACGAGATTTGGAGGTAACTGATCCTGTGAAGATCTTCCTGTGGTATAGCGTGTTTTGAGAATCATGCTCCTCACTTGCGAGACAGATGAGAAAATGGCTTGGAGAAGGGGAGGGTCCCTTCCTGTCACACAATGTTGCTGTCAACTTCAACAAAGAAGGAACATCGAAGGCGTCCTTGGGGAAGTCCACAGGTTCAACCATCCAACTGAGAAGGATAACGTGGGTAGGAGGAGAGTTTAAACTGTCGAGTCTCCCAAATCCCCTCCCACTGAGGCTACGGACCGAAGGCAAGGATACTGTTACGCTAATACTTGCAGAACTCTCGTGTCATTACTCGCAGTAAGTCGGATGATGCTGCGAAGCTGGAGCTTCTGTTGAAGTAAGCAACGGTTGAAATCGATCAGAATTTTATTGCAGGGTGATTGTCAATTGCAGGCTCCAGGTCAGTGACTAGTTTTCTTTTTGCTCAAAGATAGTTTATTTCCGTAACAAAATAAGACGTCTGGTGTGTGTGATGAATGTACGCCGGATGCTAGGACTGAAATATTTTTCAGTAAATCTCCCATGGCCCTGCTCACGGTAAGTCAAAGGATGCGGTGTTTTATGACACCAGGAGTGTTATGCCATGTGGAACTCAATGTATTATTCTTCTGTTAACGTGAGGTATATGTCCCTTTTAAGGCTGTTAAATCTAACTGAGAAACACCGGGTAAGTTCATACACAAGCCAGTTACAAGGGACACCTTTGCTGCTCTGCTATTTTCTGTCGCTGGACACTTTGTCTGTACGTTCCAAATGATTCCCTTTGCTTACTGATGCGTTTTATGCAGATCGCTTCTCATTGTCTCTCAAGTCCATCTGTAATGGAAAGCAATCTTTTGCACTGAGTAAAAGCATGATTGCCCAGGAGACGATTGGAAATTTCTGGCATGGAGCATTAAGTTTATTATTAGCGCACTGTGGCAGTGAATCGTTATTTATCCCCTTGAGATTTTTTTTCAGCATACAGCATTAATCTGTTAAACCATAGCAGCTGTGGCTCAGTGGGCAGCGCACTCGCCACTGAGTCAGAAGGTTGTGGGATCAAGTCCCACTCGAGAGACTTGAGCACAAAAAGCTAGGCTGACACTCCCAGAGCAGTGCTGAGGAAGTGCTGCACTGTCGGAGGGGCCGTCTTTCAGATGAGACGTTAAACGCAGCCTGGTCTGCTCTCTCAGCTGGGCGTAAAATATCCCATGGCCACTATTTTGAAGAGCAGGGGAGTTCTCCCCGGTGTTCCGGGGCCAATATTTATCCCTAAACCAACATCGCTGAAAAAATAGATGATCTGGTCATTATCACATTGCTGTTTGTGGGAGCTTACTGTGTGCAAATTGGCTGCCGCGTTTCCCACATTACAACAGTGACTACACTTCAAAAAAGTATTTCATTGGCTGTAAAGCGCTTTGGGCCGTCCTGAGGTCGTGAAAGGGGCTATATAAATGCAAGTCTTTCTTTTTAATAAAGCTGCTGGTTGCAGGCAATAGCTGTTTGGCTTTCGAAAGGTGGTACAAACCTGCAGCCTGTTACTTTGGATGAAAGCATTCAGATGTTCTTGGGTGACCATCAGTCCCACGTTACTACCAGCTGTCCTCCTTCAACCTGTATTAAACATTGGGAAGACCGAAGCCATTGTCTTCGGCCCCCACCACAAACCCCGTTTCCTAGCCACCGATTCCATCCCCCTCCCTGGTCACCCTTTTAGGCTGGGCCAGACCGTTCGCAATCTCGCCGTCCTGTTTTGACCCTGAGCTGTGCATCCGACCCCACACTCTCTCCATCACCAAGACTGCCTACTTCCACCTCCCGTAATATCGCCCGTCTCTGACCCTGCCTCAGCCCATCCGCTGCTGAAACCCTCATCCCCATCCCTCATAGAATGGTTACAGCACAGAAGGAGGCCATTTGGCCCATCGAGCCCGTGCCGGCTCTCTGCAAGAGCACTTCAGCTAGTCCCACTCCCCCGCCCTTTCCCCGTAGCCCTGCAAAATAGAATCATAGAATGGTTACAGCACAGAAGGAGGCCATTCATCCAGACTTGACTATTCTAATGTTCTCCTGGCCAGCCTCCCACCTTCCACTTTCCGTAAACTTCAGCTCATCCAAAACTCTTCTGCCTGTATCCTAACTCGCACCAAGTTTGTTCACACATCATCCCTGTGCTCGCTGACCACCATTGGCTCCCGGTCCACCAACACCTTGATTTTAAAATTGTCCTCCTCGTGTTCAAATCTCTCCGTGGCCTCGCCCCTCCCTATCTCTGTAACCTCCTCCAGCCCTACAAGCCTCTGAGATTTCTACGCTGCTCCAATTCTGGCCACTTGTGCAATCCCCAATTTACTTCACCCCACCATTGGTGGTCATGCCTTCAGCTGTCCAAGCCCTAAGCTCTGGAATTCCCCCTCCAAACCTCTTCGGCTCTCCACCTCTTTCTCCGCCTTCAAGACACTCCTCCTTAAAACCTACCTCTTTAGCCAAGAGTTTGGTCACCTGTCCTCGTGTCTCCTTCTTTGGCTCAATGTCAATTTTTGTCTGATTCCGCTCCTTGGGACATTTCACTATATGAAAGGTGCTATATAACTGCAAGTTGTCATTGTTGTAGTTCACTACCTTGAGATTGGCTGCACAGGTTGGTAGATCACAAAGTGAGCAAAGAGTGTCTTAATAGTTTTACAGAAAGCAGCAAGGCAGAGCTGGAGAATTGTCTTGGTTGTCACAGGGTAGAGGCGCCCAAGCTTTTGCCTTTGTGCGCGATATCAATGGAAACCATGGAGCCTCGGGCACCGCATACAGAGCTTAAATCCACGGGATTCCCGGCAATATGCAGAATGTTGACGTGCTAGTAATAAGAAATCTGATAAGAAATCAAAACTGTTTCCAATGGCCGAAGGGTCGATAACCAGAGGGCACAGATTTTAAGGTGATTGGCAAAAGAACCAGAGACGACATGAGGGAAAACCTTTTTACGCAACGATTGGTTAGGATTTGGAATGCGCTGCCTGATAGGGCGGTGGATACGGATTCAATAGCAGCCTTCAAAAGGGAATTGGATAAATATTTGAAGGAGAAAAAAATGACAGGGCTATGGGGAAAAAGCGGGGGAGTGGGACTAACTGGATTGCTCTTCGAAAGAGCCGGCGCAGACTCGATGGGTCGAATGGCCTCCTTCTGTGCTGTCCTATTCTATGATTAGGATGTATTCACCATTGAGGAAACAGCATTAGAAATGGCTTTTTTCCCCCCCAAAATCCAGGTCTGCAAAATTCAAACTGGACAAATTCGCAGACATATTAGCACAACTGGGGCTGTGTTGCCTGGGCTTTAAGGGTCACATTACCAGGGCTCAGGAGCTGGAGGTTGGACACCACTGTCCCAATGTACGTCTTAACTATTCTGTCACTTATTGGAAAAGGAGCTGTCGCCGCTTTCATAATTGCTTTGGTCGCTGCAGTTTGAGATTTCTTGTGATGTATTCTCGTACCGAAGTGGTTGAGATCCAAAAGCAATTGATCTGTGTTGTGAAGTAGGATGTTTGATAGCATTCTTTAATGATTAATTGTTTTCTTTTTCGAAATAAATGCAACGTTTGTCCAGTCGAGCAATCTAATGCTGCTGTGACAAAATTGAAAGTTGCTAATTCAATTAGTTTTGCATCAAGTATTGCTTTACGCAGCGATTGTAATGCTCTTTGCATAATGCGTTTACCTAACGCAGGAATGCTGTGGGGATTTAATGCTGTACACAGTTTAGTAAATTCCCATAAACAGGATCATTGTCGAGAGGGACATGTGCCAAGATTCAGCTTTGAGTTTGATAAGTGAGCTCGTCAATAGCATCTTCAGCAGTAGTAATAACCCATATCAGAACCACACAGGCTTTAATGTTCTGCACTATTTATATGTGAAAACGCAAGGCTTGGGCCACTTAGAGTTACTCGATCATTCTGCATCCTGCCTATACTGTAAGAGTATAGTATAGCAGGTTTGATAAGTTCTGGGGAACCACTTTCTGAGCATACAGTTGAAAATATCATCATGACATTTTAGATAGGTAGCACTAGGCGTTGTCCCTTACCCATGCATTGTATAAAACCCCTGGACTAAAACAGTAACAACTTACATTTATATAAAGCCTTTTAATGTAGTCAAACACCCCAAGGTGCTTCATAGGAGCGTTCTCAGACAAAGTTAGATACTGAGCCACATAAGGAGATTTAGGGGTCAGCCATTTAGGACTGAGATGAGGAGAAATTTCTTCACTCAGAGGGTTGTGAATCTTTGGAATTCTCTACCCTAGAGGGCTGTGAATGCTTAGTCGTTGTATATTCAAGTCGGCGATCGATAGATTTTTGGATATTAAGCGAATCCAGAGATATAAGGATAGTGCGGGAAAGTGGAGTTGAGGTTGAAGATCAGCCATGGTCTTAGTGAATGGCGGAGCAGGCTCGACGGTCCGAATGGTCGACTCCTGCTCCTATTTCTTATTGGGACAGGCGACCCAAAAGCTTGGTCAAAGACGTAGGTTTTAGGGAGCGTCTTAAAGAAGGAGATAGACGTAGAGAGGTTTAGGGAAGGAATTCCAAGCTTTGGGCATAGGCATCTGAAG
Source organism: Squalus acanthias (assembly GCA_030390025.1). Classification (NCBI taxonomy): domain Eukaryota; kingdom Metazoa; phylum Chordata; class Chondrichthyes; order Squaliformes; family Squalidae; genus Squalus; species Squalus acanthias. The sequence goes on from CM059438.1 coordinate 93,378,758, forward strand.
GCATGGCTGCCAGTGGTGGGGTGAAAGAAGTTGGGGATGTACAAGAGGCCAGAATTGGAGGAAGGCAGAGTTCTCTGAGGGGTTGTACGGCTGGAGGAGGTTATTGAGATAGGGAGAGGGCGAGGCAATGGAGGATTTGAACACAAGGATGAGAATGTAAAATTTAAGGTGTTGCTGGACCAGAAGCCAATGTAGGTTAGCAAGCCCGGGGTGATGGGTGAACGGGACTTGGTGCGAGTTAGGAGGACATGTGCAGCAGAGTTTTGGGATGAGCTCAAGTTTACGGAGGGTGCAAAATGGGAGGCCAGCCAGAAGAAGGTTGGAATACTGGAGTCTGGAGTCATTTTCCAAGCTTGGTTTTTCTCCAGCGAAACGTTCTTCGCTGGTCCTCGCAGAACCTCGAGTTACCGTGTCTCTTAAAACAGAGTCATTTAGGAACTCTCGGCAGATATTTCTTTCCTGCGGCATTTAGAAAATCCAAACTCTCTCAATTGGAGGCAGCCAAGGTGGGACTAAATGTCACTCACAGATCAAACAGGCTGTTCAAAGCGTGAATGAAAGCACAACGCAGTTATAACTGCACGTACCTCTGAGAATCCTCGCTGGAACTATAGTTGACCACCCCTTCAGCAGAAGTATATTATTGTTAAAGAGGGCAAAGCCAGAAGGGTTATTTGCTGAACTGTTTGTCTTTCTCACCTGAAGAAAGGCTGAAGCTCAGAAAGGGTAAATTAACTCTTGCGGAATGTTTCCGGATCTTTTGCGCAGTTCTTAGTATTTTCCCGACGTCTTGGCTAGTGTTGGTTTTTTAAGCGAGCATTAATTGAATAGTTATTTTAGCCTGTGCCGAGTCGGCCCCAAGTGTGATAACGGCGGTCTTTCGAGAGACAGCAGATGCAGTGAGAATACGACGTGAATTTCAAAGTGCTAAATAGGCTAATTGTTATCCCTGGGCTACACAATCTTGAGATGTACGCTTCCAGTTCTCAAGGGGCCCGGCCCATTTTGTAGGGAGTCTGGTGCAGCCCACGACAGAAGCTGCCAGTACTGTAAAGGAGGGCATTTTTACTTACAGGGACATTTGAAGCTTTCTTACTAGTTAATATGTCTCATATAATCGAGTAAATACCTCTGTCAAAACAACTGCACTGTTTTTCAATCTACATCAATCCAGTAAAATTAAGAAAAATGCGTTTCTTATATATTTATTTATTGGAAGAATTCTGGAAAATATCTTTTAAATTGGCTCCCATACACCCTCCCACTGCAGCCAGTGAATTTTTAAGTGTTAAACTGCCCAGATCCTGTAAGTTTGGGATTCCATCAAATACTGCCTTGTAATTACACAAATTAGGTTTGTATTCCCTAGAATTTAGAAGGTTAAGGGGTGATCTGATCGAAGTTTTCACGATATTAAGGGGAACAGATAGGGTAGATAGAGAGAAACTATTTCCGCTGGTTGGGGATTCTAGAACTAGGGGGCATAGTCTAAAAATTAGAGTCAGGCCTTTCAGGAGTGAAATTAGGAAACACTTCTACACACAAAGGGTGGTAGAAGTTTGGAACTCTCTTCTGCAAACGGCAATTGAGGCTGGATCAATTGTTAATTTTAAATCTGAGATTGATAGCTTTTTGTTAACCAAAGGTATTAAGGAATATGGGCCAAAGGCAGGTATATGGAGTTAGGTCGCAGATCCGCCATGATCTCATTGAATGGCGGAGCAGGCTCACGGGGCTGAATGGCCTCCTCCTGTTCCTATGGCACGAAATAGGTGGTCTTGTTCAGAGATACCACAGTGATTACATAGATTACATAGATTACATAGAAGATAGGAGCAGGAGTAGGCCATCCGGCCCTTCGAGCCTGCTCCGCCATTTAATGAGATCATGGCTGATCCTCCAATTCAGTATCCCGTCCCCGCCTTCTCTCCGTAACCCTTAACCCCTTTTGCCTGTAGAAATATATCTAATTCCCTCTTAAATATATTTAATGAGCTGGCGTACACTGCCCTCTGTGGCAATGAGTTCCACAGGTTCACCACCCTCTGAGTGAAGAAATTCCCCCTCATTTCTGTCCTAAATGGTTTAGCCCTTATCCTTAAATTATGTCCTCTAGTTCTGTTCTCACCCGCCAAGGGAAACATTCCTTCTGCATCTAGTCTGTCTAGACCTGTCAGAATTTTATACACTTCTATGAGGTCCCCTCTCAATCTTCTAAACTCCCTAAACTACATAGTCTCTCCTCATAGGTCAATCCCGCCATTCCTGGTATCAGCCTGGTGAATCGCCGCTGCACCCCCTCCATGGCAAGAACATCTTTCCTCAGATGAGGCGACCAAAACTGTACACAGTACTCGAGGTGTGGTCTCACCAGTGCCCTGTACAGCTGCAGCAACGTATCCCTGTTCCTGTATTCCAACCCTTTTGCTATGAAGGCCAGCATACCGTTTGCCTTCTTGACCGCCTGTTGCACCTGCATGCTCGCCTTCAGTGACTGGTGTACAAGAACACCCAGGTCTCTCTGTACTTCCCCCTCTCCCAATTTATTGCCATTTAAATAATAATTTGCCCTCCCGTTCCTGCACCCAAGGTGGATAACTTCGCACTTGTCCACATTATAGTGCATCTGCCATTTATCTGCCCAATCACCCAGTCTGTCCAAATCGCTCTGGAGCTTCCTGGTCTCCTCCTCTGAGCCCACCCCCCCTCCTAGTTTAGTGTCGTCTGCAAATTTGGAAATGCTGCATCCGACTCCCTGATCCAGGTCATTAATGTAAATTGTGAACAGCTGGGGACCCAGGACAGATCCCTGTGGTACCCCACTTGTTACTGCCTGCCATTCAGAAAATGAGCCGTTTATTCCAACTCTCTGTTTTCTATCTGACAGCCAGTTCTCTATCCACGTCAATACTTTCCCCTTTATCCCATGAGCTTCAATTTTCCATGCTAATCTTTTATGTGGGACCTTATCGAAGGCCTTTTGGAAGTCCAGGTACACCACATCTACTGGCTCTCCCCCATCTATTTTACCAGTTACTCCCTCAAAAAATTCCAATAGATTAGTCAAGCACGATTTACCCTTTGTAAATCCATGTTGACTCTGTCCTATCCTGTCCCCATTTGCTAAGTGCTCCGCTATTTCATCCTTAATGATGGACTCCAGCATTTTGCCCACAACTGATGTAAGGCTTACAGGTCTGTAATTACCTGCTTTTTCCCTACCCCCCTTTTTGAATAGTGGGGTAACGTTAGCTACCCTCCAATCCATGGGCACTGTTCCCGAGTCTAATGAATTCTGAAAAATCATACTTAGTGCATCCGCTATCTCTAGGGCCACCTCCTTCAGTACCCTAGGATGCATGTTATCAGGCCCTGGGGATTTGTCCGCCTTCAATCCCTTTAGCTTCCTTAACACCATATCCTTAGAGATATTGATTTGCGTCAGTTCCTCCTTTGCCAATGTCCCTATTTTTCCCGATATCCCAGGGAGGTTTTTTGTGTCTTCCTTCGTAAAGACTGACCCAAAGTATGCATTTAGTTGGTCTGCCATTTCCTTATTTCCCGTTATATATTCCCCCGTATCTGACTGCAATGGACCAACTTTGGTTTTCACCAGTCTTTTCCTCTTGATATACTTATAAAAGCTTTTGGAGTTAGTTTTTATATTTTCCGCCAGCTTGCTTTCGTAAGCTATTTTGCCCCTCTTGATTAAGCCCTTTGTCCTTCTTTGCTCTATCTTAAACTGTTCCCAATCTTCCGCTCTGGCGCTTTTTTTGGCTATTTTATACGCCCTATCTTTGGATTTTATGCTGTCTCTAATTTCCCCTGTTATCCACGGTTGAGTCACCTTTTTAGATTTCCTTTTATGCCAGATTGGTATAAACAATTTTTGCAATTTTGTCATTCTATCTTTAAATGCTTGCCATTGTTTATCTACCTCCAGTCCTCCCAGGAACGTTGTCCAATCAGACCTACTCAGTTCCCGTCTAATGGCATCATAATTCCCCTTGTTTAAATTCAGGACCTTAGTCTCTGAGTCAATTTCTTCGCTCTCCATTTCGAGTGAGAAATCGATCATGTTATGATCGCTCTGACCCAAGGGTCCCCGTACAACAAGATTACTAATTAGTCCCTTCTCATTGCACAGTACCCAGTCCAATATAGCCTGTTCCCGAGTTGGTTCCTCGACATATTGATCCAGATAACCATCCCTTAAACACTCAAGGAATTCCTCCTCCTCATTATTTTTACTGATTAGGCTAGTCCAATCTATATGTAAGTTAAAGTCACCTATGATGACAGCTGTGCTCTTATTGCACGCTTCTCTAATTTCCCTCGTGATGCCCTCCCCAACCTCTATTTTACTATTTGGAGGCCTATATACCACTCCTATTAATGTTTTTCGCCCCTCGCTATTTCTTAGCTCCACCCATATAGATTCTGTATTAACTGAGTTAATATCCTTCCTTTCAATTGCATTTATCCCCTCTTTTACCAGCAATGCTACCCCTCCTCCCTTTCTTTTTTGTCGATCCTTCCTAAATACTGAATACCCCTGTATGTTAAGCTCCCAGCCCTGCTCACCCTGCAACCATGTTTCCGTAATCCCAATTAGATCATAATTATTAACCTCTATTTCCACAGCTAATTCATCTACCTTGTTCCTGATGCTTCTCGCATTAATGTGATGGCTGGTGTTAGAAAAGAAAGTATCACACGGGCGCAACAAGATGTGGTCTCCTGCACCGTTGGGGTTAGGCCAAGCTGTTACAGGGCTTGTTTTTTTTCTTTGCCTCTTAATGTGCTGTTTCTGACCTCTGACCTGGGCGTGTTTCACATTCACTTGCTCGTCTCATTTTTCAGTGTTGATGGCCCTCGCCTCAAAAGATCACAAAATCAACCCAGGAAAGAAAAATAAAAGGTGTGTCCCTCCACTCTGTTATTCTCAAACAAACCACCTACTTTTTGATTTCCTGGCAGCTCACTGATAAATTTACCTGAATTCAGGTGAGGTGACCCCGGATTCAAACTGAAAAAGAGAAAGAAAGATCTTGTGTTTATACAGCGTCTGTCACCACCTCAGGACGTCCCAAAGCGCTTTACAGCCAATGAAGTACTTTTGAAGCGTAGTCACTGTTGTAATGTAGGAAACGCGGCAGCCAATTTACGCGCAGCAAGATCCCACAAACAGCAATGATTTAAGATGGCCAAATAATCTATTTTAGCAGTGTTGGTTGAGGGATAAATATTGTCCCCAGGACACCGGGGAGAACGCCCCAGCTCCTCCATCGAAATAGTGGCCCGCGGGATCTTTTAAATCCGCCTGAGAGAGCAGACGGGGCCTCGGTTTAACGTCTCATCCGAAAGACGGACTGGTGAAGTTTTCAAAAATTCTGCGGCTCGAATCCGGCTCCATCCGGATTGGCGGGCCTCCAGTGCTTCTTTCCAACGTGCCGATCTCGTCGGGCCTTCGCCGAAGGAAGGGGGGGGACAGCTTCATAAATTGAGAAGCCCTTTGGCCCAGAATAATGAAAACACGATTACCTGGCTTTGTCTAATCAAGCCTGATATGTAAGGTTTTGGAGTCCAGTCCACCCATATGGGTAGGCGGCAGTGTTTGTCCACCCATTTAAGTCCTGTTTGTACAGGACGCAGTTGAGTTTGTGCTAATAAAACTGTCAGCGTTTATGGTCGGTTAATGCGGCAATTGATGTGTGTCGACTGTAAAGTGCAATCTGAATGGAATGGGTTTGCTCGATAAGATGTTAACACATTACTGGGTAGGGCTCAATCCTGCATTTCAACATAAATAACTTTAATGGTTTAGTTGATGCATAATAAAATATTAAGAGTATCAAAATAACCCACCACAAGAGTCGGATTAAAACATACATGTTATATCTTTAATTATTGCCCTTCATTCCATACCCTAAATATGCCCCGTATTACAAGCCCCTCCTGGAGGCTGCAGTGTAACACGGAATCTTGTTAACTCATAATACTGCTTATAATATTAAATGTCGCATTAAATGACCCAACAGACACAAAAGTAGGCTGGAGCTTGGTAATTGGAGGTGTCAGTAAGCTACCCAGAGAGGGATCTGGTCGTGAAACTGTTTCTTTGTGCAAGCTCTGGAGCCTTGATTCAGACAAAGGGAAAACCCCAGGGGTCAGTTGGTTGTAAACTGGGCTCTCGGCAAAGATGGATTTTCATTTACATAGAATTTACAGCACAGAAACAGGCCATTCGGCCCAGCGGGTCCATGCCGGTGTTTATGCTCCACACCAGCCTCCTCCCACTATTTACTTCAACTCCCCCTATCAGCATAACCTTCTACTCCTTTCTCCTTCATGTGTTTATCTAGCTTTCCCTTAAATGCATCTATGCTATTTGCCTCAACCACTTCATGTGGTAGCGAGTTCCACATTCTAACCACTCTGAGTAAATAAGTTTCTCCTGAATTCCCTATTGGATTTATCGGTGTCTATCTTATATTTATGGCTGCTAGTTTTGGACTCTCTCCCACAAGTGGAAACATCTTCGCGAACGTTGATAGATGGCTATTGTGGCTTAATTTAGCAATGTGAGATAAGTTGTACTTAAAGTGGATTCAGTGTGGAGTATGGGAGCGCAGGGGGCTGAACATCCCTCCCTACCCTGAACACAGAGTTATGCAAGGGGGTCAAAGGGGTGTGTGTGTGTGTGTGTGTGTACATTCCACATTATCACACTGTGAAAACTGTATTCTGTTCATTCATGTGCTCTATGTAAAATAAACCAGTTGGTTGGTTTGCAGTTGTACCTCATCTCATAAGAGTGCTTTGCAGGCCACCATCCACAAAGACGAGGCAATGGTTCCACGTTGCAATCCTCAGGTCATACGGTTGTTTAACGAGCTATTGGACAGTAAAAGTTACGCTCCGGATCGTAGGGGACGCGAGGTCCGCTTACTGGTGTGACACATGACTCCAAACGAGACAACCAACAACTCTATAGCGGTGACATTGGTGAGATTCCCTTACTGGAATCCTGCCATCCGTTCGCTAATCATAGCCTAGTAGGGATGGCGTTCGTAGACTTGTCAACTGTCATTGGGATAATGATGCACATGGCTGGGGAGTTTGTTGGATGGTCAGTGGCCACTGAAAGTGCAAAAACAAGAGCAAGTGAGAAGAAAACACTTTTAAAAAAAAAAAACTGCTATTGTAGCATTTTATTTTTCTGACTACATCTAATTCCAGTTCAACTTTTGAACGGCACGTATACTTTGTCATTTATTAACGTATGGAAGTGATTCTCTAATGCTGGCTTGTATTCGGTAAAACGACATAAATGTACAGAATCGCTGACGGTTCTTTCATTCGCAGTGTATTCTACGCCAGCACACTTTTAACAACGAGACACAAATCTGCTTTTTTTTTTAAAAAAAAGTTCTAAACGGATAATGATGCCTTGACTTAATTAAGCCCTAAAGGCTGACTTTTGCTATTTGAAAATAAAAATGGAGCGTTGGAGTTGACAACTCCTTCGCAGTTATCCATGCTGCATTGCAGTTTTGAGTTAAAAGTGAAAGTAGTCTATAATTGCCAGAGGTCATCTTGACACGATGCTTTTAAACTCTGTTACACCATTCCAACTGTCTTAAAACTGAGAACTGTAAAACCATTGATTGCAGTTACTCAGGAGGAGCGCTCCAGACTGTGTTATCTTTACGCTGCAGTGCGTCTGCTCCAGTTTTAAAAGTACATTTCAGGTGTTACCTAAACTGCCAAAACGATTTTCTGTACATTCGGGAGAAACTTCTTTACCCAGAGACTGGTTAGAACTGTGGAACTCGCTGCCACAGGGAGTGGTTGAAAGAAAAAAAAAGAAAGACTTGCATTTCTACAGCGCCTTTCACGACCACCGGACGTCCCAAAGTGCTTTACAGCCAGTGAAGTACTTTTGGAGTGCAGTCACCTTTGAGGCGGATATCATAGACGCATTTAAGGGGAAGCTAGATAAGTGCTTGAGGGAAAAAGGAATGGAAGGTTATGTTAGAACATAAGAACATAAGCAATAGGAGCAGGAGTAGGCCACACGGCCCTTCGAGCCTGCTCCGCCATTCAATAAGATCATCGACCTCAACTCCACTTTCCTGCCAGATCCCCATATCCCTCGATTCCCCTAGATTCCAAAAATCTATCTATCTCAGCCTTGAATATACTCAAAGACTCCGCATTCACAGCCCTCTGGGGCAGAGAATTCCAAAGATTCACCAACCTCTGAGTGAAGAAATTCCTCCTCATCTCAGTCTTAAATGGCTGACCCCTTATCCTGAGACTGTGCCCCCTAGTTCTAGACACTCCAGCCAGGGGAAACAACCTCTCAGCATCTACCCTGTCAATCCCCCTCAGAATCTTGTATGTTTCAATGAGATCATCTCTCATTCTTCTGAACTCCAGAGAGTATAGGCCCATTCTACACACAATCTCTCGTCATAGGACAGCCCTCTCATCCCAGGAATCAATCTAGTGAACCTTCGTTGCACCGCCTCCAAGGCAAGTATATCCTTCCTTAGATAAGGAGACCAAAACTGTGCACAGTACTCCAGGTGTGGTCTCACCAGAGCCCTGTACAATTGTAGCAAGACTTCCTTACTCTTATACTCCAACCCCCTTGCAATAAAGGCCAACATGCCATTTGCCTTCCTTATTGCTTGCTGTACCTGCACGCTAGCTTTCTGTGTTTCTTACACGAGGACACCCAAATCTCTCTGTACACCAACATTTGAAAGTTTCTCACCATTTAAAAAATATTCTGTTTTTCTATTCTTCCTACCAAAGTGAATAACCTCATATGTTGACAGGGTGGGATGAAGAGGGATGGGAGGAGGCGTGTGTGGAGCATAAGCACCGGCATGGACCAGTTGGGCCGAATGGCCTGTTCCTCTGCTGTAAATTCTATGTCATTCTACTGTAGCATAATCCAAAATAAAGCGTTTGAAACGCATCTTCAATTTCATGCTATTTTTAAGTTGATTAAACCAAACCATTGCAATCTTTTTTTTAAATGGTTCTCGCAAAGCTGAATTGTTTCCACGTAGCTTATTTTGTTTCCAGGTATAAGCTGGAAGCTGCTGTTCAGCCCGACACATTGGCACTGACAGTAATATTTTCTGCTTTTAAACGTTCTGTCTTTGGTTGCCGTACATCACATCCAGCTAAAATGGGGAGGCTGATGCTTGGCATTTGGCCAATGCAAAAATCAGTCACGAAGAGATAGTTGAGGACACCCCGAGATGTTCCACCTCAGATTTTCCCTTCTATCTTATGGGAAAGAATCCAAAATTCCAGTCGCAAGGCTTTTAAAAAAATATTTATAACATGACATGTTTTACATGAAGTGCCTTGGGATGTTTTACTATGTTAAAAACGTGATATAAATGCAGTTGTTGCTGTTGTTAGTGGTTATATAAAGGATATTAAACAGCAGCATTTCAACAGTCACCTCGATTTTTGTGCAGGTAAAAAAGAAAGACTTGCATTTATACACTCCTTTCATGGCTTCAGGAATAGAAGGATATGTTCCCAAAGAGCGTTACAGCCAATGAAGTACTATTGAAGTGTAGTCACTGTTGTAGTGGAACCACGTCACCCCATTTGCACACAGCAAGCTCCCACAAGCAGCAATATGATAATGACCAGATAATCTGCTTTTAGTGATGAGGGATAAATATTGGCCCAGGACACCGGGGAGAACTCCCCTGCTCTTCTTCGAAATAGTGCCATGGGGTCCTTTACGTCCACCTGAGAGAGCAGACGGGGCCTCGGTTTAATTTCTCATCTGAAAGACGGCAATGCCCACAGTACCACACTGGAGTGTCAGTTTAGATTATATGCTCAAGACTCTGGAGTGGGGCTTGAACCCCACGCAACCTTCTGGCTCACAGGCCAGAGTGTTGGCACTGAGCCACAGTAAAACCAACAGAATTCTGAATCGTAAAAAGCTGTTTCTTTTGGATGAGACATGAAATCGAGGTCCAATCTACTTGCTTAGCTGGGTGTTAAAGCTGAAAGTAATCTGGAAGGACGAAGTCAACTAGGCCAAGGAACCTTCTTCACCTAAACTTGTCTTGTGACCTCTACGTTTTGGGAGCTTTCGACTATTTTATAGTGTTTTACGAAGGTAAAAATGTACAAGCAGCTGTTTGCTGTGTTAAAATTTTCTGGGTGTTTGTTTTGTCTGTGTTGGTAAAAGAAGTCTATGAGCCAAGTGGTTCGAGTAGGATGGCGGAGTATCGGCAATGGCTTTTCAATCCGTGAGTTTCATACCTGAGGTTGTAGCGCTCCAAAGGCTTCAGGGACTGTTGGTGAGGTGCCTCAACTTGTCGATGAGCCAATGCAGCAAGATGCTGAGGAGACAGAGTTACAGTACATTTACCTGATCCCTTGTTTTCAAAGCCCTCCATGGCCTCGCCCCTCCCTATCTCTACAACCTCCTCCAGCTCTACAACCCTCAGAGATCTCTGCGCTCCTCCAATTCTGGTTTCAAGCATCCCCGATTTTTAATCGCTCCGACATTGGTGGCCGTGCCTTCAGCTGCCTGGGCCCTAAGCTCTAGAATTCCCTCCCCCAAACCTCTCTACCTTTCTCTCCTCCTTTTTAAGATGCTCCTTAAAACCTACCTCTTCGACCAAGCTTTTGGTCACCTGTCCTAGTACCTTCTTATGTGGCTCGGTGCCAAATTTTGGTTGCTAACACTCCTGTGAAGGCGCTACATAAATGCAAGTTGCTGTTGTTACTGTGGAATCCACCCAACAGAAGAAATGTGGGAGATTCCACTGCACTAGATGATCTCCATTGTGTAGGTATGTCAGATGGGATACCACTTGAAATGGTTTCATAAAGAATGGCTGGAATCTATAAAGGTGATTATGAGTTTGCAACACTTTATGAAATGCAGTCCGTACCAGTAGTTCCCTTACCCCGGCATAACAGGAGAATGAAATCATTTAAACAGAAGGACCTGGGAGTTAATGTGCATAGGTCCCTGAAGGTGGCGGGACATATTGAGAGAGTGGTTAGCAAAGCATATGGGATCTTGGGCTTCATAAATAGAGGTATTGAGTACAAAAGTAGAGAAGTTATGCTGAACCTTTATAAAGCGCTGGTTAGGCCACAACTGGAGTATTGTGTCCAGTTCTGGTCACCACACTTTAGGAAGGATGTGAAGGCACTTGAGAGGGTGCAGAGGAGATTTACCAGAATGGTTCCGGGGATGGGGGATCTTAGCTACCAGGACAGGTTGGAGAAGCTGGATTTGTTTTCATTAGAGCAAAGGAGGTTGAGGGGTGATTTGATAGAGGTGTACAGGATTATGACTGGTTTGGATAGGCTAGACGGGGAAAGGCTGTTCCCACTAGTTGATGGTACAAGGACTAGGGGACACAGATTTAAGGTTTTGGGCAAGAGATACAGAGGGGGGGATGTGAGGAAAAACTTTTTTACGCAGTGAGTGGTGAGGACCTGGAACTCGCTGCCGACGGAAGTGGTGGAAGCGGAGACACTCAATGTTTTCAAGGGGAGACTGGATAGGCACTTGAGGGAAATAAACTTGCAGGGCTACGGGGATAAAGCGAGGGAATGGGACTGACTGGATTGCTCTACAGAGAGCCGGCACGGACTCGATGGGCCGAATGGCCTCCTTCTGTGCCGTTATGACTCTATGACTAAGTCATGTCCACTTGGAAAAGCCCTAATATCTAATTCTGAGCTAGTACCAAATACTACCTTTTTTTTAAACAAGCCTCACTGGGTAGCTGTACTGTAGAATTCAAGTGGAATTTTTACTGCAGTCAACTCACATTACTGAATTCCTTTCAAGCCTTCACACGCTGGAAGCCCTGATCTATTGGTGGTGGGGACACTGCTCTCGCACCTGTGATATTCACTCTCGGGCAGCACAGTCGCTGAATCACACCTGTTCTTTACAGCTCCAAAACACTCCTGGGTTTTTATAGGTCATAAAAGAAAAACCCACACGCGACGAGAGGCGCAATCATCCGATTTAATCCCAGCTGTGTTGTAAACCAGATGTAAGCGGAGTTGGATTTTTATTTTAGACCATTCTGAAAGGCACAGCAAGGTGAGCAAGAACGCTTCTCTTTATTATAGAGCAAAAGGCGGCATCTGTTTCACGGTAGGTGTCCTTCTTGCCTTCTGTTTCATCAACATTTTTAGTTACATAATATGGTATCATTGAAAGATTTTTTTGCTTCTTTACTACGCCAGGTTGTGAGTTTAGTTCTGACTCCTTGTACTTAAAATATTAAATGGAACGGATGCACGAAGCGTGTTGTGTCTGATCATTGGACCAGGTGAATTGATGGTCTGAAGGCTGTTTGTGATCTTAAATTCTTCCCTAGAATGGGTTCGGGCAGAATGGGATTGAACAATGTTATCTATGTATGGGGATATGATTTATAACATTCCATTGTTATATAGAAAGACGTGCGTTTCTATAGCGCCTTTCACGACCCCGGGACGTCTCAAAGCGCATTTACAGCCCATGCGGTGCTTTTGAAGTGTAGTCGCTGTTATAATGAAGGAAACATTAAGAAAATAATTCAGCTTAAAATGAAATACCCAACACTAATTAGATTTACTTGTACGTTAGCATACCCCTCAATGGGCTGAAATTTAAATGATTAAATTGAGATTTAAATGATTGTGCCGAATGGTCAAATCAAGTTCGGGCATTGTTGTACATCACGTTACTGCACGCAGCATTTTCTTGTCTCTGGTTTTGCAACCTCTCTCTTTCTTTTTGGCGTCCCTGCATTGCAACAGTGACGACACTTCAAAAGTACTTCTTTGACTGTAAAACACCTTGGGATGTCCTGAGGTCGTGAAAGGCGCTAGAGAAATGTAAGTCTTTCTATCCTTACAACTGCACACCATTCCACAGCGAAGACTGGTGGAACATGACTGGGTCCCATCGCACTGCCTTTTGACTCTTATAAACCAGATAATAAGTGGACCAAGTTAAAAGAAGAAAAGAAAGACTTGCATTTCTATAGCGCCTTTCATGACCACCGGCTGTCTCAAAGCGCTTTACAGCCAATGAAGAACTTTTGAAGTGGAGTCACTGTTGTAACGTGGGAAACACGGCAGCCAGTTTGCGCACAGCAAGGTCCCACAAACAGCAATGTGCTAATGATCAGATAATCTATTTTTGTTATGTTGGTTGAGGGATAAATATTGGCCCAGGACACCGGGGAGAACTCCCCCTGTTCTTCTTCAAAATAGTGCCCGTGGGATCTTTTACGTCCACCCGAGAGAGCAGACGTCTCATCCGAAAGACGGCACCTCTGATAGTGCAGCACTCTCTCAGCACTGCACTGACAACCTAGCTTTATGTGCTCAAGTCCCTGGAGTGGGACAATGAACCCACAACCTTCTGACTCAGAGGCGAGTGTGCTACCGACTGAGCCACAGCTGACACTAAAGTGCAAGGGTTAATCCCCATCCCCCTTAATTATTTCATTTTCCCCTCAAAACATATTGGAAGCCTATGGCGATAAATTATCAATCAGGGAACATTGACTGTGAGCCAAACTCTTCGTGTATCTCGTGTTTGGAATTGGCTTATATGGCTGCTCCCTTTCCTGGGGAAAGGAGATATGCTATAAAGACATATAGAAATAATTTAGAAACATTAAAATATGGATTGAAACTCCGCAGTGTTGAACTTTAACCAAGAATTCAATTTTTAGACTCTCCAGAGCTGACCATTCTATTTTTACTTTGAGTTTGAGCTGATGTGTTAATTGTGAAACTGCGGTACCTCCTTGAAGGGAATCTCCTGCTCGAGTTGGCAGGGAGAGGTCTCGCTTGATCTTAATGACCAGATGATGAAGCCATTTGACCCGTCTCTGAAGCGTGGAACTGCTGCAACAGTTTGTGCTGTTTACCTGACCCCCTCTTACCTGACCTTTCACCTTGCATGTCCTTGAAGGGGAATAGTCATCATCTGAATTTTGGCACTTCATTCTCAATAGTCCCATTTACGTCAAGGTGCCAGAGGTTCTATATTGTGGAGTTGCTTCAAGAATTGGTTCTACAATATTGCCTGAAGGTCCTTCTGCCATTACAGATTACACAGTCCGTTCCACAACAACAGGAAAAACAACTGGGTATATCTAAACAGTCGGGGAATAAAGTCGATGACTTGTACAAATAAAAGAGAATATTGAATAATTTTTTGATGCATTTTTTTTTTGCTGAATGAGCACTCCTTTCACATCCTCAGGAAATCCCAAAGTGATTCACAGCCAATTATTTTTTGAAGTGGAGTCACTGTTGTAATGTAGGTGAGTGCAGATAATCTGATTTTTATTAGTAGTGTTGGCTGAGAGAGAAATGTTGGCCCGAACACTGGGAGGGCTCTGGGGAAAGAACAGGGCAGTGGGACTAATTGGATAGCTCTTCACCGAGCCGGCACAGAGACAGTGGGTTGAATGGCCTCCTTCTGTGCTCTATGATTCTTTGACTCTCCTGCTCCTCTTCGAATACTGCCATAGGATCTTTTACATCCCCCTTAAAAAAAAATGTGGTAGGACCTCAGTAATTTCTCATCCGAAAGACGGCACCTCCGACAATGCAGCACTCCCCCGGTACTGCACTGAAGTATCAGTTTAGATCATGTGCTCAAGTCTCTGGAGCGGGACTTGAACCCACAACCTTCTGACTCGGAGGCAAGGATGCAGAGACACAAATAAGTTATTTACTTAATTCTCAATTCTAAACCATAGAAACCGTGAACGAGAGGATTAAGAGTCACCAGTGAGAGTGCAGGCTTTCCCTTTTGAGATTTAGGTGGGTCAGCTGTGGCTCAGTGGGCAGCACCCTCACCTCTGAGTCAGAAGGTTGCGGGTACAAGTCCCACTCCAGAGACTTGAGCGCAAAAATCTAGGCTGACACTCCCAGTGCAGCGCTGAGGGAGTGCCGCACTGTCGGAGGTGCCGTCTTTCGGATGAGGCGTTAAACCGAGGCCCCCGTCTGCCCCCTCGGGTGGGCGTAAAAGACCCTATAGCACTATTTCGAAGAAGAGCAGGGGAGTTATCCCGGTGTCCTGGGCCAATATTTATCTCAATTAACGTCACTACAACTGGTCATTATCACACTGCTGTTTGTGGGAGCTTGCTGTGCGCAAATTGGCTGCCTTGGTTCCTACATTACAACAGTGACTACACTTCAAAAAGTACTTCATTGGCTGTAAGGCGCTTTGGGACGTCCGGTGATCGTGAAAGGCGCTGTAGAAATGCAAGTCTTTCTTTAGGATCCTGTGTTCAATCTCTGCTAATGGTATCCTGATAATAGTTTTTTTTAGGACCAGAAGAAGTCATTAGATTGAATTAGCCTGTCCCTTTTTAATGGATCAATTTCCCTGGTAATCTCTTCCATAACTATCAATCACTCTTTGGGTGAAAAAATTACCACCTAATTTCTCCTCATTCTTAACGTCTGGGTATTTGAGCCATTTGTCACAGTAAACATATATTCCATGAATCAGTTTAGTCGGTTCCTTTCATAAAGCCTTCAATTAAGTCACGTCTGGGTTTCTTTTACGAAGAAAACAAGGCCAAAATCCTTAGCTTTTTCTAATAACTTAAATCCAGATACCTGCAATCACCTTCGTTGCCTCTCTCTCTCTCTCTCTCTCTCTCTCTCTCTCTCTCTCTCTCTCTCTCTACCTCTACCCTCTCAAAGGCAGAAATATCCTTCCTGTGGTTAGGTCATCAGAACTGCACGTCACAGTCCAGATTGGGGTCTGGACTCTAACCTATACAGCAACCATAGATCCTGCTTTGTATAAGAGCCTGTCAAGGATACATAACCGGGTTCAGTAGTTTGCTGGGAGATTAACTCCGATTACAGTGAGTTCTGCTTCACGTGGCGTTCTTTCAAAACTACTGATCCCAGTCATGTATTTTTATACAATAGGTTGACTGCTTTTGAGGGTTTTTTTTTTTTAAAAACAAAGACTGAAATGACAAAGTAGCTTTACTCTATGTAGATTGCCCATTGCGGAAGAATATCCTTCACTATGCTGCTGCACGTCACTCTTTGATCTGTCACTGTGTTTTACTCTATTATAATGTGTATATATTGCTGAAACAAGGGATTCAACCGGGTTCCTTTGCACATCTCCATCCCTCTCCCTAGCATCTGTCTGATGCTGAACCACACTGTTCGCAACCTTGGTGTCATACTTGACCCTGAAATGAGCTTCCGGCCACACATCCGCAGCATAACAAAGACCGCCTATTCCCATCTCCGGAACATCGCCCATCTCCGCCCCTGCCTCAGCTCATCCGCTGCTGAAACCCTCATCCATGCCTTTGTTACCTCTAGATTTGACTATTCCAGCACACTCCTGGCTGGCCTCCCATGTTCTACCCTCCATAAACTTGAATGCATCCAAAACTCGGCTGCCCGTGTCCTAACTCGCACAAAGTCCCATTCACCCATCACCCCCCCGTGCTCGCTGACCTGCATTGGCTGCCGGTTAAGCAACACCTCGATTTTAAAATTCTCACCCTTGTTTTCAAATCCCTCCATGACCTTGCCCCTCCCTATCTCTGTAATCTCCTCCAGCCCCACAACCCTCTGAGATATCTGTGCTCCTCTAATTCTGGCCTCTTGAGCATCCCCGATTTTAATCACTCAACCATTGGTGGCCGTGCCTTCTGTTGCCTGGGTCCTAAGCTCTGGAATTCCCTCCCTAAACCTCTCCGCCTCTCTACCTCTCTTTCCTCCTTTAAGACGCTCCTTAAAACCTACCTCTTTGACCAAGTTTTTGGTCATCTACCGTATTATCTCCTTAGGTGGCTCGGTGTCAAATTTTGTTTGATCACAGTCCTGTGAAGCACCTTGGGATGTTTTACTGCATTAAAGTCGTTCTGTAAATGCAAGTTGTCGTGTTGAATGTCCCACACTGTATAATGCGGTCACACGACAGGACGGTGTGTGGAGACGAGTTTGTCATTTGCCTTTACATAGAGCCTTATGACCTCTTACAGTGAATTACTTTGAAGTGCGGTGATTGTTATGTAGGCAATTGTGGCAGCCATTTTGGCACAGGAAGATTCCACAAAGAGCTCTGAGATTAACGACCGGTTAATTATGCTTGGGTGGTGTTGGCTGAAGGAGGATTGTTGGCCGGGACACCAGGATAACCCCCTGTTGTTGAGGCCAGTTCGCTAAATATATTCAAAAGGGAGTTAGATATAACACTCACAACTAGGGGGATCAAGGGGTATGGCGAGAAAGCAGGAATGGGGTACTGAGGTAGCATGTTCAGCCATGAACGCATTGAATGGCGGTGCAGGCTCGAAGGACCGAATGGTCTACTCCTGTACCTATTTTCTATGTTTCTATGTTTATCTTTGAGTCGTGCCACTGGAATCTTTAATGTCCACGAGAACCACCCGATAAGATTGGAGGGGGCAGGGGGACGGGGTATGGGGCATAGGTTTAATATTTCACCTGAAGGCAACATCTCTAACAATGCAGCGTTCTCAGTCGTGCGCTGGGTTTGCCAAGCTAGTTGTACCAAAAATGAACATAAGAACATAAGAAATAGGAGCAGGAGTCGGCCATTCGGCTCCTCGAGCCTGCTCCGCCATTCAATAAGATCATGGCTGATCTGATCTTGGCCTCAACTCCACTTCCCTGCCCGCTCCCCATAACCCTTCACTCCCTTACCTTTCAAAAATCTGTCTATCTCAGCCTTGAATATATTCAATGACCCAGCCTCCACAGCTCTCTGGGGCAGAGAATTCCAAAGATTCACGACCCTCTGAGAGAAGAAATTCCTCCCCATCTCCGTCTTAAATGGGCGACCCCTTATTCTGAAACTATGCCCCCTCGTTCTAGATTCCCCCACGAGGGGAAACATCCTCCCTGCATCTCCCCTGTCAAGCCCCCTCAGAACCTTATGTTTCAATAAGATCCCCTCTCACTCTTCTAAACTCCAACGAGTATAGGCCCAACCTGCTCAACCTTTCCTCATAAGACAACCCCTTCATCCCAGGAATCAACCTCGTGAACCTTCTTTGAACTGCCTCCAATGCAAGTATATCCCTCCTTAAATAAGGAGACCAAAACTGCACGCAGTACTCCAGGTGTGGTCTCACCAACGCCCTGTACAGTTGTAGCAAGACTTCCCTATTTTTATACTCCATCCCCCTTGAAATTATTATGATTAGTTGACAGAGAGGAGCTTACTTTAAGAGGTTGTCATTACTAGGTGTGATGTGCACAATTTTAAGGGGTCACAAGAAAGCTTTTTGTTTCAGGTAAGTTAGATGGAGAGAAACTATTTCTTCTGGTGGGGGACGTCCAGAACAAGGGGGCATGGCCTTAAAATTAGAGCCAGGCCGTTCAGGGGTGATGTCAGGAAGCACTTCTTCACACAAAGGGTGGTGGAAATCTGGAACTCCAAGTTCCCCTCCAAGTCACACACCATCCTGACTTGGAAATATATCGGCCGATCCTTCATCGTCGCTGGGTCAAAATCCTGAAACTCCCTCCCTAACAGCACTGTGGGAGCACCTTCACCACACGGACTGCAGCGGTTCAAGAAGGCGGCTCACCACCACCACCTTCTCGAGGGCGATGAGGGATGGGCAATAAATGCTGGGCTTGCCAACAACGCCCACATCCCAGGAACGAATTAAACATTTTTTTAAACTTAATTATACCTCAAGTGCTTGTGTTGGTGCTCCCAGAAAGAGCTGGGAGCGGATGAGCACAACGCAGATAAACCTGTGGGAGAGAAAAAAAAAGTTTGCTCCAGCTAATCTTTTTCTGTGGTTTAAAAATTAACCCAAATTTAACTCTTTCATTACACCGGTAGCTCGAGATTCCAAATGGCTATTCCAACTTCACTTTAGACTTGTGCGTCCCTTGTTTTTTCTCCGGCCATTCATACACAATAATGGTTTGCCTTGTTTATGCATAAGCGGTTCCTAAAATACCACCCGTAGCACCTTGTGTTGTATTCACGTTGCTAGGTGTGAATTTCAAAGAATCAGAGAATCGTACAGCCCCGAAGGAGGCCATTTGGCCCGTCGTGCTCTTTGAAAGAACTGTCCAATTAGTCCCACTCCCCTGCTCTTTCCTCATAGCCCTCCCAGTGTCCTGGCCAACATTTATCTCTCAGCCAACACTACTAATAAAAAAATCAGATTACAGGAAACTTTCGTTTATCCGGCACCCAAATATCCGGAATTCTCGCTTAACCGGCAAAAATCATCCTCCGAAAACTCCTCTCAAATAACCGGCAATGTTGCCGAGTCACAGTCGAGTCTCCGCGAATGCCGAGTGCTCCGAAAAATCCTCTCAAATAACCGGCAATGTTGCCGATCCCGAGTCTGAGTCCGAGTCCGCGAACGCCGATTTAGTCAGTAGGGGTACTTTTCAAAAGTGCCACTACTCGGCCTCCTGGCGCTGTCGCAAGTCCGAAACATTGCAGTAGCATGAGTAGATTCTCCCGTGCTGCTTGGAGTCTCTTTGTTAAAAATAGCCTCGGTAGATATAACTCTCTGTTATCCGGTACTTTCGATAAACCGGCACCACGCCGGTCCCGTCGATGCCGGATAAACGAAAGTTTCCTGTATCTGGTTATTTAAATTATTGCTATTTATATGCAAATTTTTCCTTTTTCAACTAAGAATTACACCAGCTTTCAGAATCGCTGCTGTCCCTTCTTGCTTGAAGTATCTCCGATTCTCATTAGATTAAGGAACTCGTGGCCTCCAACGGATTCTCCATTTAAACTACGAAATGAAATATTTTTCGCCCACAAATATTGTGCGTCTCTGCCATCAGTCCTCTTGAACAATTAATTTTTGGAGTAATACAACATTCCGCCCTGCTGTGAGCAAGTACGGTGCTCCAAAATCCTGGATACATGCACGTAGCATTTTCTTTTGGATGGGAGCAGATGAGGTACATTGGATTAGCAGATGGCCCTCTCGCCAGTTTAAAATTCAGGCCAGGATCATGGGTTGAATCAATCTCACTCTTACTTTCTCTCTTTCTCTCTCTCTCTGCTTGCACGCTAGCCTTTTCAAATTATTGAGTCTGAAGATGACAAAAGGCATGAATGAATGTTTCAGCTGCAGATGGGATTAGGTAGGGGGCGAAGGTAGGCACCGTTAGAGGTGGTCTTTGTGACGGAGGGGATATGGAGTTGGAAACTCGTCTTGGGGTTGAGTAGGAAGAGAAGGTTACAAAATAACAACAGGAAGTGCTGGAAACTCTCAGCAGGTCAAGCAGTATCGAGGAGAGAGAAACAGAACCCTTCGACCTGAAACGTTGACTCTGTTTCTCTCTCTCATCGATGCTGCCTGACCTGCTGAGTGTTTCCAGCACTTCCTGTTGTTATTTCAGATTGCCAGCATCCGCAGTATTTTGCTATTGTAAGAGAAGGTTACAGTCTGGCTCAGCTGAGACAGTAGCCAAGGATGGTGGTGTGGGTGCGGAGTTTGTGCTGGGGGCCAAAAGGTGATGGCTTTGGTCTTCCCAGAGTTTGGGTTGGAGGAAATTACGGCTGTCAAAAAAAGCAGTCTGGCAGAGACAGTGGAGGGGTCACGAGAGGTGGTGGAGAGTTAGAGCTGGGTGTCCACAGTGCGCATGTGAAAGCTGACCCCATGTTTTCGGATGATGTTGCCAAAGGCCAGCATGTAGATGAGGAAGAAGAATGAGCCAAGGAAAGATCCTTGGGGGAATCAAAGAATGATACAGCACAGAAGGAGGCAATTCGGCCCATCGAGTCTGCGCCGACTCTGGCTCTTTCGAAGAGCAATCCAGTTAGTCCCACTCCCCCCGCTCTTTCCCCATATCCCTGCAATTTTTTCTCCTTCAAGTATTTATCCAATTCCCTTTTGAAAGCTACTATTGAATCTGTATCTACCACCCTATCAGGCAGCGCATTCCAAATCCTGACCACTCGCTGCGTAAAAAAGTTTTTCCTCATGTCCCTTCTGGTTCTTTTGCCAATCACCTTAAATCTGTGCCCTCTGGTTATCGACCCTTCAGCCATTGGAAATAGTGTCTCTTTATTTACTCGATCTAAACCCTTCATGATTTGAAACGCCTTTATCGAATCTCCTCTTGGCCTTCTCTGTTCTAAGGATTCATAATTCAGCGTGAATTGGTTAGTTTTACTCAAGTCAAGAGGATGGTTGGTACCGGTGCAGTGAAGCGATGATGCCCGCGTGAAGCCCCAAGCTCCGTTAATGCGGCCCTCGAAGCCTTGGGCATCAGAGTAGAGCAGCTTCCCAACTCCAGTACTTGGGTGAGCCACATAACTGGACTGTTACTAGCCAAAGGCCTGATCGTAACTCTGTTGCTCATGAGGTATGGAGGTCATTGTAATCGGAATAAACAGTTGTAACTGGATCCTCCATATGCATGAGCTGCACTTGTTTCTATTTTATTGTTCTGTAAGATGGATTGAATGTTTGTTGGGTTTCTCTCCGTCCAGCGAAACCAGATTCCAAGCCCAGCCTCGACGGACACTAGAGTTTGTTCGATTACTGTACCTTCTAGGGGACGAGACTTCTGTGGAAGGGAATGGAGGAAAACCAACGATCATAAAATGTACACACTTAAAACGTGGCATGCTCTTCATTGGTGTCCATTGCAGTAAATGGTAATTCACGTCTCCGCCTGCGACATTGTTATTGGTGGGATACCAGAACTCTCGCTATCTGACGGTGCTTTTTAACTCTGATTAAAGTCACGGGGCGAAGGTGTTGAAGTTGCCAATAATTAAACTGTTTTTGAAACTGAGCTGCTGCTCGAGTTAGCAAAAGCTTGCTGAGCTGTGACAGAACAGAGGCTCTTTGTCAGCACCGGCTTGTCCCCCCTGCCCAGTTTGGACACGCCGCTGCCTCCATTGCCACATACCCTCTCCCCCCCTCCTCTCCCCTCCGCCTTCCTCAACAACAGAGGACATGCAACGTATTTCAAATCTCTTGGAAGTAGTTTCACTAGAATCCTGAAGTGGATTCACACGTTGTGGCGGGGAGTCCAAAACTAGGGGACATAGATATAAGGTAGTCACTAATAAATCCAAAAGAAAGACTTGCATTTATATAGCGCCTTTCACGACCACCAGATGTCCCAAAGCTCTTTACAGATAATGAAGTACACTTTTTTTGAAGTGTAGTCACTGTTGCAGGAAACATGGCAGCCAATTTGCAAACAGCAAACTCCCACAAACAGCAATGTGTTAATGACCAGGTAATCTGTTTTGAGGGATAAATATTGGCCAGGACACCGGGGATAACTCTCCCGCTCTTCTTCGAAATAGTGGCCGTGGGATCTTTTACGTCCACCTGAGAGAGCAGACAGGACCTCGGTTTAACGTCTCATCTGAAAGACGGCACCTCCGACAGTGCAGCGCTCCCTCGGCACTGCACCGGAGTGTCAGCCTAGATTTCTGTGCTCAAATATCTGGAGTGGGATTTGAACCCACAACCTTCTGACTCAGAGGCGAGAGTGCTGCCCACGGCTGACACACACTAGGGAATTTGGGAGAAACTTCTTTACCCAGAGAGTGGTGAGAATGTGGAACTCGCTACCACAAGGTTTGGTTTGGGGCGAATAGCGTAGCTGCATTTATGGCGAAGCTGGATAAGTGCATGAGGGAGAAAGGAATCGAAGGATATGCTGATGGAGTTAGATGAAGAGGGGTGGGAGGAGGCTCGTGTGGAGCACAAACACCGGCACGGACCAGTTGGGCCGAATGGCCTGTTTCCGTGCTGTAACTTGGTAAACAAAGTCTTGATGTAGTTTGAAGATCTTGGAGTTGGAGCTGTAAAGTAAACAGATGGAAGAGCTACTGAAACAGGAACAGGCACTTTGCACTTGGAACTTAACCCTGTCCGAGCTAGACTGACCTGCAGCCAGAGGTTGCTGTTCTTTTTGCTGCAGCAGAGAGTGATCGCAACAAAATGCGGCAATTAAAGGGAACAGGTGCAGCATAAAGTGCACAGGCAGAACCTGGAGATCATGTTGCAGCCTTTCCCTTCTACCTTAATCTTTGTTTGGCTTTGTTACTGTTCCTGCAACCTTTTTTTTTGAATATAATGGTACCGTCAGGAGACGTGAAAAAAAAGAGGGAGAGCTGCACTTTCGGATTAGATGTTAAACCGAGGCCCCGTCTGCCCCCTTGGGTGGATGTAAACGATCCCATTTCGAAGAAGTGCAAGGGAGTTCTTCCCAGCAATGATCTCATTGCTGTCTGTGGGAGCTTGCTGTGCGCAAGTTGGCTGCCGCGTTTCCTACATTACAACAGTGACTACACTTCAAAAAGTACTTCATTGGCTGTGAGGCGCGTTGGGACGTCCTGAGGTTGTGAAAGGCGCTATAGAAATGCAAGTCTTTCTTCTAGTGGCAAGTTTTATATAAAGTAGAATTTGGCAGAACCGTGGGAGCCAGTCCAACTACGCCTGCCGTGCCAGAGGGGAAAAAATAATATGGGAATGCTACCCTGTTCTGGTTTAATGGAATCGGTGAAAATGAGTAATATTCTGCTGTTAATGGTGGCATCTGCTCACTTGTCCTAATAATCCGCTGCCCCTTCTTCAGTTATTTAGGAGTCATGCATGCATAAAACGTGGATTACTGTACTTCAAAGTACTTGTTGTTAAGTTGCTGATTGCTGTATTGTGTTAGTCTGTTGATCTTGAAAGTGGGTCATTGATTCTTGTAATAGATCATTCAGTCATCGTGCTTCAGCAAACAATGCACTACATAATCGACCCGTGCAATCTTGGCAGGTTACTCGGTAGAAATTGTCGCGTGACTGTGGTCGGGGTCCTAATCGGCGCGCAGGATAATGGCCCAAGTTCCTGCGCCCTTCGCCGAGGACTGTGATAGTTTGAGAGCTATTTTCGCAGCGCTGGAGCTTTTCTCCGCTTTAGTTTCTGTGTCGTCACCTTTTTATTCCCATTTACTTCTATGGGAATGTTCAGTGCCTCATTATAGAATCATAAGAATGATAGCACACAGAAGGAGGCCATTCAGCCCTTTGTGAATATGCCGGCTCTTTGAAATAGCTCTCCAATTAGTCCCACTCCCCCTGCTCTTTCCCCACAGCCCTGCAAATGTTTCCTTCAAGTAGTTATCCAATTCTCCTTTGAAAGTTATTATTGAATCTAATTATATTACATTATGTACACGATTATATGCAATATCATATCTTTATGATATATTTTATTATTATCTTATTTTATATTTACCTGTAATATATTATGGGTAAACATACCACAAGAAACATAAAGTTTCTGTACTTGTAGCGGATTTGAGCTCAACCTCTCTTTTGTGTCCAATCCTCATTTTTAATAATTGAAGAGAACAGCCAGACGACCTGGGATGCTGAGTGCATTGTTCCACACAAGTACACACCTGCTTCTCCACCTGGTGGGACCCTGATCCCAGCCAGGCCTAGGCAGAAAGTCAGAGGCTGAATCGCTCTGTTCCTCTCTCTCGTGCATCTCCCTACAGCCGCCCTAAGAGCAGCGGCAGCAGCAGAAACCCTAGAGGTGTGCGAGGTACATTTCTGTCTTCAGTCAGGAAGTAATGCAGAGTGGAAAGAGGGAAGGAATTGTGTTCTTTTTTAGGCAACAGTACTCTTGGACTGTCGAATGAAGTTACATTTTTCCCATTCTCTACAGCTGTTCTGTTGCTTGGCCATTGAAAAGAACACAGAACACACACAAAAAACCCCCACAATTTTGTACGGCCTTTTTCTTTCCTGAAGTGTATATTCAAAGTAATCAACAACTTGCATTTATATAGCGCCTTTAATGCAGTTAAACGTCACAAGGCTCTTCTCGCGGGTATTAAACAAAGTTTGACACCGAGCCCCTATAAGGAGATATTGGGACAGGTGACCAAAAGCTTGGTCAAAGGGATAGATTATAAGGAGCGTCTTAAAGGAAGAGAGAGAGGCGCAGAGTTTTAGGGAAGGAATTCCAGAGCTCGGGGGGCCCAGGCAGCTGAAGGCACGGCCACCAATGGTGGAGTGATGGAAATCGGGGATACGCAAGAGGCCAGAGTTGGAGGGGGCGGAGAGATCTCAGAGGGTTGTAGGCAACGTTCCTGCTAAGCTGTGCGGCCGTGCGGCGGTCTGGAGGTCCCGCGCGGGTCGCTCACCGGCTTTTCAATGCAAGAAACCGCGCGTGTGCGGAATTTTGAATTGGCCGCGCAGCCCGTTAAAGGAACTGCGCACCCAAAAAAAAATGACAAGGAACATTGGTTGCGGGGCTGGAGGAGGTGACAGAGATGGGGAGGGAGCCGAAACCATGGAGGGGTTTGAAAACAAAGGATGAGAATTTTAACATCGAGGCGTTGCTGCACCGGGAGCCAATGCAAGTCAGTGATCACACATTTGAATGTGTAGCTTAGATCAGTGGCGATTAGAGTTCACCTGCCTCTTGTCTGCAGCCTTTTATATAGAGTAACTGCTCCACGTGTCTGTAAGCATCTGCACCCAGCCAGCTCTGCGATGTTGCTGGAACCGGGATCGATGAGAGAGAGAGAAAATGGTGCTGAATAAAGCTTTGGGGAAAATGAAAGAGTAATCTCATTGAAACGAATAAAATTCTGACAGGGCTAGACAGACTGGATGCAGGGAGGATGTTTCCCCTGGCTGGGGGGTCTAGAACGAGGGGTCACAGTCTCAGGACATGGGGTCAGCCATTTAGGACTGAGATGAGGAGAAATTTCTTCACTCAAGAGGGTGGTGAACCTGTGGAATTCTCTACCACAGAAGGCTGTGGAGGCCAAGTCACTGAATATATTTAAGAAGGAGATAGATAGATTTCTAGACACAAAAGGCATCAAGGGGTATGGGGAGAGAGCGGGAATATGGTATTGAGATAGAGGATCAGCCACGATCATATTGAATGGCGGAGCAGGCTCAAAGGGCTGAATGGCCGACTCCTGCTCCTCTTTTTCTATGTTTCTAAGCGGGCGGAGTTGCTACATGTGTGGGGCTGTGGGAGTCACAAAGCATTGTAAAAGTACCTAATTGGCTGTAAAGCGCTTTGGGACACCCTGAGATCCTGAAAGGCGCTACATAAATACAAGCCTTTCCTTTTTCTCTTTATTGAGCGTGATTGCGTTCCTCACCTTGACACAAGGTTAGTGAGGACCCCTGGCATAGATGCCGTAACAATTGCAGCGAGGTAATATTGGGCTCAATTTTAACTCCAGGTTTCCGCCAGGCCAGAGCAGTTAAAATTGAGCGGCAGTGGGGGGTGGGGAACTTTCCCACTCCTTTCCCGCCCGATCTGTCCAACTGCGATTTTAAATTACAGGCGACCCGCCCGTGGCCGATGGGATCCTCTTTAAGTATGCAAATTGGGCTCCGAAGATGTTCTCCCGCGTCCCCAGCTGCATTCAATCACACTTTTTTTAGACCAAAAGTTACCGTTCTATGGAAATGGTGCTTATGCGTGACTTTAATGGGACAAATTCATGGGTTGGCTAACACAAATTAAATTACCGGAAGAGTTGGTTTCAATTATCTTTTTCTATCCGCTAACAGTGCAGCAGACAATTCTATCCTAGCAAATAAAATGGGGAAGTTGTAAAGAAGATCTTGCGTACAGTCCGTATCAATGAATGTCAATAAATTTAAATTGAAAATATGCGTAGGGAAATAATTGAAATGCATTTGGATAACCCGAGGTCAATCACTGGGGCTCGGTGAACGTAAGATTAGTTTTGCTACTAATCTGTGCCACGTCTGACTCGACAGCGCCATTGGCAGAATATGCCAGCCAGCAAGTGCTTCATAGTCCAACAATGTGAAGCCTCTCGCCTCGTGAAACACTAAACAGGAGCGACGTGTGACTAATAAAAAGGTTCGTCTTCTATTATGTTTGGCAAAACGTTACAAATTTCTAAAATGTTCCTAATTAAACACCCATCCACAAGTCCACTACTAAATAGGGGCGAAACTCACGGCCAATTTTAATTTTTTTTTTGTTGAACATTGGGTCACATTTCATTGGGCGCTCATTTTATCCCGTGTGCGTCGGATGTGCCTTTTCAGCCAATCCACTTGCCACAAGCGGAAACTGATACTCGCTCACCCACTGCAAACAGCTCCAGGGCAGTAATGTTCTGACAGAACACTGACAAGCCTGTCCCTCCTAAGATCTCCAGCTTTCCTACCCTCAAGTGCTTGAAACCCTTGAAATGAAAGAGAGCTTGTACCTAACGCCAGACTGCATCGACTTCTCTCTGATTCAGCCATATCGTGTATTATTGGAAATCCTGCCCCCGAGAGCGAGGAAATGGATGCTGTTGCTTTATTCCCACGATAGCGCAGTCTTCAGGAGCTGACCAGCGTGTTACAACAAGGAGTGGATAAGCAGCAATGCCCCACAACAAAAATAACCTGAAGACATTAGGTGCAGGGATGATGTTTAGTTGAGGGTTCTAAGCAGGTGAAGCGGGACTGATGTAGCAGAACCTTATAATGAAGGAGGGGTGTGTAAGAGGCAACGTTGTAGCCGAGAGCCTTGTAGGGTGCAGAACGGCACGTTGTGGGATCTGTAATAGATCGTTATAGCGCGTGTAGCACGTACAGCAATCACCTATTCACAATGCCACATGTTCTGAGTGATGGCAAGACCCGACAGTACAGCCACCTGCGCAAAATAAGAAAAAGATTTGCAATTCTTTTGTCTGTATCCAACTTTGTTGAACTAGGCACGTTGCAATTTGGAAAAGGAAGGAAGGCCCAGAGGGGAAGGTGACTGATGAGGGTGGCGAGGAGGCTCCTGTTGTCCAGACAGGTGTTCTGTAATTCAGTGTCCATTAACAGCTAAGGCCTTAAGGACTTGTAGAGATTCCTAGTCACACCACATTCACATTCACCTTCTGTCCCTCTGGTTGGTGGTTTTGGTATGGACAAGTGTTTCAGAATTAATGACATTGGGCAGCATGTACAGATATAGTAGTATTTAGCAGAGGGGGGGTGGAGATCTATGGGCAAAAGTACGTTTTCAAAACCTAATTGGGGTAAATTGTGTTTTGCCTCTTTCCATCCTTGGTTTGTTGGTTCCCATTCTACCTGCCGATCGGTGTGGTCCTTTGGAAGCACTTAGAAAATCCTTGCTTCATTTTTGATCAAAGCTAACCCCCAGAGTTATTTCTTTGTCCCTTCCCGCCATTAGCTAATTTAAGAGACAGAGGTATCTGCGGTGCCACATCGTCCGCATGCCTGATACGAGACTCCCAAAACAAGCGTTCTACTCGGAGCTCCGACACGGCAAGAGAGCCCCAGGTGGGCAGAGGAAACGCTTCAAGGACACCCTCAAAGCCTCCTTGGAAAAAGTGCAACATCCCCACCGACACCTGGGAATCCCTGGCCCAAGACTGCACAAAGTGGAGGAGAAGCATCCGGGAAGGCGCCGAACACCTCGAGCCTCTTCACCGGGAGCAAGCGGAAGCCAAGCGCAAGGAGTGCACATCAACCCAAGCACCCCACCCACCCGCCCCTTCAACCACTGTCTGCCCCACCTGTGACAGAGACTGTAGGTCCCACATTGGACTCATCAGTCACCTGAGAACTAATTTTTAGTGTGGAAGCAAGTCATCCTCGGTTCCGAGGGACTGCCTAAGAAGAAGAAGAGGGTTGCTGTCCGTGCAGCGGAGGCCTGAGTAACCGCTGCGTGTGCCAATCTAACTGGGGGCGTGCTAGATACTGCAGTGGTACGCTGAACACTGGAGGTGAAGAGACCAGGTTACATCTCACTCAAAATCAGCGTTCGCCCAGAACGGATTCCAGGGGTGTATTAAAGTGTTATGACAAGCTTGGTAATTAAATCATTCTTGCAACTAAATCTGCTGAGCAAGACGGCATTTATTCTGATTTAAGCCTCAAGTATTGAAATTGTTCAGTTAAGCAGCTAAGAGCGAGGGCCGTCAAAGTGCATTGTGAAATACCGCACTGAATTGGAAAAATGTTGTGGAGCAAATAACTTCGGACATCAAAGGATTAAGGGAGCATTCCAACTGCAAATTGTGAAATAGGTCAGTGGTAAGATTGATGGTTGAGTTAAAGTGACATCACATCTTGGATGTCAAGTTAGCAGATGGTTCTTAAAAAAAAAAAATTGTGGTCTTGTCGGTAACACTTGTATTCCTCACTGTCAACTATTTTAAATATACTAAGGTATAGAACTGAAAAGTAGGGAAGTTATGCTAAACCTGTATCGAACCTTGGTTAGACCACACTTGGAGTACTGCATACAGTTCTGGTCACCATATTATAAAAAGGATATAGAGGCACTGGAGAGGGTGCAGAGAAGATTTACAAGGATGATACCAGAAATGCGAGGGTATACATTATCAGGAAAGGATGAACAGGCTGAGGTCTCTTTTCTCTTGAAAAAAGAAGGCTGAGGGGTGACCTAGTAGAGGTCTTTAAAATTATGATACAGTGGATACAGAGAGAATGTTTCCACTTGTGGGGAAGAGCATAACTAGAGGCCATCAATATAAGATAGTCACCAAGAAATCCAATAGGGAATTCAGAAGAAACTTCTTTACCCAAAGAGTGGTGAGAATGTGGAACTCGCTACCACAGGGAGTGGTTGAAGCGAATAGTATAGATGCATTTAAGGGGAGGCTGGACAAGCATATGAGGGAGAAGGGAATAGAGGGTTATGCTGATAGATTTAGATGAGGAAAGACGGGAGGAGGCTCGAGTGGAGCATAAATGCCGCCATGGACTGGTTGGGCCGAATGGCCTGTTTCTGTGCCGTATATCCTATGTAATAACTCACTTTGTCCCAGTCCTATGCAATGTTATGCAACTAAGAAGATGGGTAGATCACTAGAGAAGCCTTACAGCAAGGAAGGTTACGGGGGAGATGTAATAAAGGTATTGAAAATTGTGAGAGATTTTGATAGAGTAGATAGGCAGAAACTGTTACCAGTGGTAGAAGGGTCGGTAACCAGAGGACACAGTTTAAGGAAATGTGCAAAAGAACCAGAGGGAAGATGATGAGAATTATTTTTACGCAGCGAGTTGTTGTGATCTGGAATGCGCTGTCTGAAAGGGCAGTGGAAGCAAATTCAATAGTAACTTTCAAAAGGGAATTGGATATATACTTGAAAAATAAACATTTGCAGGGCCATAAGGAAAGAGCAGGGGAGTGGGATTAATGGGATAGCTCTTTCAAAGATCTGGCACAGGCACGATGGGCCGAATGGTCTCCTTCTGTGCTGTAAAATTCTGATATTCTGTGACCTGGTTCTAGGCCTCCATCAATGGTCACCACAGAGCTGTGTGAAAATGACACAACTTGACTCTTTCTGTTTTCCTCCCGTCCTTAAGAGAATCAGCTTGTCTCCCTCCCCAAGACCACACGGCACAGATCAGGAACCAATCACGTGGAGAATAATTTGCTCCCTTTTAAAAGAAAAACAGCTGTCAAAAAATGAAGTTTGGGATTGATATATTTTAGCACGTTCCCTTTTCAATCACGATTTAAGTTGTTGAAAGAGTTCCGTGGAAAAGTCTTGTGTACATTTTACGGTCATAATGCATCATTTTGAGTAACATAGAAACATAGAAACATAGAATCTAGGAGCAGGAGTAGGCCATTCGGCCCGTCGAGCCTGTTCCGCCATTCAATACGATCATGGCTGATCATCCAAATCCAGTACCCTGTCCCTGCTTTTAATCCCCACAGTACACATATCCCACCCTACCCCCGTAACCCCACGTATTTAATTCCCCCTAACATATCCCATCCTATCCCCATAACCCCACATATTTAATCCCCCCTAACACTAAGGGTCAATTTATCATAGCCAAATCAACCTAACCCACACATTTTTGGACTGCTTCACGTGAATCCTCTTTCAAAAATTAGTTTATTTGATGCAGAGTTAGCAAGAATTACTCTTTTGAGTCGTACCTGCCCTATGCCTCGTTCATGTACCGGAGACACAGTCCAAGACGTGTCAGATTGCTTTTGATTAATTTACCATTTTTTGGCTTTGTGGCGGTGTTTCTGATTTTTCACCCATTTTTATTTAAATATTGCATTTTTGTATTCTCTGATTTGCTACCTTTTTAAAATTATGATTTAAGGTGGCGGTGTTGCTTTACATGTTTGGCAAGAGACTGTGACTTCTCTTTATGCCCCAAAATAATTCTCTCTCTCTCTCCTCTCTCCTCTCTCTCTCTCTCTCTCTCTCTCTCTCTCTCCTGGTTCTGAAGTTCTTGCGAACCATGGGAAGGAAATGAAAGCCTGCAGCACTATGCATCCAGGAGAGAGAAGAGGTTTATTGTGAAGTGGAAGTGAAGCTTTTACGCACAAATAATAACTAATTCACGGGATGTGGCCATCTTATTGCCCATCCCTAGTTGCCCCTGAGAAGGTGGTGGTGAGCCGCCTTCTTGACCCGCTGCAGTCCGTGCGGTGAAGGTGCTCCCACAGTGCTGTTAGGGAGGGAGTTCCAGGATTTTGACCCAACGACGATGAAGAAACAGTGATATCGTTCCAAGTCAGGATGGTGTGTGACTTGGAGGAGGTGGCGGTGGTGTTCCCATGCGCCTGCTGCCCTTGTCCTTCTAGGTGGAAGAGGTCGCGGGTTTGGGAGGTGCTGCTGAAGAAGCCTTGGCGAGTTGCTGCAGTGCATCTTGTAGATGGTACACACTGCAGCCACGGTGCGCCGGTGGTGGAGGGAGTGAATGTTTAAGGTGGTGGATGGGGTGCCGATCAAGCGGGCTGCTTTGTCCTGGATGGTTTTGAGTTTCTTGTGTTGCAGGAGCTGCACTCGTCCAGGCAACTTAGCTCCATTTGAACTGGACAGTGGACCGAATCAAGGGCCATTCAGCTCCTCGCGCCTGTTCTACCATTCAGTGAGATCAGAGCTGATCTATATCTTAACTCTATCTACCCGCCTTCGTTCCATATCCCTTAATACCCTTGCCTAACAAAAATCTATTAATCTCAGTTTTGAAATTTCCCATTGACCCCAACATCTTTTTTGAGGAGAGAGTTCCAGATTTCCACTACCCTTTGTGTGAAGAAGTGCTTCCTGACATCACCCATGAATGGCCCGGCTCTAATTTTAAGGTTATGCCTCCTTGTTCTGGTCTCCACCACCAGAGGAAATAGTTTCTCTCTCTCTCTACCCTATCTAATCCTTTAATCATTTTAAACACCTCTAGTAGATCACCCCGTCAATCTGCTATACTCAAGGGAATGCAACCTGTCCTCGTAATTTAACCCTCTAAGCCTCGGTATCATTCTGGTGAATCTGCACTACGCCTGCTCCAAGGCCAATATATTCACCTGATGAAGGGGCAGCGCTCCAAAAGCTTGTGATTTCAAATAAAGCTGTTGGACTATAACCTGGTGTTGTGTGACTTCTCACTTTTGTCCACCCCAGTCCAACACCGGCATCTCCGCATCAATATATTCTTTGCCAGCAAACGACACACTAACCTGAAGGTGGAGGGGTCACTGGACAGCAGTGGAAAGCAGGTACCCCTGGCTCATGGTAATCTTCCCTCCCCCCACCCCCGGCTCGCCTTGGGGAACTTGAGCCCAATTTAGTGCTGCATCATCATCCAAGCTGTGTCAGCCGTGGCTCAGTGGGTAGCACCCTCACCTCTGAGTCAGAAGGTTGTGGGTTCAAGTCCCCACTCCAGAGACTTGAGCTCAAAAATCTAGGCTGACACTCCAGTGCAGTGCTGAGGGAGTGCCTGCACTGTCGGAGATGCCGTCTTTCAGATGAGACTTTAAACCGAGGCCCCGTCTGCCCTCTCAGGTGGACGTAAAAGATCCCATGGCCACTATTTTGAAGAAGAGCAGAGGAGTTATCCCCGGTGTCCTGGCCAATATTTATCCCTCAACCAACATCAATTTAAAAAAAAAAATGATCTGGTCACTATCACATTGCTGTTTGTGGGAGCTTGCTGTGCGCAAATTGGCTGCCGCGTTTCCTACATTACAACAGTGACCACACTTCAAAAAGTACTTCATTATCTGTAAAGCGCTTTGGGACGTCCTGAGGTCGTGAAAGGCGTTATATAAATGCAAGTCTTTCTCTCAAGCTGAGCACAGATCGGGGATTAAACCTGGGGCCCCTCTGATCTCCTCGCCTCGGTTACGCGCTCTGTGATATGTTTGCTCACTGAGCCATGAGAGCTGCCCATTGTTTGCTGCATTAACATGTTGGACTGTAGCCAACACAACCCAAAGCAGATTAATTGCCGTCGGACTCGCTGCTGTTTGCGGGTTTTCACTACGTGGACAATCTCCCTCTGCACTCGCCTACGTAACAGTGACTGAAGCACTTGGAGACACTTCTGAGAAATGATTGAAGTGTAATTCTTTCATTTTCATTCCCTCGGGATCGCCCGTCACGCAGTCCATCTATGCCGGATGGCACATTCTCCTCAAAGTCCCTGTCGCGCTGTGTGTTCTTCTTATTATTAGAGTTCAGTAATGCTACTTCGGAGTGGAATTCCTCGTACAACACAGGCTGCATTCAACAAACCCATCACAGAGTGGCCAGAGCGTGTGTGAGCATGTGTGATTGACTGAGAGATCGCATTAACATGCTGGGAACTTAAGGAGGTGGAGCTTTGGCGTATGTGCAAGTTGCTTAAAGGTGGTTCTGGACCTCTTCAGCTCACTTGCCGAATAGGCGGATTTGCAAGATGGACTGTGTTGAATTGGGCAGCGATATTTCAGAGGGTTCCGCCAATCTGTCATCGTTAGTGGCTGCAGCAGATGGCTTACGCTGCCTGTGAAACTGGTTTGGAGCAAGTAGGTTTCTCTCTCTCACTTTCTTATCGGCACTTGTTCACGGCTAGATTTACTGCATTTCCACTGAACCCAGGACATGACTGACCCGCAAAGTCGCGCTTCTGCGGGGCAGACGGGTACAGAGGGCGATTGCTACGACCCGCTTACCTCGGAGGGGTTGAGCAGCCCGCGAGTATTGAGCACACAAGGAGAATGGAGAGAACTGGAACCAGTCTGTGTGCTGTTTTCCACAATTTGGATGAGGTGGCAGGAGCAGGTTTAGATTTGATATTTTCAATCGGCATTCAAAGAGGCTTTGGACAAACGTTCATCTTAGGTTGAATTTGTAATGCACCTATACAGAGAATGTTAATTGAACCATAAAGTGGTGTTTTACTGTGGTTTTTAACTTGCTTTAATAGTAGGAGCTGTACATGCAGGCTTGTGTGCACCTTTCAAAGCAAAACTCTACACGATGCAGTTGAATGTTTTTGTTGGAAGTGTTGGTATTGGGAGCTAGCACACTGGCCTCCGATGTGCTTGTATTTTTAAATAGCAAGTGGACCCAACACCACCCGTGGTGGGGATTTCTGTTTCCAACAGTGGTCGTTTAAAATGAGCTTTACAAGGCTGCTAAATAACAGAAGAGAGATGAAAGCAGCTGGAGGAGCTGCCTTGTGTTTATGCACCGTGTCGTGGAGGTAGTCATTGGGGGTGTTTAGTTGGGTCCTTGTGTTGTGCAGAGCACCTTATTTGAGGGTTTAAAAAAAATATTTACACACATTCGTTCAAGTGTCAACAAGACTGTTGCGTCACACCTTTTACAAAGAAAGATCAATAGTCTTGCGCTCTGAAATTCATGTCCCCTTAAAGGTCGACAAGCCATTATGCTTTTCTCCTGAACCAGTTTGAAATTGAGTGAAAATCAACAAAGTCTGTAGATGTTGCACATCGGGTCAGACATGCGTAATTTGAGATTAAGCCTCACAGGTCTCCCAAGAACTTATTGCTGCTTGCTGCAAAATCCCACTCTTTATGCAATTGAGCCGACACAGCTTTTGCTAAAAGATCTTGTTGGTGTTTCTCCTCTCTTGTGTGAACTTCGTCCCAAGGGGGTTTTTTTTTGGAAATTGTGTGACATGGGGAATGTTTCCTTTTTAAGAGGGAAAAAAAAAATCACGGATCACCGCACAGAAGGTGAAAGTATTCAGTCGTACGGTGTTTTTATTTTAAAGAGTAGATTGTTGACGCTAATCTAGTTGCAGTCCTTGAGATTGTACACAAACGCTAGATCTTAAAATAGAACTGGAAAGATGCTTTCACGAGCACATTACCAGATCAGTGCCTGCCTTACTTTTACACCGTGTCATAAATCAATAGTTTGCCTGCTTTCAAAGCTCAGCAATCACTTCACACAGGACTTTTTTTTTCCACCTCCTCTTCAACATTTATTGTCAGCACCGGGACAAGAACTAGACTTTATTTTGCTGCAGCTGGGCACAGCTTGAGGTTCAGTTTGTGCCGCTGTGCTGGTCTCTCATCGCATGTTTTTTAAGTTGAGAGTTTTGTGTGTGTTCCACTTTTTCTCTCTGCAAAAAGAAGAAAACACCTTTTTGAGATCCGTCAAGGTGGCTGTGCGTTAATCTCAGAGAACATTGAGGAAAAGCACGAGTCTCGTAACGTTTCGTCACTCTGCTTGATTTGGATGCCGACTTCTAATCGGTGTCTTTTTTTTTTCCTGTCATTTGCGGCTGGCTTTCCTCAAGATCTTGAGCGTCTCCGTTGTTGTGTTGGTTGTTAAAGGAGGAGGGATGTGGGCGTCGCTGGCAAGGCCAGCATTAATCGCCCGTCCGTCATTGCCCTCGAGAAGGTGGTGGTGAGCCGCCGCCTTGAACCGCTGCAGTCTGTGTGGTGAAGGTGCTCCCACAGTGCTGTTAGGGAGGGAGTTCCAGGATTTGACCCAGCGACGATGAAGGAAAGGCCGATATATTTCCAAGTCAGGATGGTGCGTGACTTGGAGGGGAACTTGCAGGTGGTGGTCTTGCTGGAGAAGGGGAGGGGATCCCTTGCCAATAATATAAAAGTAGATCTTCTCGAAGGTCAACCAAACCGTGATGGCGACCCTGGGTTAGAGTCCTCCATCCTCCTGAACAAGGCAGGACATGTGCATGCAGCAACTGAGGTCAGAGTGAATCGAGGCAGAAAATGTCCTTAAAAAGGAGAAATTTGCAGGGCTAGGGAGAAAGAGCAGGGCAGTGAGACTAATTGAATAGCTCTTTCAAAGAGCCAGCCCACACACGATGGGCCGAATGGCCTCCTGTGTTGTATGATTCTATCGCTCTCCTGCTCCTTTTCGAATAGTGCTATGGGATCTGTCACATCCACTTAAGAAAGTGGACAGGGCCTCAGTAACATCTCATCCGAAAAAAGGCACCTCCGGCAATGCAGCACTCCCCCAGTACTGGACTGAACTGTTAACCTAGTGAATGGCCTCCTTCTGTGCTGTATGATATTATTATATTGCATGAGATGTTAAACCGAGGCCCCGTCTGCTCTCTCAGGTGGACATAAAAGATCCCATGGCACTATTTCGAAGAAGAGCAGGGGAGTTATTCCTGGTGTCCCGGCCGATATTTATTCCTCAATAACATCACTAAAAAACAGATTATCTGGTCTTTATCACATTGCCGTTTGTGGGAGCTTGCTGTGCGCAAATTGGCGGCCGCGTTTCCTACATTACAACAGTGACTACACTTCAAAAAGTGCTTCATTGGCTGTAAAGCGCTTTGGGACGTCCGGTGGTCGTGAAAGGCGCTACAGAAATGCAAGTCTTTTTTTCTTTAAAATAAAAATTTCAAGTATTCAAATTTCTGAGAGTTGTAGCAGATCAAGCCCTTAATTTGTTTCCCTTGGCTGGGGCGTATAGAACTAGGAATCACAGTCTCAGAATAAGGGATCGGCCATTTAGGACTGAGATGAGGAGAAATTCCTTCACTCAGAGGGTGGTGAATTTTGGGAATTCTCTACCCCAGAGGGCTGTGGAGGCTCAGTCATTGAGTATATTCAAGACAGAGATCGATAGATTTTTGGACACTAAGGGAATCAAGGGATATGGGAATCGGGCGGAAAGTGGAGTTGAGGTAGAAGATCAGCCATGATCTTATTGAATGGCGGAGCAGGCTCGAGGGGCCGAATGGTCTACTCCTGCTCCTATTTCTTATGTTCCTACGTTAGTGCATTATGGACGGCTTTAGCAGAGTAAAAAGAC
This sequence comes from Squalus acanthias, assembly GCA_030390025.1. Classification (NCBI taxonomy): domain Eukaryota; kingdom Metazoa; phylum Chordata; class Chondrichthyes; order Squaliformes; family Squalidae; genus Squalus; species Squalus acanthias. The sequence continues at coordinate 93,415,880 of CM059438.1, forward strand.
GAACTAAGGCAATTCCGCAAGCTGGACTGCTTCCTGATGTAAAATCTGCTGCACGAGCTTACCAAAGTATAGTCTCTTCTCTACTTGATCTCAGAGGCTAGTGGCCAGCTGCAGTGTTTCAACTGCACAGGTGAAAGATCAAAACATACCAAGAAAAATAATGTTTCCATCGAATTTGAAGCCTTTCCAAAGTTAAGAATATCTTAAAAGAATGTAAGCCATAGAGCCAAGGGCCAGAGACACCAACAAATTGGGGGTGTACTGGGACAAGCTCGGATATCTCTGGAACCACGGTCGAGGTCAGCTGGAACGTCAGGTTCGACCTCTGTGCAGCAACAGGCGGTGTGATAGGTCAGATCTGGAACTGGCTGTGAAACCCCCTTGTACCATTAGGAAATATAAACTCGAGTGCACATTTGGATTTCCAAAAATAGGACTTAAGGGTTTGCCCTCCGTCACCTTCTGCCATTCCCAGCAATGACGTAGAAATTGAACTCCAGTATAAGTTGGTTTTACTATGCTTAAACATGGTTATAATGGTGTTTAAGACACTACTCCCGCTGAGGGGGTGATAATATGTAAATGTAGATTTGTGTGGCAGATTCTACATAGGAGGCGATCTAGAGTGTGGAATTACCTTAGCTCTTACTCTGTTAAGACCAAGCGTAACGCAGTAAGGGCTTGATTTTTGCCTCAACCTTTGTTTATAAGATGTTTATCTTTGAGAAGCAGTTAAATACTTGTTCTGGGCTCTACTTTCACCTGTTGGTGGAAGAAAATGTAATCAAAGTACTTCAGCTGCCTCGGCCCTAAGCTCTGGAATTCCACACCTAAACCTCTCCGCCTCGCTACCTCTCTCTCCTCCTTTTAAGATGCTCCTTAAAACCTACCTCTTTGACCAAGGTATTGGTCGCCTGTCCCTAATATCTCCTTATGTGGCTCGGTGTCAAATTTCATTTGTTAATGGCTCCTGTGAAGCGCCTTGGGACGTTTACCTACGTTAAAGGCGCTATATAAATGCAAGTTGTTGTTGTTGTTGAAGGCATCAATGCTGATGTGGTTCCAGTGTGCCTCTCACTACCGCCCAGTGCTCCCCATTCTGTGTGAAGCTTTCACTGTCTATTCTTCTTAAATTACTGTTTTCATATTCTGGGTTTCTCTGACTTGATCTCTTGCCTCTCGGTCCTGTTTCCTATTTCTCACTAAAACTTTTTTGTTTCTTTCTCTCAGTGCTATTTAAAATTTAAATGCAACCTCTTCTTCTTTCCTGACTTACTACCATACCAGTCTTCTGTTGAAAAGCAAAATTCACACATTTTTGCACCTCCTTCGGAAATTTTTTATCTCCACATGCTGGCGGAACAGTTAACAGTGTCACTTGGTTTCAATTAGAATTACTCTTGCCTCTTAATTCAAAAAGGTTACAAGTTCAAGCGTGTAAGGAAATGTAAAATATAACAAGTTGACAACTTGACATAGGTAAAGAGCACCATGGGATGGTTAGCATATGTGATTAACTGCAAAGCTTGCAATATGCCAAGAAGAGATGATGTGGTGTTCAGAGTAGTTTGGCAGTGTTAGGGTTAAAATAGATGTGTCATAGAAAAGTGCTGAGACTAGATAAGCTTGGAAGAGCTGGAGCATAATGCAGCGGCGAGCAATTTTGCGCCAAAACAGGTCATTAAAAGAAAAAAAAAGACTTGCATTTATACAGCGCCTTTCACGACCGCAGGACGTCCCAAAGCGCTTTGCAGCCAATGAAATACTTTTGACGTGTCGTCACTGTTGTAATGTGGGAAACACGGCAGCCAATTTGTGCACAGCAAGCTCCCACAAACAGCAATGTGATAATGACCAGATATTCTGCTTTAGTGATGTTGATTGAGGAATAAATATTGGCCCCAGGACACCTGGGGAGAACTCCCCCTGCTCTTCTTCGAAATAGTGGCCGTGGGATCTTTTACGTCCACCTGAGGGGGCAGACAGGGCCATCTGAAAGACGGCAGCTCCGACAGTGCAGCACTCCCTCAGCACTGCACTGGAGTGTCAGCCTAGATTTTTGAGCTCAAGTCTCTGGAGTGGGACTTGAACCCACAACCTTCTGACTCGGAGGCGGGAGTGCTACCCACTGAGCCACAGCTGACACTGCGACATACTGCAGAACTAGTTTAAGTCGGGGTTAGTCAAAGGGGATAGCACGTGGTGCTAGGGTTACATCATATCCTGTGACCAACGTAGGTGTGTTTTAGTAAAAGCTATAAATATGGGTCAGAGCCGTAAGCTTTTTGTTATTCAAGGCTAAGAACCACCTTGGATATGATAAACTTTTAGTCCCCGATGGGTATCTTACTTGTGAGTATATCGACGAATTGCTTGCTTGTAATAATCTCTTCATTTTCAATAAATCTCTGAAGTAAATCTGTCTCTAGTGTCCAAGCCTGTTATTATTCAGGACTATGTTGTAAGTCCTAATATTTTGGCGACCATATCAGGATAATTTATTATATTTTACTTTTCCTTACAAAGCTCCATGCCAACCACCTAATCTAGACTGACATTTCAGTACAGTACTAAGAGTGCTGCATTGTTAGAGGTGCCGACATTTGAATGAGACATTCCACTGAGGCCCAGTCTGCCTGTTGGGATGGAGGTAAAAGATCCCGTAGCACTGTTTGAAGAAAGGGCAAGGGAGTTCTTCAGTTCTTCGGGCCAACATTTATCCCTCAAACAACACTACCAAAAAACAAACGAAGGGATGGTGGAACTCATTTTGGTGTTTGTGGGATCTTGCTGTGTGTGCATTGGCTACAGTATTTGCTTACATAACAGCGCGGGCTGCACTTCAAAAATAAGCTATTGGCATTGAGACATCCTGAGGATGTGAAAAGGTGCCACATAAATACAAGATCTTTGTCCTTTTACATGCATAGAATTACAATAACAACAACAATTTGCATTTCTATAGCGCCTTTAAGGTAACAAAAGGCCCCAAGGTGTTTACAGAGGATGGATAGCACAGAAACGAGCCATTCGACCCAACTGGAATGATGCTGATTGTGAAGCATTGGAATTGATAAGAATTTTTGAAATGTTAGTCTCCTTTATTTATGATTTGAGTGGGCTGCTTCCTGGCAGGAAAACGTAAATCAGTTATTGTAGAGTTTGTTGGCTTGTATTTTTATTTTTTCCCTTGACTCTCCCCGCACCAGGTGCCTTCCTTGGCCAGACATGTAAGCTTGAGGCCTACCGCCAGACCTCCACCAGTTAGCTCTTGCATAGCCAGCTGCTCTGCGGTGCAGAAGCCAGGCAGGGACGAGGGGCTCTCTCTATTTGTTTGCTTGGGTCTGTTTTTCAGCATTTTTTAAAATTCGTTTATGGGATGTGGGCGTCGCTGGCATTTATTGCCCATCCCTAATTGCCCTCGAGAAGGTGGTGGTGAGCCGCCGCCTTGAACCGCTGCAGTCCGTGTGGTGAAGGTGCTCCCATAGTGCTGTTAGGGAGGGAGTTCCAGGATTTTGACCCAGCGACGATGAAGGAACGGCCGATATATTTCCAAGTCAGGATGGTGTGTGACTTGGAGGGGAACTTGGAGGTGGTGGTGTTCCCATACGCCTGCTGCCCTTGTCCTTCTAGGTGGTAGAGGTCGCGGGTTTGGGAGGTGCTGCCGAAGAAGCCTTGGCGAGTTGCTGCAGTGCATCTTGTAGATGGTGCACACTGCAGCCACGGTGCGCTGGTGGTGGAGGGAGTGAATGTTTAAGGTGGTGGATGGGGTGCATCTTCCCAGAGCAGCGTGGTTGAGATCTGGAGTAGTCAACATGAGGTTTCATCCATCACTCTTGTAACGTCATATATTGTTGTTTTTCCTCCTTGTAATATGAGGTTCAGCCTTAAGTATGAAGAAGTTACAAGGAAAAGAAATAAATAAAACTTGCATTTCTATAGCGCCTTTCACGACCTCGGGACGTCCCAAAGAGCTTTACAGCCAATGAAGTACTTTTGAAGTGGAGTCACTGTTGTAATGTAGGAAACACGGCAGCTAATTTGTGCACAGCAAGCTCCCACAAACAGCAATGTGATAATGACCAGATAATCTGTTTTAGTGATGTTGGTTGAGGGATTAAATATTGGCCCCAGGACACCGGGGAGAACTCCCCTGCTGTTCTTCAAAATAGTGGCCGTGGGATCTTTTACGTCCACCTGAGAGAGCAGACGGGGCCTCGGTTTAACGTCTCATCCGAAAGACGGCACCTCCGACAGTGCAGCACTCCCTCAGCACTGCACTGGGAGTATCAGACTGGATTATTTGCTCAAGTCTCTGGAGTGGGGCTTGAACCCACAACCTTCTGACTCTGAGGAGGGAGAGCCGTGGCATTGGCAGAGATCTGCGAGGAGGCCTCCTCTCTCCCACCCATCAGCTTGGGAGTAGAGAGTTGGAAGTCCAACAGGACGAAACAGGAAGATAATTATTTACTCGGCGGGGGGGGGGGGGGGAGAGAAAAAAAATCATTTTACAGCAGTGATTCTGCACGTTCCATTTGTAGTGCCATTCTTCCCTCCTACTGAGTACGGTGCAGTGACCTGTTACGTCACTGTATTTGTTACGTGGCAAAGCTTTTAATGACCAGACCAAATACAGAATTTTTGTAAGTCACTTCAGGGGTACATGTTTCAGCACCAGTCGATTGTGGTACAGGCTGCACTGAGAGTGAAACTGCAGGGGCCCACAGTACTGGAAATATCCCCTGTTGAAAGAATTTCACACGCTGTGACAACCTGCCCAACAAACACCTCTCTGGGGGACCTCGTGCTTTTTCCTTGCAGCTCTTTGACTGAATTTCATGAAAACCCATCGAGGTGATGAGCGTCCGATTACCGAATGTCTCGCTGCCCACTTCTGTCAATCAATGCCAGCATCGCTGCTTCATTCTGTAGCTCCCTCAACGCTACGCAGCTTTGCACTGCACTGCACCCCATTCCCCAATTGGTTTCCTCTGTGTTGCACCGTCTCCTCATTCTGACCCAGCACTATGTTCCAAATAATGTTAGCTATCACTTAGCATAACTTCCAATTCGCAGATAAAAATACTTTCATATCTTGGGGGTGTTTTGACATCACTGATTGACATTACCGATGCCATCGGCTTTAACCACTCCCCCCATCAGTAGGTTTCGGGTAATGATTTTGTTTTGCTTTTTGAACACTCGCTGTCTTTCAGTGCCCCTATATGTGTGTGTGTGTGTGGTGTGTATAATTGTTTAAAAAAAGAGACTAACACTTTCTGCTCTGTCCTGAATCCTTTTCAGAAATATCACCTACAATGCTGACAATTGTTCAGATGGGATAACTGCCCCTAAAAAGGCCGTGCGTCTAATCTGCAGGCTTTGGTTATTAGATCTGAACAATGTTGGCCGGAGTATTTGTTTACATGTTGAAATAGCGCTCGTTCTCCCGCTACCCTGTAACATGTGGCCGCTTCACCCAGGAGATTGCCATGATCTGCCAAGGGACACGGATTAACCAAGGTCCTGAAACGTTGACTTGCTGACTTCTCTTCCAATGCTCTCCTGGCTTCCAGTTCTGGCCTCTTGAGCATCTCCGATTTCCTTTGCCCCCCGCCCTTGGCGGCCGTGCCTTCAGCTGTCTGGCCCCAAGCTCTGGCCCTATTCCTTCCTTAAACCTCTTGCCCAGGACGTCCCAAAGCACTTTACAGCCAATGAAGTACTTTCGAAGTGTAGTCACTTGTTGTAATATCTTAAACTATCCTTTAAGACGCTCCTTAAAACCTACCTTATTCACCTGTCCTACTATCTCCTTATGTGGCTCGGTGTCAAATTTTGTCTGATCACGCTCCTGTGAAGCGCCTTGGGACGTTTTACTACCTTGAAGGCGCTATATAAATGCAACTTGTTTTTCCACAGATGCTGTCTGACAAGCCTTTTACGGTTTTGTTAACCAAAGTCCCATTTGCTAAGAGCGCTGTTAATGCTCTCAAGATTTCCACGTTTTTTCCTGTTGGTAGAGGCTGTGCATTCACAGGGTCGGAGATTCACCCGCCTCGTTTCCACCATGACTGCTTGTTGAGCGGCAAAGCTCGACTGTCGCAGAAGAACTCTGGCCTTGGTAGGACCGCGACAACTTCCCGTGTCGCTGTGAAGATGGGAGGGACCTCCTCGCTGCCGGGAAATCGAGAAACCCAGACGTTTTGTTTGACATTCAACGGCATTGCCATCGCCGAATCCCCCACCATCAATATCCTGGGGGTCACCATTGACCAGAAACTTAACTGGACCAGCCACATAAATACTGTGGCAACAAGAGCAGGTCAGAGGCTGGGTATTCTGCAGTGAGAGTCTCACCTCCTGACTCCCCAAAACCTTTCCACCATCTACAAGGCACAAGTCAGGAGTGTGATGGAATACTCTCCACTTGCCTGGATGAGTGCAGCTCCAACAACACTCAAGAAGCTCGACACCATCCAGGACAAAGCAGCCTGCTTGATTGGCACCCCATCCACCACCTTAAACATTCACTCCCTCCACCACCGGTGTACCGTGGCTGCAGTGTGTACCATCTACAAGATGCACTGCAGCAACTCGCCAAGGCTTCTTCGGCAGCACCTCCCAAACCCACAAATTCTACCACCTAGAAGGACAAGGGCAGCAGGCGCATGGGAACACCACCACCTCCAAGTTCCCCTCCAAGTCACGCACCATCCTGACTTGGAAATATATCGCCGTTCCTTCATCGTCGCTGGGTCAAAATCCTGGAACTTCCTCCCTAACAGCACTGTGGGAGCACCTTCACCACACGGACTGCAGCGGTTCAAGACGGCGGCTCACCACCACCTTCTCGAGGGCAATTAGGGAATGGGCAATAAATGCTGGCCTTGCCAGCGACGCCCACATCCCATGAACGAATAAAAAAAAAATAAAGTAGTCCATCAGTTTTATCCAACTTGGAAGCTGTTGGCTCAGCAGTGTTGTACAGCACAGAAACAGGCCATTCAGCCCAACTGGTCTGTGCCGGTGTTTGTGCTCCACATGAACCTCCTCCCACCCTAGTCTGTTCAGATCCCTAACTCTGTTGCTTCTCCATATCAATAACTTCCCCAGTCGCCCTCCAAGTCTGCCCATTCTTTTGTTAATGATTCCATCTGATGCACCATGATGCTTTGACTCGTAAAAGCAAAACAATAAACCTGCAACGCATTTTACTTAATGGAATTAGAACAAGGAACTGTTCTGTTCTCCACCGGAAGATGGCTGGCTGAGGATCTGGATGACCTCTTTGTATAGTTTGCTCTTCTCACTGTATCATTTACTGAGCACTTGTTTAGGACTCTGTTTGGGATTGGGCCTCAGCTATGCACACCCTCAAGAGGATTTATAAAGCATGTTTGCACAGCATTCCTGCACAGATGCGATTCCTCTGGTTACACCTCTGGCCCATCTCACAAATATGTAAGAACTCCATCAGTCGCCCTGTGAAAGGCATCTTTTTTAAGGTATCGCCCTCTCTCTCTCTCTCTCTCTCTCTCTCTCTCTCCCTATATCTATATATATATATATATATATATATATTTTTTTTTTTTTAAATCTTGTGTCTGCGCCCAATTTCTGTTAACCAGTCCCATTTTAAATTCCTGTGTCCACATTTATAATGGAAACTGCCTTTGGAGGTACGAAGGAAAAAAATATAGACTTGCATTTCTATCGCGCCTTTCACGGCCTCAGGACGTCCCAAAGCGCTTCACAGCCAATGAAGTACTTTTGAAGTGGAGTCACTGTTGTAATGTAGGAAACGCGGCAGCCAATTTGCGCACAGCAAGCTCCCACAAACAGCAATGTGATAATGACCAGATAATCTGTTTTTTAGTGATGTTGATTGAGGGATAAATATCGGCCAGGGCATTGGGGATAACTCCCCTGCTCTTCTCTGAAATAGTGCCATGGGATCTTTTACGTCCACCTGAGAGAGCAGACGGGGCCTCGGTTTAATGTCTCATCTGAAAGACGGCACCTCCGACAATGCAGCACTCCCTCAGCACTGCACTGGAGTGTCAGCCTAGCTTTATGTGCTCAAGACTTGAACCCACAACCTTCTGACTCAGAGGCGAGAGTGCTGCCCACTGAGCCACTGGCTGACAATGTAATGTCACAATGTAATTGTCTCGTTCTCTCTATCTCGTTCTCGTTCTCTCTCGATTTCTCTCTCTCGCTTCCCCTTCACCCGCACACGACCTTTTACACCTTTCTTATGTACACAGGTCCTGCCTCAGCCTATTTAGCCTGAATCCTGAAGACTGTTTCTTTATTCTTCAATAATAAAACCCTTTCCTCTTTGGGCTTCATATTGACTGCTGGTATGAATGACCAGTGCTGCACGAGGTGAAGCCACACTACAGTTGAATAGCAGTTACTCATTCAGCAGCACCTGCTGGACCTGCTGACCTAGAAAGTGACCAGCCAACCCCCCAAAGCCTTTCCCTTTAACCAAGTTTCTATCTGCTTTCCTCCTCCCTTCTCCCCTTTTTCTCTCCTGTTCGGTGTCCACCTTCCTGCAGAGCTCCCTGAGCTGGGCTCCACAGGCATCGGCAACCCCCTTGGTGCCTTACCCAAGTGACAGTTCCAAAATAAATGTCAAAAGTATAACCAGATGATGCATTGTAACTGAACTAGAGCCTCAACTTGTGCCCTGAACATTGCTAATAACCGTGTGAGTGCCATGGATGTTGGAAAAGACGGAATAGGGCTCGGTGTTCATGCATGCAATCCCCCCATGGCCAAATAGCCAATAGATGCTGACTGTTAGGCTCACACATGTAGCACGGCCCTTGGGTAAGGTGGAAGGGCTGCTGTAACCATACCCGAGCAAGAAGGCGTGCCGTCAGATTATTAGGGGAGAGGACAAAGAACTAATTCCAGACTTTGGGGGGGTGGGAGGGAAATGAGTCGCCCTATCATTTACTCGGGCTGTTATCTGAGAAACTCAAAATTCACCAAGTTTGACCCTGAAGTAAAAGAACAAAGATTGTATTAAGAAGGTTCCAGAGGTTTTCAGTTAGCTGGCCTCCACATTGTACCCGCGCCAATGAAAACACGTCAAACCGTACAGGGCTTGATGTCAGTTCTTCTGTTGCTGTTTACGTGTCAGATGAGTGCAGGCTCTACCCAGTGACTCCGATTTCTTGTGGTCTCTGAAACCGTTTGAAGAGAAGCTGCGACAGCCTAGCTATTAGTCACCACTTGGATTAAGGGCGAGTCGTTGCTCAATTATGGGTGGGCTCTATAGTGAAGGGTAGGTAATGGTACACCGTGACTGGTACCAGGAAGCGTACACACTGGAACACTTGACATCTCTGAGAGTGCGGCCACGTAATCTAGCCTGCACAGAAAGAAAGACTTGCATTTATATAGCGCCTTTCACGACCTCAGGACGTCTCAAAGCGCTTTACAGCCAATCAAGTACTTTTGTAGTAATATAGGAAACGTGGCAGCAATGTGATAATGACCAGATAATATGTTTTAATGATGTTGGTTGAGGGATAAATATTGGCCAGGACACTGGGGTGGGGACCTCCCCTGCTCCTCTTCGAAATAGTGCCATGGGATCTTTTACATCCTCCTGAGAGGGTAGATGGAGCCTCGGTTTAACGGTGCAACATTTCCTCGGCACTGGGAGTGTCAGCCTGGATTACGTGCTCGAGTCTCTGGAGTGGGATTTGAACCCACAACCTTCTGACTCAGAGGAGAGTTTGCAACCAACTGAGCCACGAATGACACGGCTAAATGTTGGAATATTTTCTTCAAGTAGAACTTGGGCCATCCTCAAGCCATTTCCGATCAATATTTTATAAAAATGAATCTGTGGGGCAATAGCGTCGTTGCTTTCCCCAGAGGCTGCCAAGTTCCTTGGTAAAGTGTCATTTGGAGATTATTTGAGGGGGGAAACTTTTTTAAAATGCCAAGCCTTCTCGTCCATTACTCAGACGTCCATTGCTTAAAATGATAAAGGGATGCGATGGGGTAGATACAGAGAAACTATTTCCTCTGGTGGGGCAATCCTGAACAAGGGGCCACAGTCTTTAAAATTAGAACCAGGCCAGTTAGGAATGAAATGGGGAAGTACTTTTACACACACAGGTTAGTGGAAATCTGGAAAACTCTTCCCCCCAAAAGGTTGTGGATGCTGGGGTCAATTGAAATTTTCAAGGCTGCAATCGATAGGTTTTTGTTGGGTGAGGGTATCGAGGGCTTTGGAGCAAAGGCGGGTAAATGGAGTTGAGCTACAGATCAGCCATGACTTAACTGAATGGCGTAACGGGCTCGAGGGGCTGAATGGCCTCCTCCGGTTCCCATGTACATTCGAAGTATTTCACACCCGAGCTTGTTTTTTTGAACTCTCCTACCTGGCTGGAGAAATGTTATCGTTGTCTCCCCCAATACCTCATAGAGAAGCAGCATTTGAGGTTGTGAAATTGGCAGATAGCAGTTACAGTCTGTCCTCGAGAAGCTGCAGCCAACGGTGAAGACGAGCATCCCTTCATTCCTGGGTGCTGACTTGGAGCAAACTGTGAAGTTGGGCATTTAGTGCCAGCCAATCGCACTGTAAGAGGGAGGGCTTTGGATTAAAGATGCTTCCCTTTCCCTCCCATAATTGACTCCCTAATAAAGTGCCAGTGTAAATTGTGCCTCTGGTATCGCAGTAGCGTTGGGCAATGTACTCCACAAGCAAATTTGTTTATCCCATTCTTGCCACGTTCCTTCCTTGCCCCTGGACACAAGCCATCCCTAACTCAGCAGGCAACCTGCTCGCAGGCCTTTGCCAACAGAACTGTGTTGAATTGGCTACTTGGAATAAAGATGTCTCCAATTTCCCGATTCTGGGGCGAATATCCTGGACGCCTTGCAGATTGTGTCACCTGATGTCACAGCAGGTGCATGGGAACACCACCACCGCCATCCACCGGTTCGTGGAAATCTGGAAAACTCTCCCCCAAAAGGTTGTGGATGCTGGAGTCACACTTGGACATGTATCGCCATTCCTTCATCGTCGCTGGGTCAGAATCCTGACCTAGCAGGAAGCGCCTTCACCACACGGACTGCGGCGGTTCAAGAAGGAGGCCCACCACCACCCTTCTCAAGGGCAACAAGGGATGGGCAATAAATGCCGGCCTTGCCAGCGACGCCCACATCCCGAGAATGAAAAACTAAACATCCCAGGATCAAAAACATGAGGCGTGAGTGGTAACGTGGCACAGTCACATTGGTGGAACCAAGACATTGTGCTCCCTATCTCTCTCTAACCTCCTCCAGCCCGACAATCCTCTGAGATCTCTGCGATCCTCCAATTCTGGCCTCTTGCACATCCCCGATTTTCTTCAATCCACCATTGGTGGCCGTGCCTTCAGCCGTCTAGGCCCTAAGCTCTGAAATTCCCTCCCTAAACCTCTCTACCTCTCTCCTCCTTTTAAGACGCTCCTTAAAACCTACCTCTGACCAAGCCTGTCCTAATATCTCCTTATGTGGCTCGGTGTCAAATTTTGTTTGATAATCACTCCTGTGAAGCACCCTGGGATGTTTTACGACGTTAAAGGAGCTCTATAAATACAAGTTGTTTAAAGATTTATTTTTTTTCTCTTCAGTCTTGACATTTACCTCGGGTTTGGCTTGGTTGTGAGTAGACAGGACCAGGTCAGTCTAATCACTGCAATCTGATGTAGCTTCCAAATAAAATAGGAGTGTTTGCTAAGAAACTGTCGGTAACTCGGTGAAGTAAAGGAAATAAGTAGAATTGGATGCCTGTTAAAAGGTAAACACCGTCGATGTCAAGTAACCTAACCCGAAGATCTTGAGGTGCAACAGAAAATACGATCGCCAGTGGGGAGGCTCAAGATGCCGAGTTGAAGAAAAAAAAAAGGCAAAATGCTTTCCGTACTAACGGGGACGCCACCAGCAGAGCCCGTTGTGTGGTGAGGGTGTGCTGTGCAGCCACCTCTTAAATGGGTTAGCGATGGTGTTTTCATTCCACCACTCTTGCAGTTCTGCACACAGCGGCTGATTTTTTTTTTTCCAGTGCGCACCGTGCGATTTGTTGCTGAAGGTTGTTGCTGGCTAAGTTATTGAAGGGAAAGCTGATGCTGAAAAAAGCTCTTTATGATCACTGCTGCTGTGGCCGGAGTCACAAGCTGAGGCGGGCAGGTTCTTCAGGTTTGGAGCTGTTGGGCACAATTTGCTTCTGACTGATTTATGCCACGTATCGGTTTTGTTGTTGGAGGTGGGGGGGGGGGGGGGGGGGGGGGCGGGAGGGGAGAAGGGACAGGCCAGTATGACTATGACAGGCAACTGCAAATTTTTAACATGACTACACTACTGGATACACAGACTGGCAGGGATATAAAGCAGATACTCTCGGGTAATCTGAAACTCGTTGCTCAGTCGTACTTCAGTTTACATTTACATTTGGGGATTTTTTTATTAAACAAAGGACCACCTGTGCATTGTGGAAGAGACTCAGGAATGGTGGCGGTGGGGAAGGAGGGGGTGGGGGAACTGCGTGTAGCCCATTCTCCCAAATGCTTACCAAAAAAAATTCGTAGGAAAAAAAACTTTACAAACTTTGCGAAGAGCTGCTTTGTTCACGTTTATCCGTAACTCGTGCAGATAAGTTTCCAAGAGTCACTCGTCATCCAGATCCTTTCTGAAATTGTTTTCTGTTCTGACGTCTTTTTCGTTTTGATGTGCCCACATTGGCCTGCTCTGTGAAAACTTTTTGTTTGAACGATGACATCTTAATGGCTCCCGGCTCAGAAAAGTTACAAGGCCAAACCATTTTACTCAACCAGCACTTTAAAACAGATTATCTGGTCATTTATCTCATTGGCGGTTTGCGGGATCTTGCTGTGCACAAATTGGCTGCCATGTTACAACAATGATTACATTTCAAAAGTGCTTCATTTGGCTGCAAAGCCCTTTGGGACGTCCTGAGGTCGTGAAAGGTGCTATATAAATGCAAGTTCTTTCTTTCTCATCGTCAGTCGCGGGCTCTCTCACAATAAAGAGTTGCCACTTGGGTGATGTACCAGAGGGCTGTTGGCACCTGTAAAAACTGTAGCTCAGAATGAGTCAGCACCCGAAGAGGAGGGACACAATTGGAAGAGAAATACAGGAACAAGAACGCTACTTGTAATTCTTTCTAATGGACGAGATTCCTCTAGTATAATATGTACAGTACTTTTTTTTTAGCCATTTGCCTACGATATCAACTAGTTGAATAGTAAAGCAGAGCAGGGCATGCAATCCGAGTCACACTGGGCGAGCATCTTTGACCCGTGCACTATCTTGTACTGATTGTTTCTCATTGTTGGGCAGCTGTGTGTGTCTGCTGTTCTCGGGACGAGTGTGACAATGGCAAGGCCATATTTATTGCTCATCCCCAGTTGCTCTGAAACTGAAACTGAGTGCCTTTGTAGATCTCTTCAGAGGGTGTTAAAGGTGAACCGTGTAGCACGGACGAGGTTTGCATTCAGGATCTCTGCTTTGCTAGTTCAGTGGCATAACTGCTACACTACCACACTGCCATTCTATGTGGTTTCTGCCAATTCCAAATAGTTCTGGTTACAACTCGACTACAAAGGGAACAGTCAGTAATTGATTAGTAACTTTACAAGAACGTCAGGTAATTTTATGAAACTTTGACTTATTTTGATGGGCTGTCTGTCCATAGAAACATCCCAGAATATTCTTCACTTTACACCAATAGTCGAATGATTGAAGAAATCCAACTAGAAGTGATGGGGTTGATTGACCCAGTTTACAGAATGATAGAATGAGACCGCACAGCAGGAGGCCATCGTGCCTGTGCCGTCTCTTTTTTGAAAGAGCTATCCAATTAGTCCCCATTCCCCCGCTCTGTCCCCTTAGCCCTGCACGTGTCTCCTTTTCAAGTATATGCCCAATTCCCTACACCATCCCTTGTTTGAAAAAGTGACACTCATCAATTGTTGTGTTAATGGTCAGGACTAATGGTGGAAAGTAGATCCTTTGTATTTCACAGCTGCATCCAGTGTAACCTTTCGGGCTGCCTTATCCGGATGTGCAATTTTTAACTTGGCATTCAGTAAGTCAGCATTGTAAATGTCGACACGACGTTGTGAAATCCATTGCATATTTAAGAAAGCTAAACGTGCCATTTGTGGGGAATAACTCATGGTCAGTATAATTGCTTGGCTCGCTCCTGTCACCGGGAGGTCGATTTCACGACCAGTTCGGTGTCCTTTGAGACGACATTAGTTGTGATCTAAGATTATGGGCCGTATTTTCCGATGCCTACGGGTGTGCGCGCGCTGTGTACACACCCATAGGAACATCGGAAATGCCGGTTTCAGGCATGCCAAGCGCATGCGCTGAAAATATTTGACAGGTCTATCTGTCAAATGTATGAAGGGAGATTCCCTTCTTTGATTGGCTCCCCATGGCCCACGTGATCCCAGGGAAGCTTGCGAACCGCCTGCGCCTCTGGGATACGTGGGTCCTGCGCACTTGGAGTTGGAGAGGCCCAGGAGCAGAAGGATACGCACCTCGGGAGCCCTCAGGTAAGTCCGTAGAATTTTTCCAGATCGGAGGCCTCCAGACGCAGGAAGCCTCCGATCGGAAAATACGGCCTCATGTAACAGGATGGGCCACGAGAAGGCTGTCACCATCTACCCCATCAGTATAATGAGAGGCTGCAGGGCTTCGGAGAGGTATTCTTTGCTGGTCTTTCCCACTTCATCCAGTAAACACAAGGAAACCCACAAGCCAAAATCACACCTGGTCACATTTCAAATTTTGCGATCGCGTTGTCGCACTTAGCTTGACGTTTGCCTGGTATCTGACCCAAAGTAAGAGGTCAATCCGCTCCAAAATCTGACTGCACCACTGAATATTCTACTTCTAAGACTTTATTATAAAGTATTCAAGTATTGTGTGGCTCCGTTCATTATTTTCATAAGCCTTCGAAGAGCACTGCTGGCATTAATGTATGAATGCTCATATTTCTTTATACATTAGCCTAATGGGGGAGCTAACCTGCTTAATATAAAATTGCCCAGTGTAATTTCAAGCTCGTTGTTTAATATCAAATTATGAGTTTCGAGTTAGGATCTTTTTTTCATCTCCGATAGATATATAAACGTATGAAGTACAGACTGCTCCCACAGTTCCTCACACAGTGAGTCGCCGATCCAGTCCACTTGACTCTGTAGCCAGGGAAGGTGAATGAGACAGGATGGGACCATGAGATGGGACGGGAAGGGATGGAAGCTGATTTCCAGGCTGGAGCTTTCTGCTCCAGAGCTTGCACTTCCTATTTTCCCCACATCCCTTTGCATCTTCTCCGCCAGCCCCCACTTCCCATCCCAGGAACGTTCCCCTTCACCCCCCTCAACTGTCCGGCCACTGATCGCTGCAATAAGAACTTGCATTTATATAAACACCGTCCACGACCTCCGGACGTCCCAAGGTGCTTTACAGCCAATTATGGACTTTTTGAAATGTAGGAAACGCGGCAGCCAATTTGCACACTGCAAGGTCCCACGAGCAGCAATGAGAGAATGGGCCGTATTTTCCGATCGGAGGCTTCCCGCGTGCGGAGGCCTCCGATCTGGAAAAAATCTACGCACTTACCTGAGGGCTCCCGAGTTGCGTATCGTTCCGATGCTGGGCCTCTCGGACTCCAAGTGCGCAGGGCCCACGTATCCCAGGGGCGCAGGCGGTTCGCAAGCGCATGCGGATCACGTGGGCCATGGGGAGCCAATCAAAGAAGGGAATCTCCCTTCATACACTTGACAGATAGACCTGTCAAATATATGAATGGGGATCACCCCAAAAACACTTTAAAACATTAAATAATTTTTTTTTTAAATCACATTTTTTAAATTAGTTGAAATTACAATAAATTAAATATTTTAAACAAAAATTGAATTTTTTGAAAAAAATAATTAAAGTTTTTTACGGGGCTCAAAATAAATTTACCTTTTTTTAAAGTATTTTTAAATGATAAATGAGTGAATTTTTTTTTTATTTTTAAATCTTTTTTTCAACTCTTATGCTGGTAAAAGCAGGCCTTACGCCTCTGCTTTTACCAGGCGTAAGATTTCTAAGCGTTTTCTGCGGGCGAGGTTCTGCAGAAAGCGGAACTATCCGCCCACAAAGCCCTTCTCCAGGGCAGGCGTCCGATCTGTCAAGAGCATTCTTAACAGATCGGAAATGCCGGTTTTCAGCGCATGCGCTGTGCATTTCCGATGTCCCTACGGGTGTGTACACAGCGCGTACGCACCCGTAGGGATCGGAATATCCGGCCCATTGTCCAGATAATCTGTTTTTAGTGAGGTTGGTTGAGGAATAAATATTGGCCCCAGGACACCGGAGAGACCTCCCCTGCTCCTCTTTGAAAATAGTGCCATGGGATCTTTTACGTCCACCTGAGAGAGCAAGACGGACGGGGCCAGGGGTGGGGGGTGCTTCAGTTTAACGTCTCATCCAAAAGACGGCACCTCCGACAGTGCAGCACTTCCTCCGCACGGCACTGGGAGTGTCAGCCTAGATTATGTGCTCAAGTCTCTGGAGTGGGACTTGAACCGACAACCTTCTGACTCAGAGGCGAGAGAAAGAGAGAGAAAGAGTGCTACCCACTGAGCCACAACTAAGGATGTGGATTTCCCCCATCCCCTGTCTATGAACACCTGCCGTCAGCACAAGTCTAGTGATTAGTTTCTATAATTCGACACGATATATGGGGTTAAAATTATTTTCAACAGTTTAACAACTTATTACGGTAGCGCGCTCAGGAATTTGAAGTAACTGCGTTGAGCAGTGCGCTGAAAGCTCCGAGAAACTTCCTCCCCCCCCTCCCCCCCGCCGCCCCCTCCTGTGGGAACCAGACACTTTTGGGGTTGAGCAAATTAGACATTTAAAAAGTAGAGGAATTCACCAACAAATGTTGACTGCTCTGTTCCTGACTGCTATTGCCAAAGCAGCTCTGTGCCATTGCACAGTTTACATGAAACGATAAATGAATTAAAAAAAAACTAGTTGGCAAATCTGTCCAAGCTAAATTCATCCACTTGGAACACATTTCGTGTAAATGGCTTCGATGAGCATGCAAACGAGTGCCCAACACCATCCTGGAGTGTTTGCTCTTTTCAGCATAGGGATTGAGTAGTAACTTAACCAACATTTCAGTCAACGGTTAAAATTCATTGCTGGTCTCGGCCATGTCTTGTGCAGGCTCCAGTCTTACAGAAGATTGGAGTCCAATTAACAGTGGAAAGTTTTTTTTTTTCCTTATTATTATGTTAAATCATTATTTGTACTGAGGTAAGCAGAGCTTTCTGCCATTGTTGTCAGCCGTGGCTCAGTGGGTAGCACTCTCGCCTCGGAGTCAGAAAGTTGTGGGTTTAAGTTTCCCACATTACAACAGTGACTACACTTCAAGAAGTGCTTCATTGGCTGTAAAGCGCTTTGAGACGTCCGCTGGTCCTGAAAGGCGCTATATAAATGCAAGTCTTTTTTCTTTTCACTCCATTGACTTGAGCAGAAAATCTAGGCTGACGCTCCACTGCAGTGCTGAGGCAGCGCTGCACTGTCGGAGGTGCCGTCTTTCAGATGAGATGTTAAACCGAGGCCCCGTCAGCGCTCTCAGGTGGACGTAAAAGATCCCTTGGCATTGTTTCAAAACAGAGCAGAGGAGTCCTTCCCCGGAGTCCTGGGGCCAATATTTATCCCTCAACCAACCTCACTAAAAACAGATTATCTGGTCATTATCACATTGCTGTTTGTGGGAGCTTGCTTTGCGCAAATTGTCTGCCGCGTTTCCTACATTACAACAGTGACTCCACTTCAAAAAGTACTTCATTGGCTGTAAAGCGCTTTGGGACGTCCTGAGGTCGTGAAAGGCGCTATAGAAATGCAAGTCTTTCTTTCTTTCTTAAACCTAATCTATTTTCTTTTTCATGTTGTCTTACTACAGGTGCGCGGCCAAGAATAGTGGCACGATACAGCATGGAGAACATGAACATGGTCAAGTTTTCTCCAGAGAAGGTGAGGGGATCTATTTCAATCGCGAGTTCAAAAAAAGTAATCTTAGCGGAAAGTCAATCCAGGATTTTATTTTTTTTGAGGAGGGGCACGTGAGAGAAGGAGAGGCTCAGTAGCAAGTGCTTAAGTTTGAGTAAGTTGGGAGTTCCTTCGTTCAAACGATGAAAGGAAGATATTTCCCCCAAAATTGGAATTCAGTAGAGGAAAGCTGTGAAGTTGAGGGATTGTCCCATGCATAACTTTGTGGAGGTGGAAGTAGGTCATCAGGAATGGAAGTGTGGTATAGTTGGATTTTTGTTAAATAATCAAAATATTTTTATACTTGTCTTTCAAAGCAGACTTGAGTCTTTTAATTGGACCAAAAAGGGTGGCCGGGGCAGAAATCAGCACCACAAGTGCCCCCTCAATCAGGCCTGTGCTTTTAAGCCCACAAAGTTGCATTGCTGTGAAAGGACATCTTGAGGAGGCCAATTACAGGTTAATTGCTGCCCTGGTGAGGCCCATTTGCAGATTGGGAGGGTGCTTGTAAATTTCTGTAAGCGAGTCGAAAGAAACCAGCGCGACCTGACTGTCTTTTTTAAACACTTTGAATTGTGACTTATTCAGAACTTTAATAGATTGATTTTTAGGAGGCACCAATGCCAAAACTCTTGTCTTTTGAGTACTGTATGTTGCGGTCGAGTTTCCGTTTGTTACATCAGCGCAATCCGGGCGGAATCGGCCAAACCAGTGCAACAGATTGGTGAATTGTAAAAAAAAATTAAATTCATTCACGGGATGTGGGCGTCGCTGGTAAGGCCAGCATTTATTGCCCATCCCTAATTGCCCTTGAGAAGGTGGTGGTGAGCCGCCTTGAACCGCTGTAGCCCGTGTAGTGAAGGTGCTCCCACAGTGCTGTTAGGGAGGGAGTTCCAGGATTTTGACCCAGCGACGATGAAGGATCGGCGATATACTTCCAAGTCAGGGTGGTGTGTGACTTGGAGGGGAACTTGGAGGTGGTGGTGTTCCCATGCGCCTGCTGCCCTTGTCCTTCTAGGTGGAAGAGGTCGCAGGTTTGGGAGGTGCTGCCGAAGAAGCCTTGGCGAGTTGCTGCAGTGCATCTTGTAGATGGTACACACTGCAGCCACGGTACGCTGGTGGTGGAGGGAGTGAATGTTTAAGGTGGTGGATGGGGTGCCAATCAAGCGGGCTGCTTTGTCCTGGATGGTGTCGAGCTTCTTGAGTGTTGTTGGAGCTGCACTCATCCAGGCAAGTGGAGAGTATTCCATCACACTCCTGACTTGTGCCTTGTAGATGGTGGAAAGGCTTTGGGGAGTCGGGAGGTGAGACACTCGCCACAGAATACCTAGTCTCTGACCTGCTCTTGTGCCACAGTATTTATGTGGCTGGTCCAGTTAAGTTTCTGGTCAATGGTGACCCCCAGGATGTTGATGGTGGGGGATTCGGCGTAAGTGAGTTACACCCAAATCCATTTACGCTTGTGTTTTCCGTGATCTTTTATGCTGATTCACGATTCAATTCGCCTGGATCAGGCCCCGCCCACCAAACTGGCCACGCTCCCAGGTTGAACCTGTGAGATTGCGCTGGTTCGGGAATGCCCTTCAGATTGCGTTCATTTTCTCAGGCACTAGTCGGCACGAAGCATAACCTAACCAGCGACGTTCCCTGTCATTTTTATTTTAGGTGCGCGGGCCCTTTGACTGGTTGCACGGCCCATTCAAATTTTCACGCATGCACGGTTATTCCCATTGAAAAGCCGGTGAGCGGCCTGCGCGGGACCTCCAGACCACTGCGCAGCTTAGCGGGAACGTTGCTAACCAGCGCAATTTTCGAACGCATTTTGGACACCATGTCCCGATTGTGCCCAGAGCAGAAACTCTAGCCCCTTGTACCTATCTGCCACTAACTGTTATGTAATCTTTCACTGATCTGATTCACAATCTTCAAGGACCAAAATGGAGACGTAGCTGGTGAGCACCATTCCACCGATCTCAAGAGCGCAGCGAAAACGACCCGGGTTGGGCAACTAAGGAACAAGATGTATCAGGAGAGCCAACCAAGCTCAGAAGACAGGCAGCAAGGCGCCAACGCATCGTTACCATTGCTGGATGCCAGCGATGTCAGAGTTCAAGTGGCTCCAATGGTAGGCAACCTGAACCTTGCGTTTGTTGTTTGGTTTGCAGCCAGCTTGTGTGTGTGTGTGTGCATGTTTTTTATTCGTTCATGTGATGTGGGCATCGCTGGCAAGGCCAGCATTATTACCCATCCTTAATTGCCCTTGGGAAGGTGGTGGTGAGCCACCTTCTTGAACTTCTGCAGTCCTTGTGGTGAAGGTACTCAAGACTGTTTGGGATGGAGTTCCAGGATTTTGACCCAGCGACGATGAAGGATCGGCGATATATTTCCAAGTCAGGATGGTGTGTAACTTGGAGGGGAACTTGGAGGTGGTGGTGTTCCCATGCGACTGCTGCCCTTGTCCTTCTAGGGGGTAGAGGTGGCGGGTTTGGGAGGTGCTGCTGAAGAAACCTTGGCAAGTTGCTATCTTGTAGATGGTACACACTGCAGCCACGGTACGCCGGTGGTGGAGGGAGTGAATGTTTAAGGTGGTGGATGGGGTGCCAATCAAGAGGGCTGCTTTGTCCCGGATGGTGTCGAGCTTCTTGAGTGTGAGAGTGTGTGTGTTTATTTGTTTGTTATTGGGACACTGGTTAAGCCATATTTATCACCCATGCCTAGTAGCCCTGAGAAGGCAGTGGTGGATTTTGCCCTAGCAATTGTCTTTATAATCGAATGGCTTGCTAGAGAGCATTGAGTCAACCCAAGTCTTTTTTTAAATTGTTCTTGGGATGCGGGTGATGCTGGCAAGGCCGCATTTATTGCCCGTCCCTTGTTGCCCTGATGGTGACCCTTCTCCTTGAATCGCTGCAGTCCTTGTTGTGATGGTGTTCCCACAATGGTGTTGGGCATGAAATTCCAGGATCCTGCAACAATGAAGAGTTGGGGTGCTGGGGGTGGGGGGTGGTGGGATACAGGTCCAAATCGGGACGGTGTGTGACTTAAAGGGGAACTTGGAATTGATGGTGTTCCCTCGACTTTTCTGCTCTTGTCCTTCTGTGTGAGGGAGTTACTGTCAAAGTAATCTTGGTCAGTTGCTAAAGTGCATCCTGTCGATCGTGCATACTGCAGCCACAGTGCGCCGGTGGTGGGTATTAAGTGCAGTGGCAGAGGCACCGATCAAGCAAACTGCTTTGTCCTGGGTGGTGCCGAGCTTCTTGAGCATTGCGAGTGCTCACATCCAGGCGAGTGTTCCATCACCCCCCTCACTTGAACCTTTATAGATGGTGGGGAGGCTTTGAGGGGTCAGGAGGTGAGCCATTTGTCGCAGTATTTATAGGACTGGAGTTACATGTATGTCAGACCAGATAGGGGTTGAATGTTCGCTCCCCTGAAGGGCATTAGTGAAGCAATTACACTTTTACGACAATCTGGCAATGTTGTGTTCCGATGGCAGCCGACAAATTATCTGATTTATTGAATTGATTTTCAAATTTGCCTTGGGGAAATTTGAGTTCACAAACTCCGTGTTGCTAATCCAGTCCCATAATCGCTCCACTACCAAGTTGGTTGATTGTCGAGTGTCAGTCGTGGCTCAGTGGGCAGCACTCTCGCCGCTGAGTCAGGAGGTCGTGGGTTCAAGTCTCACTCTAGAGACTTAAGCACAAAAATCCAGGCTGACACTCCAGTGCAGTGCTGAGGGAGTGCGGCACTGTTGGAGGTGCCGTCTTTCGGATGAGATGTTAAACCAAGGCCCGTCTGCGCTCTCAGGTGGGTGTAAAAGATCCCAAGGCCACTATTTCGAAGAAGAGCAGGGGAGTTATCCCTGGTGTCCTGGGGCCAATATTTATCCCTCAATCAACATCACTAAAACAGATTATCTGGGTCATTATCACATTGCTGTTTGTGGGAGCTTGCTGTGCAGAAATTGGCTGCCATGTTTCCTACATTACAACAGTGACTACGCTTCAAAAAGTACTTCATTGGCTGTAAAGCGCTTTGGGACGTCCAGTGGTCGTGAAAGGCGCTATATAAATGCAAGTCTTTCTTTAGGGAGTAAGTATTTGATGGGGAGGAGGGGCAATGATCTTATGAGACGCTAATTTTGGTCAAAAGCTCAAACCGAGAGGAGCTGAACCCATGAAGAAGGCTTCACGGTCATTAGTAAAATTACGATGTGAGATGTGATTTTTTTTTTTCCAAGGCCATAGAATGCAATGGCAAAAAGACCGAATGTAAACAATTTAAAAATCACATTAAAGCAGAAAGAAACTGATAACACTCAGGCTTATAACAGCGCTTTCTGCAGTTTGAAAGATCGCATGCCAAGTAGATTGTTTTGGCTCAGATACTGAATTTAAATGGAGAAGAGCATTTCTTCATCTGCCTTACTGGCATCTCTTCATCCCATATGTTGTCCCGACCTTCCTCCAGTTCCATTACTCCCGTTAACATGCCTGTGCATTGAAAGAGAGTTTCCCCCCTATATACTGTGTTCACTAGAATTTAGAAGAATGAGAGGGGATCTCATTGAAACATATAAAATTCTGACAGGGCTAGACAGAATGGATGCTGGGGGGGATGTTTCCCCTGGCTGGGGGGGTCTAGAACGAGGGGTCACAGTCTCAGGATACGGGGTAGGACATTTAGGACTGAGATGAGGAGAAATTTCTTCACTCAGAGGGTGGTAAACCT
The DNA here is from genome assembly GCA_030390025.1 of Squalus acanthias. Taxonomy (NCBI): domain Eukaryota; kingdom Metazoa; phylum Chordata; class Chondrichthyes; order Squaliformes; family Squalidae; genus Squalus; species Squalus acanthias. The sequence goes on from CM059438.1 coordinate 93,438,707, forward strand.
GTGGAATTCTCTACCACAGAAGGCTGTGAATATATTTAAGAAGGAGATGGATAGATTTCTAGACACAAAAGCCGTCAAGGGGTATGGGGAGAGAGCGGGAATATGGTATTGAGATAGAGGATCAGCCATGATCATAGTGAATGGCGGAGCAGGCTCGAAGGGCCGAATGGCCGACTCCTGCTCCACAATTCTATGTTTCTATGTTTTCTGTACATCATGGTACAAGTGGGCCTTTCGCCTTTACAGGTGATTTACTGCATGTAGCACAGAGACTAGGGCCATGGGAACAGGAGTGGGCCATTCAGCCCCTCGAGCTTGTTCCACCATTCTATCAGATCGTGGCTCACCTGCACCTCAACCCGCCTCAACTCCATCACCCCTCAACCGTCTAGATTCACGGGAGTACAAGCCAATGTTTAGGGTAACCATTCATAGTCACGTGGAGGCTTTCAGTGTTGCATAAATTTCTCTTTCAATGTTACTGGTTATAATTCAACAGTTAAACTAAGTGTTTTCCAATAACCGACTGCGGATAAAATTCCAGTCATTGTGCAGCGGTTGACGACCTTTTTAAATTAAGCCGCCAGTTGCCACAAGTCGACCAAGTGCAATATTTGAGCTGCAAGTCATTCTAACACCTGTCTTCAAAGTTTATAAGGCCACACATTACTTAGCACATTGGTATTACATTCCTCTGCCTGCTACTTTGATTGAGGCATTAACTCGTTCCCAATAGCTGAGTTAATCTGCCACTAAAATAGGGATATTATGCGAATATGTCAAGTGTTCGTATTACTAGCGTCGCCAAAATAGATATCGGCTTCTGTTCCTGCGGTGAATTGTTTTTCTCCTTGTAGGTAGGGTTGCCAACCCTCCAGGATTGCCCCAGAAGTCTCCAGGATTGAAAGAGAATCTCCTGGAGGCAAAAATTGGCTGGCGCCCCCTTTGGGGCACTAACTAGCGCCCCGAAAAAGTTAACGCCCCCGCGCCTGAAATTCACTGTTGGCGCCCCAAGAGGGAGGCAGGGCACTACTGGAAGCACTCCCCCTCCCTCTTGGGACGCTGCAAGGGAATATCACGGCGCTACGTGCCGCGGTACTGGAGGCCTTCCTCCCCTTATTAAAGGGGAGGGACTCGGGGGCCCAGCTGGGCCACCAGGGATCGGGGTGCCGGCAAAAGAGCCCGGCACTCTCGAGGACACTGACGGAGGCTGATAGAGGAGGTCGGGCATGGCAGAGGGTGGGGGGGGGGGCAGGTGCTGGCAGGCGGCCAGCAAAAAAAATGGCCGCCTGGCACCTCTGCTTTAATTATCGCCGCCCCGGCCGCACATACACCCCCCCCCCTGACCCTGTCAGACATAACGTCCGGCGGTAAGTCAGGGGACGCTACTGACGTTGGCGGCCGCTGAATTTCGCGGGAGGCGTTAGCGGTGCCGCGCCCGGGCGCTAACGAGAGGCACAAAGCAACCGAATTTTGCCCCCCTGGACACTGCCTCTGGCAACACCCGGGAGAAAAATCATAGGGGTGTTTAAAAAAAGAAATGTGTTTTGTTAATGCTCTTTGAACACTTTCAGTTATTAGTTATAAAAATATTGGAGACAGCTAAAAAAGGCTGTTTGACTGGGTGAAACCTTTGGAGGCGGGAGGTCATGTGATGGAAACCGCCAGGAATACGTCCAACCAGAGTTGGCGACCGCTACATGTCGTTCATGATTTTAAAAAAAAATTGAATCTATTCATTATTTTAAAAACGGCAACTATAACTTGTAGACATACTGTATTTAAAAAGTGGGAGGACGCCATCTAATCTTGACAATTCGGGTGGCAGTAAATTGCTTGAACTTTGAGCAAATAAATTGCTCAGTCACCGAGCAGGCTGAACAATCAGCTTCAGACTCTAAACAATCCTTTACCAGCCTTTATTTGCCTGATTTTTTTTTTTGTTTGTTTTTACATGTTGCCAATGCAGCAGAACGCTGTCTTTGGATGGAAATTCTCCCAGGTTCTCTCGAGCCCCATCACAATCAAAAAAATTAAAATCCCCAAGATTCTTGATCTTTGTCCGAGCAGTGTTTGAATTCATAAGAACATCTTTTGCCAAGCAGTCTGAAGAGAGATAAGTGTTACTGTGCTTTCATCCCCATCTAACCTTTGCATTCCATTCCGCCCACTCCTCCTGTTCCTTTTCCATTTTTGGCCCCTTCCCTGTAAAATTTGCAGTTGATCCGCCCACTCTGCAAGCCTGTTTATGTCTTCCTGTATTTTGGGGCAGTCCTCCACATTATTAGCTATAACACCCCCCCACCACTCCCCAGTCTACTACCATCTGAAAATTTCAACACCATACCTCCAATTCCTGAGTTCATTTATGTGTATGGTAAACAGCAGTGGTCCCAGCACGTATCCCTGTGGGACTCCTCTTCCCACTTTCTGCCAGTCTGAGAATCTTCCCTTAATTTGAGGGAGTGCTGCACTGTCAGAGGTGCCGTCTTTCGGATGAGACGTTAAACCGAGGCCCCGTCTGCTCTCTCAGGTGGACGTAAAAGATCCTGTGGCACTGTTTCGAAGAAGAGCAGGGGAATTCTCCCCGGTGTCCCGGCCAATATTTATCCCTCAATCAACATAACAAAAACAGTTTATCTGGTAATTATCACATTGCTGTTTGTGGGAACTTGCTGTGCACAAATTGGCTGCCGTGTTTCCTACATTACAACAGTGACTACACTTCACAAAGTACTTCATTGGCTGTAAAGCGCTTTAGGACGTCCTGAGGCGCTATATAAATGCAAGTCTTTTTTTCCTGTATTGTAGCCATCTATCAATCCATCCTGCTACCAGCCTCTGACTCCACACACCCAGACCTTTGTCATAAGTCTCTTATGTGGCACCTTATCAAAGGCATTGGAAAAGTCCAGGTATAACGCATCCACTGCATTGTTCAAATTCTGCCCTCTTGAGCATCCCTGATTATAATCGCTCGCCCATCGGTGGCCTGTGCCTTCTGTTGCCGAGGACCTAAGCCCTGGAACTCCCTCCCTAAAACTCTCAACTTCTCTCTCCTCCTTTAAGATGCTCCTTAAAATCTACTTCTCTGACCAAGCTTTTTGGTCATCGGCCCTCATTTCTTACGTGGCTCAGTGTCAATTTTTTGTCTTATAACACTCCTGTGAAGCACCTCGGGACGTTTTACTACTTTAAAGAGGCTCCATAAATATAAGTTGTTGTTGCTGTTCTGTCTCTCTTTCTGTTACATAGAAACATAGAAGATAGGAGCAGGAGTAGGCCATTCGGCCCCTCTAGCCTGCTCCGCCATTCGATGAGATCATGGCTGATCATCCAAACTCAGTACCCTGTCCCTGCCTTTCTCCCCATATCCCTTGATACCTTTAGCCTTAAGAAATATATCTAACTCATTCTTGAATATATTTAATGACTTGGCCTCAACTACCTTCTGTGGTAGAGAATTCCACAGGTTCACCACTCTCTGGGTGAAGAAATTCCTCCTCATTTCTGTCCTAAATGGCTTACCCCTTATCCTTAGATTATGACCCCTGGTTCTGGACTCTCCGACCATCGGGAACATTCTTCCTGCATCTAGTTTGTCCAGACCTGTCAGAATCACCATCTCCTAGATCTCATCTTTCAGCAACGATTCTTTTATCTTTCGACCATTGATGTTACGCTAACTAGTCTACAGCTCCCTGGTTTAGTTCCATCCTCCTTATTGAAGATAGGAATTGCATTTGCTGTTCATCGGTCCCCTGGCACGATTCCTTTTGCTATTGAGTTTTTAAGAACAGAAGAATTAGGAGCAGGAGTAGGCCATTCGGCCCCTCGAGCCTGCTCCGCCATTCATTAAGACCATGGCTGATCTCCTACCTCAACTCCACTTTCTCGCCCATTATATCTCCTTGTTCGAAATGACCTATGCAGAGGACTGGTCGCTGGTTGTCCAGCCTCGGATAGCAGTGGGCCAGAGAAGAGGAGGAAAATATTGGGAGTCTTCGTCTCAGAATATATTTTTTTAATGGCATATTTTAAACTATGTCAGTGACCTATATATAAAAAAACATTTTTTACCGCATAGGTTTTATTTATACATCAATGGCAAAGTGCCGTTCAGTGGAAAATGTTAGCAGACAAAATGAGGAATAAGGACACCAAAGTTAATGGTGCCCAGAGTTCAAACATAAGTACTGTATAGGCTTGCTTGTGCATGAGCAAGGAATTGGACCATTAGCAAAGAACCATGGTATTGTGGCAGGATCACCACTAACATTGTACTCAAATGGTCCTATGGTCAAGTTCTCCAGCTGTCTGGACCTCAGATCCAGAAGCCATTGTAGTAATCTTGGTCAACTCGTAACCAGGCTGCTGGTAATGTCTAGGCAAAGCCAATCTCACGGAGTGGTGCATCTTCCATGGATGAGGGGGTGAAGAAATCAAGAGGTGGGCTGAAGAAATGGAAAGGTGAAGTGAAGAAAAAAATTAGCATTGGCTCTCCTGCCTGACCAAACCACGAGAAAGTTAATGAGACTAGAACATCCCTGGCCTTTATGGGTAGATGCGAGAATTATTGTCAATTCAAAAAAGATGTCCACTTCCAGGAATGTGGAATTGTACCTTTTTTTTATGGGAACACCACCACCTCCAAGCTCCCCTCCAAGTCACACACCATCCAGACTTGGAAATATATCGCCGTTCCTTCATTGTCGCTGGGTCAAAATCCTGGAACTCGCTCCCTAACAGCACTGTGGGAGCACCTTCACCGCACGGACTGCAGCGGTTCAAGAAGGCAGCTCACCACCACCTTCTCGAGGGCAAGTAGGGATGGGCAATAAATGCTGGCCTTGCCAGTGATGCCCACATCCCAGGAACGAATGGGGGGGAAAAAAAATTCTGGTTCCCTGTAAGGAGGCCTCCTAATCTTGGCATACTGTGCCAAGAAGGGCAGAGGGAGAGTTAAACCTCTTGCGTCAGGTCAAGAGTGACCTTGGCAAAGGCCTGGATGAGGGTCAGTTGTCCACCCTCTCGGAAGAGCCATGACAAAACAAAAGTCGCCTACAGCTCATCTCGATGTTACGTCCATGTGTTTCATAGATATTTAGTCAAAATTTCGTGTGAAACCGCAATGAATGTCGAACAACAACCGAAGCTAGTAAGGAGGAAATATCTGCTTTGATCTTGTGACGACTGTGAATAGATGGGTAATTGAAGTAACATCAAGCAGGAGTTAGGACATTGAACAGAAGTTGTTTTGGAGAGGAATATCAGTCTAGATATAAAAAAAATTGCGATTAATGGCAGAGACACACAGAACAACCATTAAGTTGTCAATACGCAATTTAAGTGCTTTGTAGATACCTTATGCCAGACTATTTTATCATCGGGCTCCAGCTGTCCATTAGATTACTTTTTGTGCTATTTCTCATTGATTTATTTAAATTATTGTTCAATCCATGGTTGAATCCAGCCTACTCTTTCAGGCCCTAAAACAATCCTGCACTGAGAACCCATGAAATGAAGGAAGCCATCCTCCACACCCTCTTCCTCTCTCCTCCTCCACATCCCCTTCCTCTCTCCTTCTCCACACCCTCTTCCTCTCTCCTCCTCCACATCCCCTTCCTCTCTCCTCCACATCCCCTTCCTCTCTCCTCCTCCACATCCCCTTCCTCTCTCCTCCTCCACATCCCCTTCCTCTCTACTCCTCCACATCCCCTTCCTCTCTCCTCCTCCACATCCCCTTCCTCTCTCCTCCTCCACATCCCCTTCCTCTCTCCTCCTCCACATCCCCTTCCTCTCTCCTCCTCCACATCCCCTTCCTCTCTCCTCCTCCACATCCTCTTCCTCTCTCCTCCTCCACATCCACTTCCTCTCTCCTCCTCCACATCCCCTTCCTCTCTCCTCCTCCACATCCCCTTCCTCTCTCCTCCTCCACATCCCCTTCCTCTCTCCTCCTCCACATCCTCTTCCCCTCTCCTCCTCCACATCCCCTTCCTCTCTCCTCCTCCACATCCTCTTCCCCTCTCCTCCTCCACATCCTCTCCCTCTCTCCTCCTCCACTTCCCCTTCCTCTCTCCTCCTCCACATCCCCTTCCCCTCTCCTCCTCCACATCCCCTTCCTCTCTCCTCCTCCACATCCTCTTCCCCTCTCCTCCTCCACATCCTCTCCCTCTCTCCTCCTCCACTTCCCCTTCCTCTCTCCTCCTCCACATCCCCTTCCCCTCTCCTCCTCCACATCCCCTTCCTCTCTCCTCCACATCCCCTTCCCTCTCCTCCTCCACATCCACTTCCTCCCTCCTCCACATCCCCTTCCTCTCTCCTCCTCCACATCCCCTTCCTCTCTCCTCCTCCACATCCTCTTCCCCTCTCCTCCTCCACATCCTCTTCCTCTCTCCTCCTCCACATCCCCTTCCCCTCTCCTCCTCCACATCCACTTCCTCTCTCCTCCTCCACATCCTCTTCCCCTCTCCTCCTCCACATCCACTTCCTCCCTCCTCCACATCCTCTTCCTCTCTCCTCCTCCACATCCCCTTCCTCTCTCCTCCTCCACATCCCCTTCCTCTCTCCTCCTCCACATCCCCTTCCTCTCTCCTCCTCCACATCCTCTTCCTCTCTCCTCCTCCACATCCCCTTCCTCTCTCCTCCTCCACATCCCCTTCCTCTCTCCTCCTCCACATCCCCTTCCTCTCTCCTCCTCCACATCCCCTTCCCCTCTCCTCCTCCACATCCACTTCCTCTCTCCTCCTCCACATCCTCTTCCCCTCTCCTCCTCCACATCCTCTTCCCCTCTCCTCCTCCACATCCCCTTCCTCTCTCCTCCTCCACATCCTCTTCCCCTCTCCTCCTCCACATCCCCTTCCTCTCTCCTCCTCCACATCCTCTTCCTCTCTCCTCCTCCACATCCCCTTCCTCTCTCCTCCTCCACATCCCCTTCCTCTCTCCTCCTCCACATCCTCTTCCCCTCTCCTCCTCCACATCCACTTCCTCTCTCCTCCTTCACATCCACTTCCTCTCTCCTCCTCCACATCCACTTCCCCTCTCCTCCTCCACATCCTCTCCCTCTCTCCTCCTCCACATCCCCTTCCTCTCTCCTCCTCCACATCCCCTCCCTCTCTCCTCCTCCACATCCCCTTCCTCTCTCCTCCTCCACATCCACTTCCTCTCTCCTCCTCCACATCCCCTTCCTCTCTCCTCTTCCTCTCTCCTCCTCCACATCCCCTTCCTCTCTCCTCCTCCACATCCTCTTCCCCTCTCCTCCTCCACATCCACTTCCTCTCTCCTCCTCCACATCCACTTCCTCTCTCCTCCTCCACATCCACTTCCCCTCTCCTCCTCCACATCCTCTCCCTCTCTCCTCCTCCACATCCCCTTCCTCTCTCCTCCTCCACATCCCCTTCCTCTATCCTCCTCCACATCCTCTTCCCCTCTCCTCCTCCACATCCACTTCCTCTCTCCTCCTCCACATTCACTTCCTCTCTCCTCTTCCTCTCTCCTCCTCCACATCCACTTCCTCCCTCCTCCTCCACATCCTCTTCCTCTCTCCTCTTCCCCTCTCCTCTTCCCCTCTCCTCTTCCCCTCTCCTCTTCCCCCTCTCCTCTTCCCCTCTCCTCTTCCCCTCTCCTCTTCCCCTCTCCTCTTCCCCTCTCCTCTTCCCCTCTCCTCTTCCCCTCTCCTCCTCCCCTCTCCTCCTCCCCTCTCCTCCTCCCCTCTCCTCCTCCCCTCTCCTCCTCCCCTCTCCTCCTCCTCCTTCATCATCCATCCCCCTCTTCATCCCTCTCCTTCATCCCCCTCTCTCCTTCTTCCTCCTCTCCTTCTTCCTCCTCTCCTTCCTCCTCTCTCCTTCCTCCTCTCTCCTTCCTCCTCTCTCCTTCCTCCTCTCTCCTTCCTCCTCTCTCCTTCCTCCTCTCTCCTTCATCCCCCTCTCTCCTTCCTCCTCTTTCCCCCCCCCTCCTCCCCTCACCTGATTTTGGAGTGGACTGAGAGAATGCACCTGTTACAAGTGTTTTACATGATTTAAGTGGCTGTAATGACGCCACCTAAACTGAACTGGATCGTTGGATTTTCAGTGTTCCCTCATCTTCACATTAATCTGCGGTAACTTCTGTGTCCACAGTAGATGGAGCAGGGCTGCTTGGATTAATACTTCATGTGATTTTTACAAAGACAGATGAAGGGCAAAATCATTCTGCGTAAATGGCAGGACTTCCATGCATTTAAAAATATGCCCTTTCTTGTAAGGCTTTCTGACTGGATAATAGCATTTTGATGGATGGAAAATAAACAAATTGAAGAGTGATCGTTACACTTTTAAAACGCCAAGCAACTAAACCTAGAATAGGCAATGAGTCCACCGCATGTATTGAACGCCCTGCCTGAAGGGAAGTGGAATCGGATTCAATAACTTTTGAAAGGAAATCCGATATATACTTGAAAAGGAAAATTTGCAGGGGTTGGGGGGAGTGGGACTAATGGGGCAGCTCTTACAAAGATGGCCTCCTTCTGTGCTCTATGATTTTATGAGCGTCAGGATATTGCGCCTCGATGCCTCAATTCGACGTATGGAATGAATAATGCTTTTTTTTTCTTGGTTAAAATTTTAATTTATTCAGTGTCCGGAATGTTCCGTTAGTAGACGTTGACTCGGCAGCAGCAGAGGGATCGGCCAGTGTGCTTTCTTCTTTTTGTAAAAAAAAAAAATTTGCGCATACAGCTGCACAACTGTCTCGTTGGGTTGTGTACCCCCGGTCTGCCTGTCTTCTGAGACCCTTCTTTCTTCCTCTCGTGCCTCTTGTGACCATCGCCTCCTGGGGGCTGAAACTTATCCCTCAAGCTATTCAGCAAATATTCCAGCACCTCGCCAAAACAAATGCTCCAGCCCTGAGGCTCAGCACACTCGGAAATATTAGCTGGCACGAGAGGCAGCTGCTGTTGGCCACGTAGAGAGGTAACAAATATTTATACTGTACATGCGGAGGCTCGGGTACAGTTTTTTGAAGAGACCTTTCTGTTTTTTGGGCACGGCCAATAGAGATGATTATTCGGAGTCTACGCAGTAGATAGTAGCGGGTTTCTCGTCGTGATAGGACGACAAGTGGACTTTCACCGTCGCGGGAATAACCGTTCGACGGAATGATGCTGCTTTAAGAGCATTTTTTAACGTGGGCCGAGATTTCTTTACTTCCATAAAGTCAAACAACTAGAAAATCAGACACGATGCTTCAAGCGGCAGTCTGCCCAATTGGTTTGCTCACTTGAATTCCATTCAGTGACTTCCACGTCCATTCCTCATTTTACAAAGTATCTATTAATAAATTCCTTAAATACAATTCAGCCGTCAACCCGTCAGAAGGAAATATATTTCCAGGAGGCTTTTCACGGAGTTGAGGAGTGTGTAACGCGATTTGGAGAGTGCGGGATGTTAAAAAGTCCATCAAAAGGTGTAAAAATGTTTCGGGTTCCAGACTGAAATGCAGTAAGCCCAGATCTGGACTGAGGTCTTCCATTTGTTGCCCTTCATAGCTTGGGCAAGTGATTTGTTGTGACGAGTTTCACCCGACAGCGCAACTCCCTAAGGTAGTCACCAATAAATCCAGTGGGGAATTCAGGGGGAACTTCTTTACCCAGAGAGTGGTTAGAATGTGGGACTCGCTCCCACAGGGAGTGGTTGAGGTGAAGAGCATAGACTCCTTTTAAGGGAAAGCTCGTGTGGAGCATAAACACAGGGATAGACCTGTTGGGCCGAATGGTCTGTTTCTGTGCTGTACATTCTATGTAATTTTCACTTCCGGCAGGTTTTTTTTTAAAATTATCCAGAAATTAAAATAGTCAGAATAGTCATAATAAACTGATGTTTATTTGCGGTGAATCAAAATAGTGCAATCAGCTAGAAAGAGATGGCTATGTTGCTCCCAAATCCTTTCTCTGTTCCTAAAAAATCTCCTGTTCTGAAAGCCTCTTGATCTGGAGACAGACACACACAATAATAAATCTAGAGAGAGAGAGAGAGAGAACAACTTATTCTGACATGTATTTGTGGTTCATCTAGTTTGTTTTTAACAGTTCTTTCGTTGTCTTTTGTTTTTTGTTAACACTGTTGGTTGAATTAGTTCTTTAAAATGCCTCCATGATGGACAAGGATTAAGTCACAACACAGTTTGGCCTCCCTGACGATGCGTAACTGTTTTATAATCTCCTCCTCACTTCATCGTTGTTGGGTCAAAATCCTGGAACTCCCTCCCTAACAGCACTGGGGGAGCACCTTCACCACACGGACAGCAGCGGTTCAAGAAGGCAGCTCACCGCCATCTTCTCAAGGGCAGTTAGCGATGGGCAATAAATGCTGACCTTGCCAGCGACACCCACATCCCATGAACGAATAAAAAAAATTTCCACCCCCTCCCACCTTCCCTTGTTCCAAAGTCTCACCTCTTGAAGTCTTCTGTAATTCACAATAGGTGATATTTTTGAACTTTTTTGAATATCCGCGCATATATTTCAGAATTAGTTAGGATAAAGTACTTGTGATACAAGGGAAACAAAATAGGTCAAAGGGAGGAACTTGGTGGATTTAATATATTAAGAAAATTAAATGTTAATGGAGAAAATAATGGGACTTAAGACAGATAAAATAAATCTCCAGAACCTGAAGGTTTCCATCCCATGGTATTAAAAGAAATAGCTGAGGAAATTGCAGATGCGTTGGTCATAATTTACCAAAGAGCTCTCGATTCAGGAATTGTACCGTTGGATTGAAAAATTGCAAATGTCATTCCATTATTTAAGAAGGGAGAGAGAGAAAAACCTGTCAGTCTAAATCGTTGTGAGGAAGTTACTGGACAGAGTGACTGAGCACTTGAACAAATATGAGCTGATCATCGCGAGTCAGCATGGATTTGTAAATGGTCAGTCATGTCTGATTAATCTCGTTGAAATTTTTGAGCAGCTCACTAACATGATAGACAATGGAATGTTACCCATATAGACTGCCAGAAGGCATTTGGTAATGTTTCGCACAAGAGATTATTACCAAAAATGAGAGCGCATGGAATTGCAGGAAACCTTATGACATGGATTAGAAATTGGTTGCGAGGTAGGAGACATAAGAACATAAGAAATAAGAGCAGAAGTAGACCATTGAGTACTGTGTGCAGTTTTGGTCGCCTTATCTGAGGAAGGATGTTCTTGCCATGGAGGGAGTTCAGCGAAGATTCACAAGGCTGATACCTGGGATGGCAGGAATGACATATGAGGAGAGATTGGGTCGATTGGGCTTATACTCGCTGGAGTATAGAAGAATGAGAGGGGATCTCATCGAAACATATAAAATTCTGACAGGTCTGGACAAACTAGATGCAGGAAGAATGTTCCCGATGGTCGGAGAGTCCAGAACCACGGGTCATAATCTAAGGATAAGGGGTAAGCCATTTAGGACAGAAATGAGGAAGAATTTCTTCACCCAGAGAGTGGTGAACCTGTGGAATTCTCTACCACAGAAGGTAGTTGAGGCCAAGTCATTAAATATATTCAAGAATGAGTTAGATATATTTCTTAAAGCTAAAGGTATCAAGGGATATGGGGAGAAAGCAGGGACAGGGTACTGAGTTTGGATGATCAGCCATGATCTTATCGAATGGCGGAGCAGGCTCGAGGGGCCGAATGGTCTGCTCCTGCTCCTATCTTCTATGTTTCTATTCAGCCACTCCCCCCACCCCCGAGCCTGTTCTGCCATTCAGTCAGATTATGGCTGATCTGTACTTCAACTCTATTTTCCCGCCTTTGATCCATATCCTTTACCTAACAAAAATCTATCAACCTCAGTCTTCAAAAATTCAATTGACTCAGCATCCACAGCCTTTTGAGGGAGGGAGTTCCAGAATCCCACTACCCTTTGTGTGAAACATTGCTTCCTGATTTTTCCTTTGTCATTGTGTCTGTTAGCTTTTGGAAGTAAATTCCATACAAAATGTGGTATGTTGCTTTTAAACATTCTTTTTCAAATAGTTGTATATGGTTGACCGAGCACAGTAAAATTGGATTTATGAGGCTCATCCCAATCTTACCATTGCTATTTCAATACAAGCCCTTGAAGCAGGACTGCTCTATAGGTCAATGTCCTATTAAAACTTAAAACATATCTACAAGGTGAGACATACTTCAGATTTTTTTTTTAAGTTTTGGGGGGGGGGGGGGAAACCTAAGATAAATTAGTAGTTCGAAGGAACATTTTTAGTTAATACATCAATTCAAAGACATTTACACGGAGTACAATCATTCTCTTAGTCTTTGTGATCTCAAGTGTGTAGATGAATCAGTATATTGCACTCCATCGGGGAAAGGGAGCAAGTAACTGGGTTAGGAAGCATTTAAGCCAGTTCATCACAGGTCAATACGTTTTCAGGAAAGGATAAATGATAGCCTTCCATTATAGACTTTGGTTTCCAAGACAACCACTGATGTAATCGCAGAGGAACGATAACTTTATAAAGCAGAAGACTTGAGTTACGGGAAGGCCAGACTGATGCCTTTGTCCTCTCTTTCATGAAGTGCTTGCAGTGACAGTGAAAGGATATTTTCTGTTACATTCAGCAATTTTGGGACACACCGTACATCAGCTGCTGGTAAGTGAGGCTGACAGCATTCCTCTCCTCCGTCTCTATTGCCGCCTATTAAGACACAGTTAATGAACTTTTGATGTTTAAAGAGATTTTATTCCACAAACAAGCTAACGGCACACGTCAGCGCCGTTTGTAGAGCAGACGGGATTAACCCCTTGCTGGTAACTGTGTTAATGGGTGATGGACTCTGGACCAAGAGCCCAAAATCCAGTGTGGTGGGTTTGCGGGTTCCCGTTCCTCAATTCTCTGCTCTCGGGCACTTTCCACAGCGGGAGGGAGGGTGGGTCCCTCTGGGCTGTGGCCATTCGTCCCGTGGTGGCCACTTGCAGCGCAGCATTGCCAGAGCTTGGCCTCCATTCGGCTTCGAAAGGAAACAAAAACAACACCATTTTTTTGTGAAGGCAGCGCCCCTTTTAAAAAGATCCCCAACCCTGGAATTTTTAAAAGGTGGCAGTGTCTTCACATAAAAGAGTTTCGGCGTTGTTCAGGCCATTGTCTTCGCCACGATATTGTCACCAATGAGTGTTTTGGCACAATGTCACTGTTTTTGTGTCGCTGAGTGGCTCCGCTGAAACTTGAAGTACCTTCTCCATCTACAAATGTTCCTCTCTGTCTAGGGTGTATTGTTGAATTTTTCTTTTCGTGCCTCCTCCTCCCTCCCTCTCTTCTCTGACTGCGAGCGAGAGTCCACCTGGTAGGACTCCATGTCTCGCTGCTCTGGCCCCACAGCAGCGAGTGATGCCGCTGTGCTGCTCATTTCTCAGTTAGATGGGAAACGATTGGACATTCTGATAATGGTACATGGTTTGACAGATTGGAATCTTATGTCTTTCCATCAACTACATAAGATACAAGGCCCCAGGAAATGTTTCACTGCCCATTGTGCTAACACAACGGCCTTCGCCTGTTTGGTATGTGCTTACCACCTAGTTTGCTCTGAGGTTCATTGTTGCCGACCTCATTCGCTCAAGTATTCTTCAAAGAAACTCCCCGATGGCATGTGGGTAAAGGTACTGTTGGATGTACCACCGAAGCCTGTGGGCCAGAAGGTCCCGAGTCAAGCCTTGCCCTTGGTGAGTGAGACCATGGATCTCGGTTGAAGCAGTAATTGGGACAGCAGAATTGGTCATCGTGCCCCTGAATTGGGATGGGGAGGGAGGTGGGACATCAACCAGGGATCCTTCTCCTGAGCATGCTCCAGTGATCCCTGCTGGGTGCATGTTCACGGCTGCTGAGTGATGATCGGGCTTGAACTTGATGCCTGTGGTTGAATAACCTGCCAGCACTCACAGTCTGAGCTCGCACATGAAGACTGGCTACTTGTCAATCGAACAATACCCAGCAAAAATCCACCTTGAAGGAAAATGATTGGAGAAATTTTTTTTTATCAAAGCTACCCATAAAAGCAAATTCAATTTTAATTGGGCAATTTTTCTTTCTCCGACCTTTTATAGATATGACTTTGTTTAACTGAGTTCAACTGGCAGTGAAGGCATTTTTATAAGCTGTGGCGAGCATAAGCATCAGTCACTGAGCAGTTACTGCAATATAGTGACAAGCTAGCAGGCTGCAAAATGGGTACAACAGACTCCAGACCACATAAGAATTAGGAACAGGAGTAGGCCATTCGGCCCCTCGTGCCTGCTCTGCTATTCAATAAGATTTTGTCAGCCAGTGGCTCAGTGGGTAGCACCCTCGCCTCTGAGTCAGAAGGTTGTGGGTTCAAGCTCCATTCCAGAGACTTGAGCACAAAAATCTAGGTTGAGTGCTGCACTGTCGGAGGTGCCGTCTTTCAGATGAGACGTTAAACCGAGGCCCCGTCTACTCTCTCGGGTAGATGTTAAAGATCCCATGGCATTAGCTCGAAGAAGAGCAGGGGAGTTCTCCCCAGTGTCCTGGCCAATATTTATCCCTCGATCAACATCACTAAAACAGATTATCTGGTCATTATCACATTGCTGTTTGTGGGAGCTTGCTGTGCACAAATTGGCTGCCGTGTTTCCTACATTACAACAGTGACCCCACTTCAAAAGTACTTCATTGGCTGTAAAGCGCTTTGGAATGTCCGGTGGTTGTGAAAGGCGCTATAGAAATGCAAGTCTTTTTTCTTTCATGGCTGATCTTCGACCTCAACTCCACTTTCCCGCCCAGATCCCCATATCCCTTGATTCCCCTGGAGTCCAAAAATCTATCGATCTCAGCCTTGAAACAACAAAGTTGTTTTTTTTAAAGCATTTTCTCTGTTCCCTCTTTCTTGGGTCATCCAACGCCTACCGTATCCAGCCCAAGAGTCGAGGTGGCTCATCATCATTCTGACCTCTTCCAGTGTCCTGAAACTGACTTCAAGAGCAGCACTGCGGAGACTATGTGGTTAAATGGTTTAGAAAAACCTCTCTACCGGAGTGAGTGATTTAAATCCCTGTACGAGTTCCTCACTGACACAGCAGTGTGAAGATTAGTCACGATGGGACTCCCCGCTGAATGAGACAATGTAAAAGAGAGCCAATTCACAATCAATATCAGCCTCTAAACAGAACCGCAACCACCCGCAGTGTAAATGAGATGCCACACTGAGTGCGTAATCAATCCCATTAATACGGGAGATATTCAACAGGATATGGAACAGGAGGAAAAGCCAATTGCCACATCAGTGAAGTCACTGTTCCCAGACCACAGTTCCTCTGGATTCTCTTTTGATAGTTTTCCTGACTTCCCAGAAGAGCGAATCAACACCAAGTATGAAATGTTTGTGAAGCAATGCAATAACTTAGACCTGGTCGAATCTGGTGTACCTCATTGACCCATGAGTAACATTCCGCAATAACCCCTTGCCCCAGTAGACTGAAAATTGCTCATCTGCCAATGCCTAAAGGGTACCAATTTTTAAATGGCTGTATTGACTTGTTTTCTTTCTCTCTCTCTCTCTCTTTAGTTTCACAGAAAGAAAGACTTGCATTTATATAGCGCCTTTCACAACCACCGGACGTCCCAAAGCGCTTTACAGCCAATGAAGTATTTTTTGAAGTGGAGTCACTGTGGTAATGTGGGAAACACGGCAGCCAATTTGCGCACAGCAAGCTCCCACAAACAGCAATGTGATCATGACCGGATAAACTGTTTTTGTTATGTTGATTGAGGGATAAATATTGGCCCCAAGACACCGGGGATAACTCCCCTGCTCTTCTTCGAAATAGTGCCATGGGATCTTTTACGTCCACCTGAGAGGGCAGAGGGGGCCTCGGTTTAACGTCTCATCCGAAAGACGGCACTTCTGACAGTGCAGCACTCCCTCAATACTGCACTGGAGTGTCAGTCTAGCTTTATGTGCTCAAGTCCCTGGAGTGGGACTTGAACCCACAACCTTCTGACTCAGAGGCGAGGGTGCTACCCACTGAGTCACAGCTGACACAGCAGATATAATTTTTCCTGCATAATTTTCATACATATGGGAATCCTGAAGGATAAAGTGGTTTATTATTTTCGAGCGGATTTTGTGCTCAATTAGATAGATGCCGGCTCCTTCTGCTCTATCCCAACAATGTGCTTGGATTCCAACCTCAGTCACACCCCCTTTATCAGTGTCAACCTTTCCCGTGTCCCATTCATAGCCTCCATGAATGGGAGACAGTTGAGTGCCGGAAAGTGGTCTGTTTTGTAAAACCAAACTCTCTCGGGGCTGAGGAAAGCCCCTGTGGTCCTGTTTATTGTGAGATCATTAGCTTTAAGGAGTTTCATCCTGGATTGGTAATCACGTCAGCCAGTAGCTCAGTGGGCAGCACTCTCGCCTCTGAGTTAGAAGGTTGTGGGTTCAAGTCCCAATCCAGAGACTTGAGCACAAAAATCCAGGCTGACACTCCAGTGCAGTGCTGAGTGAGTGCTGCACTGTCTGAGGTGCCGTCTTTCGGATGAGACGTTAAACCGAGACCCCATCTGCTCTCCCAGGTGGACGTAAAAGATCTCGCGGCACTATTTCGAAGAAGAGCAGGGGAGATCTGGCCAATATTTTGTGGGAGCTTGCTGTGAGCAGATTGGTTGCCGTGTTTCCTACATTACAACAGTGACTACACTTCAAAAGTATTTCATTGGCTGTCCCTCTGGGACGTTCTGAGGTTGTGAAAGGCGCTATAGGAATACAAGTCTGTCCTTTTTCCTCTCTTTCTCTCTTTCTTTCTCTCTCTCGTTCTCTCTTCTCGCTTTACTGTACTCGTTTGCAGGTCTTGTACAACAGTTTATAGTTTGCTTATTACGAGGAGTGGGCTAGTTGGTGCAGTGGGTTAAAGCATTGTCTTTTCACCTCTGGGATCTGGGTTTGAATCCAGACCAGATAAATGGGGATGGTAAACGTTCTCCTCCATGTATTGGTCCCTAACTGAACTAGATTTAGGGCAGCATCAGCCCGGTTCCTGGTTGGTGTGTGTCACAGCACAAGAACTGCCACAATTCTGCACTGAGCTGTCAGTCTCACTCGCAGAGGCAGTGAAGAGGTGGGTTCGGTAAATGGAACAATAGACACTTGTGGAGAGGGGAGGAGGAGTGTTATTCTGAGTTTGGATTCGCAGCGCCAGTGCTGGAACAGAGCAGAGCGAACTTTATTTTGTTTCTGGCCGTGCAGTATCTAGGAATGCTTGATGCAGACACTCCTCACCCAAGTGCTTCATTGGCTGCAAAGCGCTTTGGGACATCCTGAGGTTGTGAAAGGCGCTATAGAAATGCAAGTCTTTCATCTATGGGATGAAAAAAAAAGCTATTGACACAGGCCCCCAGACTAGAACCATGGTATATCTTTATTTAGAATGAATTGCACAATAATCTGTGAAGACACAGTTCTTCGGCAGAACCGAGGATGACTTGCTTCCACATTAAAAATGAGTTCTCAGGTGACTGACGAGTCCAATGCGGGACCTACAGTCTCTGTTACAGGTGGGGCAGACGGTGGTTGAAGGGGCGGGTGGGTGGGGTGCTTGGGTTGATGTGCACTCCTTGCGCTGCTTGTGCTTGGCTTCCGCTTGCTCCCGGCGAAGAGACTCGGTGTTCGGCGCCTTCCCGGATGCTTCTCCTCCACTTTGTGCGGTCTTGGGCCAGGGATTCCCAGGTGTCAGTGGGGATGTTGCACTTTTTCAAGGAGGCTTTGAGGGTGTCCTTGAAGCGTTTCCTCTGCCCACCTGGGGCTCTCCTGCCATGTCGGAGCTCCGAGTAGAGCGCTGGTTTTGGGAGTCTCGTATCGGGCATGCAGACGATGTGACCCGTCCATCGGAGCTGATCGAGCGTGGTCAAAGCTTCGATGCTGGGGATGTTGGCCTGAGTGAGAACACTGACGTTGGTGCGCCTATCCTGCCAATGGATTTGCAGGATCTTGCGGAGGCAGCGTTGGTGATACCTCTCCAGTGCTTTGAGGTGCCTGCTGTACATGGTCCATGTCTCTGAAGCATACAGGAGGGCGGGTATCACTACTGCTCTGTAGACCATGAGCTTGATGCCGGGTTTGAGGTCCTGGTCTTCAAACACTCTCTTCCTCAGGCGACCGAAGGCTGCACTGGCACACTGAAGGCGGTGTTCGACTTCGTCATCGACGTCTGCCCTGTGGAGACACAGTACGTGATAGTAACTTAAACTTTATTTGTGAGAGTGATTTCTCTTTGCCTCGTCACAAGGAAAAATAAAACCAGCTCAATTGATTTTATGCATGAAAACTTAGAGATGATATCTGTTTCATAAACTGTTAGCTATGGTAAAGTGTTTGAGTTATACAGCACATCACTTGAACCCGAGCGTGAATTTGTTCTTGAATGTGGTATTTCTGGGCAGTCCATTATAGGAGGTATATTATTGGAATGGTGGAAAGCATACAGCAAAGGTTCACTCGACTGATACTGGGATTCAGAAGTTATAGCTATGAAGAAAGGCTTGTGGGGGTGGGGGGGAAATGGGGCTTTCTCACTTGAAAAGAGAATATTACCGAGATCTAAGAGGTTGTCAAAAAGATGAAAGGTTTTAAAGAGGATTTGGTAACAATGGGGCATCGATTGATGATTATTACCAGAGGAATGAAGGGGTCAATTAGAAGAATGGTTTTTCACACAATTAGAACATGGGATGCTTTATTATAAGTGCCCATTGCAGAAACTCCAAACTCATTTGAATAGTAGGTGAAAAGGATGAATGTGAAAGGATATGAGGAAACAGCAGGGGAATAGGATTGGAGTCGATAGTTTCAGTTCAAGAGCTGGCACAGGTACAATGACCGAATGGCCTCCTACTCTGCCGCCTTTTTTACGATTTTTATGAATTTGAAGCCGCACTGGATCTTCTGCTTGTGCACGTGCATTCCCAACAGTTCTTCACCTAAAAACTTGTTCGTTCCTCACGTTCTGCTCATTTGATTTACATTTCTACGAACCTGGCAGTGGGATTGTGTTTAAATACATGATTTAAATCCCCACATGAGCTTAGATAATTCAATCAAAAATTAGATTATCTAGCATATGTAAACGTGAGGATTTTTGCTGTCAGTTTGAACTGTACCTGAATATTGGGCACATTATAAAAGAAAAGAAAGAGAGACTTGCATTTATATAGCGCATTTCACAGTCACCGGGCGTCCCAAAGTTCTTTACAGCCAATGAGGTACTTTTTGAAGTGGAGTCACTGTTGTAATGTGGGAAACGCAGCAGCCAATTTGCGCACAGCAAGCTCCCACAAACAGCAATGTGATAAAGACCAGATAATCTTTTTTTAGTGATGTTGGTTGAGGGATAAATATTGGCCCAGGACACCGGGGAGAACTCCCCTGCTCTTCTTCGAAATAGTGCCATGGGATCTTTTACGTCCACCTGAGAGAGCAGACGGGGCCTCGGTTTAACGTCTCATCCGAATGCTAGCACCTCCGACAGTGCAGCACTCCCTCAGCACTGGACTGGACTGTCGGCCTAGATTTTTGTGCTCAAGTCTCTGGAGTGGGAATTGAACCCACAACCTTCTGACTCAGAGGCGAGAGAGAGAGTGCTACCCACTGAGTCACGGCTGGCATATTCTAATTTTTGCACTTACCCTTATCTTTAAGTGTCAGCTGTGGCTCATTCCTACATTACAACAGTGACAACACTTCAAAAAGTAATTAATTGGCTGTAAAGCACTTTGGGACGTCCAGTGGTCATGAAGGGCGCTATATAAATGCAACTCTTTTTCTTCTTTCTTTATGGAGGTCATTAGGTTATTGATGGCTGAGATTCAGTGTCCGAGCGTGTATTTGTGATAGTTTTTGGTGAGTACAGTACTTGTAGTTGCTTTCTTGGCAGTGCGAGAGTCAGCACTTTGACCAGCCGATGTGAGAGGACAGATTTACCCGACAGTAGCTGTCAAAGTGTCTCTCTCTCTCAAACAGCAAACAGTCGGTGCTTTAACCCTCTGGGACTGACAGGCTGCTCTAGCTGTGACAGTCTGCACCATGGCACAGTACTCCTAAAAATCTGAAGATAGTATAGACGCATTTAAGGGGAAGCTCGATAAGCACATGAGGGAGAAGTGAATAGAGGGTTATGCTGATAGAGTTAGATGAGGAAAGACGGGAGGAGGCTCGAGTGGAGCATAAACGCCGGTATGGACTGGTTGGGCCGAATGGCCTGTTTCTGTACTGTGCTGTATATCCTATGCAATAAAAGTAGGACGAGACTGAGAATTCCTCGCAACGCAATGTTCCTTTAATCTTACCCAACTCTTGTTTTTGATTTTTATTCTTTATTTTTAATCTATGCCGGAAAATTTCCACCCGGTTAGTTTTTGATTTTAGCTGTGGAATTACTTTTGTCTTCCCTCGCGCGTTGTTACCTCGATAAGAATCCAGTTTACAAAGTGTCTGCCCGGTTATCATCTGCTCTGCCGTCTTGGTGCGCATCTCCCTTTTTATGCTGAGAGATTGTACTTTAAGTCTATGCATACCAGCACTGCCTTCACTGAAAGATCTAGGAGCAGTTACAATACAACAGGTTAATCACAGCAAGAAAGACCATCCACATTATCCCATTGTGAAAATTCCTGCTTTTCTCTTTAATTGTTGCAGTGTGTCAGACTCGAGCAGATTGTATTCTATCCTAATTAAGATACGCTAAAGGTTCTACGTGTAGCCCGTACCCTTTTTAGGACATTTTCTTTGTTCAATTTCTGTTTCTCTTCAGTCATTTAAGAACATTTTTTTTTTTTTACGAGGCATGTCGTACTCCTTAAAAAAAAACCTTAGACATGGAATGCTACGCATGACTAACAGTCATCTCGTAAAACTGTCAGCTTTCAGCCGCAAGCCGAGCTCTCCCCTGACCCGATTGTTGTTCCTCAGTTGGATTGACGGTCCGCTCGGGGAGTTGTCAAAAAACTGCGCTGAGCATATACCGTCGAGGTTTCTCACATGGCCGATCCCGGCAGCGACCCTGATGTGAAGGTGGCATGAGCACACCACACGAGCACAACTCTGCGCATCTCGGTTGCCGGCAAAAGCAGTCACTGGGAGCGCCTTTTGTCGCATGTTGCTCATAAACCAATTGTTGAGCCACAGATATTTCCAGCCTTCGAGCGGTGAGTGTTGACTGTTGTACTGGTGTGAAGAGATATTCGTCTTCCATCTACTTTGTGTAAAAGTAGAACATGCTTGGCAATATTGTTCAAAAGCTTGTCTTAAATTGCTTGTTGAAAGTATTCCTTAGATGAGTAAGCAGTTTATTCTCTAAGTTATAGAATGTATCCCTTCTAAAGATGGGCTGTTGCTATTTATTCAACCTTACTGCCTTTAGACTTAAAGGATGTGGATCTTCCGTCTATTCAGCTGGTTGGCATTGGGTGACCGTGTTTCATAGAATGATACAGCACAGAAGGAGGCCATTCGGCCCATCGTGCCTGTGCCAGCTCTTTGAAAGAGCTCTCCAATTAGTCCCACTCTCTCTGCTCTTTCCCCATAGTCATGCAATGTTTTCCCCTTCAAATATTTATCCAGTTCCCTTTTATGATTGAATCTGCTGCCATCGCCCTTTCAGGCAGCGCATTCCAGATCATCATAACTCGCTGCGTAAAAAAAAAAAATGCTCCTCATCTCCCCTTCTGGTTCTTTTGCCAATTATTTTAAATCTGCGTCCTCGAGTTACCAACCCTCCTGCCAGTGGAAACAGTTTCTCAACTGTTTCTCAATAACGCAGGGCTATGGAGAAAGAGCGGGGGGGGGAGTGGGACTAATTGGAGAGCTCTTTCAAAGGGCCAGCACAGGCACGATGGGCCGAATGACCTCCTCCTGTGCTGTGTGATTCTATGATTCAAAATGAAAACCGAAAAAAGTTGCAAGACCACTGCAGGTTGGTCAGCTTGTGAAAGAGAGAGATGGGTTAACGATTTGGGTTCTAATGAAGGTTCCGACCCAAAGCAAACCTTGTCTCTTTCCCTTTCAAATGCTGGCTGACACACTGCCGAGACATTCATCATTTTTGTTGTTTTTAAAAAAGATTAATTTGGCTGTACCACTGGGAGTTACGCCAGCCTGCGGTAGGACGGTCGGAGCAGCAAGTGCTGTCCCAGCCTGCAGAGAGAATCCAACACGGGCACAACATTTTGTCCCTTTAGTCTTTACGAGAGAATCCACGAGCGACATGCAACTTTGAGACACAGGCGCTCTCTCAAGCTGCAGTGCTATTTTTAGCGTCATCGACTCTGGTGAGTTCATATTGTTCTGCCAAGAGATTAAGTGTTTTCAGAACTCTGTGATCCAGATAATTCAGCTTCCGATGGGAAAGCAGTGACATTGATGCCCGATTGTGAGGGACCCAGGAGTAGGAGCTCATCTCGTCTCCTGTTTCCCACACTCCTGCTTCGAATGTCTTCCTCCTGTGAAATGATCGAAGCTGAACTGTGTACCGTGAGGCATAGAGAAGGGCACTTTCGTGACTTGTCAAGTATGAGCTGGAGCAGGCACTCAGTTTATAAACAGGCATTTTTCACGAGATTCTGAATATAAAATACTTCTTGCATAACATAAGTGCTATCCTATTAAAGTATAAAAAACACGAATGCCAAGGGATGGCACATAGTCATGGAAAAAGCCATAAATTGTTTTAAAACCTGTGTTTTCAAAGCAGGTAGCAAATTATTTTACTCGAAATTAAAAATCATTCTGGAGAAAGCACGCCTTAACCATCACCCATTTGGAGCCGTTACATGCCGGTTTAATTTGTCCCTTAATCTGAATTAGCCCCGAGTCTGGCCTATTTAGTCCCAGTGCACCGTTTGGAACAGTCTCACCTAGTTGAATAGCCACTGCAGAACCCTCTTCACCACCACCCCCCCCCCCCACTAAAAAAAAGAAATTCCTCAAATTAGGGCTGGAACATGCAAAACAAAAATTACCTAACAAAAATCTATAGACCTCAATGTTGAAAGTTCCAGCTGGCCTCCAGCATCCACAGACTTTTGGGGGAGCGAGTTCCAGGTTTCCACTACCCTTTGTGTCAAAACGTTGCCCCTGATTTCACTCCTACATGGCCCAGCTCTAATTTTAAAGTTATATCCGTGGAAGGGTCTGGGGACATTTCCATCTCAAAGGTACGCTTCACCTTTCAGTCCACAACGAGATACTCCACACGTTACTCTTGTGAGTCCAAAATGTGCGCAGATTAATTTCTGTGGATATCAGATAAGCAGCCACACTTTGAAAGCTGCAAAGGATTCGGTATTATTATTTTACGGTAAATTGAGACTTTATTATAGAAAGAAAGAAAGACTTGCATTTCCACAGCGCCTTTCACTACCTCAGGATGTCCTGAAGCGCTTTACAACCAACGAAGTATTTTTGACGGTGCAGTCACTGTTGTAGGAAACGCGGCAGCCAATTTGCGCACAGCAAGCTCCCACAAACAGCAGTGAGGTAATGACCAGATAATCTGTCTTAGTGATGTTGGTTGAGGGATGAATATTGGCCAACACTGCCAGGTTTGATGCTGCTTGTCACTGAAAACCCAAACTCTCGCACCTAAGTGGAGCCGCACTTTTTTGCCAGAAAAAGAGAGTAGAAAAATCTAAAACTGGCAGATCTTGGCATCGTGCTGTAACCTTGGCGACGGAGAGCGCGACCTCCTAAAAGCATCTCCAGTCAATGGGTTTCCATGGGAATGGGCTTGAATGGCTGGCGTGAGTTCCTGACTTCCTTCCGGTGGCTATTACGGGGGACTGGTCTTGAATCGTTACTCTCTGGCTCTGCCTCCCCCCCCAAAAAAACCATTCAAATGAAGCTGGTCTGCCCATTCCCAGTATAATGAAATGTTGTAGGTCAGCTTCTAATAGAAGTGTTCACTCTTTAAGAGCCGTGTCAATGAGCACAGCAGCCTGAAAGTGTCTGGAACCTTTAATTTTAAGTTGATCTTAACGCGCAGGGAATTTATTGTAACCAGGTCACGCACTCATTTGCATGTAATAAAAACAGTAAAATGCTGGGAAATACTCAGCCGGTCAGGGCAGCATCTGTGGAGGGAGAGAGAGAGAGAGAGAGAAACAGAGTTAACATTTCGGGTCGGCAATCTTTCATCAGAACAGTTCCACTGTCTCCAACATTTTTCTGTTTTATTTTATTTCGGGTTTCCAGCATCTGCAGTGTTCAACAGTAACATTCGAAAGAGAATTGGATAAATACTTGAAGGGAAAGAAAATTCACCGGGCTTTGGGGAACGGGCAGGGGAGTGGGGTTAATCGGACGGCTCTACCAAAGACGGCCTCTTTCTATGCTCTATGATTCGAGTATTTTGCTTTTGTGTTGTTGCCATGTGTTGAGCAGAGCCTTTGTGTCACACTCGCCCTTGAGAGCATTTGTTACTGAACCGACTCACTGACGCAGTGGAATGCCAATGAAACAGACAGGGCATGTCCGCTATCGGAAGCTGTTAATGAGGTTTGACTGTAAAAAGGAGTGACTTTTGCTGGAAAGCGCTATTCCTGCGCTGTTGGCCTTTGCGGTAATTGCACACCAGTCTGTAGGAGTTTGCAGTGTCAAATTGTTGGGACATTTTAAACTGTTGGTGTGTTTGAAGTGAGCACAAAGTTTGCACCTTATTGATTGCAGCTAAATAGTTTCTAAAAAGTTACTGGATTGTTGCTAAAGGAAAGGACTTGGCTTTATATATAGCGCCTCTCACGATCCCCCAAGATGTCCCAAGCCACTTACCTCGAGTCTTTCGGATGAGACGTTAAACCGAAGCCCCATCTACCCTCTCAGGTGGATGTAAAAGATCCCACTGCACCTATTCGAAGAAGAGCAGGGGAGTTATTCCCCGGTGTCCTGGGCCAATACATATCCCTCAACCTGTTAAAACAGATTGTCTGGTCATCACATTGCTGTTTGTGGGAGCTTGCTGTGCGCAAATTGGCTGCCGCGTTTCCTACATTACAACAATGACTACACTCCAAAAAATACTTAATCGGCTGTAAAGCAGTTTGGGGGCATCCTGATGTTGTGAAAGGCGCTATAGAAATGCAGGTTCTTTCTTTATTTCAAATCTGCAAAGCCGCCTGGCTGAGCGGTTCGGTGGCTCCGACATTGTTTAACGTGGCACTGTTTGAAGATAAACAGAGAAGTTCTTCTGGTGTCAGAAGGATCATTTTTATGTATATATAAATGTGTGTGTGTGTGGAGATATATAGAGAGAGAGATGTGTATACACGCACACAAACACATGTGTATGGGGAAAGAAATGGAATGTGTGTGTACTATATATATATGTGTGTGCGTGTTTCTGTATAGTGTGTGTGTGTCTATATAGATACACACTATACAGAAACACGCACACAAACACAGACAGAAAAAAATGGAATAACTAATATAATATATAAATATATATATATATTATATTAGTTATTCCATTTTTTTCTGTTGCACTTTCTTTCACTGCTGTTACATCCAGTAACCAGGGTCAGTACAGTGTGTAAGTAATCAAGGTTCTTTCAGCTCAGGTTTATTTGGCCAACTACACCTCATTTTCTGTCGGTTTTTTAACATTTGGAGATCTATGAAATATTGCATGCCGTGTTAAACCGATGTTGAAATCACAGCATATTTTTTTTTTTTAAACTTGATTTTTGTGTAGAAGGTAAACCGGGATCCTTCAGATGAAGAATGCTTCTTCGATCTACTGAGCCGTTTCCAAAGTAATCGCATGGACGACCAGCGCTGTACATTTGAAGAACGTCAAAATGGCGCGACGGGGAGCGCTTCGACCCCCGCGTCTCCCCTGCAGGACAGAATCTGTGAGTACGCAACGAGGCAGAGGAAGAATTTCACACAGCCTCCACCTTTTGAAGTTGAGCGTTGCGTTAAGTTTCCTCTCTGTCCCCCCCCACCAGTGTCGCTTGTTTGCCAATCCCCAGCAGCTCATTGCATAGATCCCGCCAGTGCTACTTCATTAGCGGCCACAGCGAGGTTCTAATTAGACTCGGCGTCATTTTCAAAAGAGGAAAAAAGTTGACCGAAACAAATTTGGGAACAACAAAAGAACAAGACCCTGCCAGACTTGGTGCTTTTAATTAAAGTCGAACGAGACTGTTGAAGCCCCAGAGTACCTGGCACAACCTGCAGAGGGCAATTCTGGGCAACCCAGATTGGCACGGCAAATATCCACTCGGCCGCAGCTTCTGCGTGAAGCAAATCGTGGGCGCGATGCGGAACTGACGGGAGCGGCACGTGGATCCCGCGCGCCCGGCACCTTTAGTCGTCGCGGCTTCCCTGCGCAGCACCAGTGAGCAGCGCCGCGCAGCGCCTGGCCTAACTGCGCCGAGCTTCGTGGCTGCACTTCTGGCACCTTCACTGGCAAAAGCAAACTTTAAATCGCCGATCGGTGCAGGTGAAAGGGAGTGTGAAATTAGTTGGCGTGTGAATGTGAGCAGTTTGTCGATGATATTGTACCATCGCAACTAATGGGTATGAAAGAGGGCCTCTGCCAACTGTAAGAAAGTAAGGGGACATCTCGCAAACGCTGTCATCGCTGACTGCTGTGTAAACACTTGGTCTGAAACAGATTCATTTAGGGGCGGTCGGTATCATTGTGCACGGTTCTGGTCTCCATATTACAAAAAGGATATCGAGGCACTGGAGAAGGTACAAAAAAGGATTTACAAGAATGATACCAGAACTGAGAGATTATAACTATCCGGAAAGACTGAACAGGCTGGGGCTCTTTTGCTCTAGAAAAGAGAAGGCTGAGGGGTGACCTGATAGAGGTCTTTAAGATTATGAAAGGGGTTTGATAGGGCTGACGGAGAGAAGATGTTTCCACATGCGGGGGAGACCAGAGCTAGGGGCCATCAATATAAGATAGTCACTAATAAATCCAATAGGGAATTCAGAAGAAACTTCTTTACCCAGAGAGCGGTTAGAATGAGGAAGCTGGATCAGTACATGAGGGAGAAAGGAATCAAAGGATATGTTGATGGGGTGAGATGAAGAGGGGGCGGGAGGAGGCTGGTGTGGAGCATAAACACCGACACGGACCAGTTCTGTGCTGTAAATTCGATGTAAACTTTATTGGAGTTGCTGTTAATCCTTTTTATATAAAGAGTTCGCTTTCAAATAATAACTAATCAGGAAATTTATATACTGATGACACTGTGTATACTGTTTTGTCTCTTTAATTCCTTCGGTCTAAAACAGACTTATTTAGGGGCAGCCAGGATCCTTGGTCTGGTCTGTTCTGAAGCAAAATATTAAAAAGTCAGATAAATATTAGTTAAATACACTCGCTGCCGAATGTCAAATCTTACACATGCCCAGCAGAGTTTAAGTATGGCATAACCAATATGGTTAATTTATGAATCTGTGACACACACACACACTGTTTGAGTGAGGGGATAATCTTGAGGTGGCGAGATGTTTTTCCATTGAGAGCTGTTTTAACTAGGAGTATTTATAGGTTGGTTGGGGACTTCTGCTTCAGAGGTTTGGTCCCTGGAGATGTTGCACACATCTCTCAGTGGCCTGATACCGAGGTATATAAGCAGAGGCATCAGGGTGGGTCCCCAGCCATTCTCTCTGCAGACAGTGGCTGCAAGAGGGCAGGAAATGAGCTTTAAAGGAAAGCGGTTGCCCAAATACAAAATTGCATGGAGTCTACAGATCCGACGTTTCACTAATATCTGTGATGCTATTGATGTATTTCATAACTCCTGTGAAGTGAAATCTGTTGTATGAAACAGTTCGCGAGTTACGGCTGAAGAAAAAAGTTGTTTATATTCCGGATCTCCCTACACAAGGACAACTAAAGCACTACACGTGTAAGGAGCAAAATTGGAAACTGAACAGAAGAATTAGGAGCAGGAGTCGGCCATACGGCCCCTCGAGCCTGCTCCGCCATTCAATAAGATCATGGCTGATCTTTGACTTCAACTCCACTTTCCCCCTCGATTCCCCTAGAGTCCAAAAATCTATCGCTCTCAGCCTTGAATATACACAACGACTGAGCAGCCACAGCCCTTTGGGGGTAGAGAATTCCAAAGATTCACAACCCTCTGAGTGAAGAAATTCCTCCTCATCTCGGTCCTAAATTCCCGATCCCTTATCCTGAGACTGTGCCCCCTGGTTCTAGATTCTCCAGCAAGAGGAAACAACCTCTCAGCATCTACCCTGTCAATCCCCCTCAGAATCTTATGTTTCAATGCGATCACCTCTCATTCTTCTAAACTCCAGAGAGTATCGGCCCATTCTACTCAATCTCTCCTCATAGGACAACCCTCTCATCCCAGGGATCAATCTAGTGAACCTTCGTTACACCGCCTCCAAGGCAAGTATGTCCTTCCTCAGATAAGGAGACCAAAACTGTGCACAGTACTCCAGGTGCGGTCTCACCAAAGCCCTGTACAATTGTAGTAAGACTTCCTTACTCTTGTACTCCAACACCCTTGCAATAAAGGCCAACATGCCATTTGCCTTCCCAATTGCTTGCTGTACCTGCATGCTAACTTTCTGTGTTTCCTGCACAAGGACACCTAAATCTCTCTGAACACCAACATTTACTAGTTTCTCGCCATATATCAGGAATTAATTAATACCGGGAATGGATGTAGTTCAAGCAGTTTGGAATGCTGTCGGGAGAGATGTGATTTGTGTTAAGGAACGGCAGGTAGGTTTAATTAATCCATTCAAACCTTAGATAATGCAGTCCAACCCAAGGCTCAATACGTGGTTGGGTCATTGACGGTCAAACCATGTTGGCCACCACTATAAGCTTACTACAGAACAAGAAAAAAGAAAGGCTTGCATTTCTATAGTGTCTTTCACGACCTCAGTACGTCCCAAAGCGCTTTACAGCCAATGAAGTACTTTTGAAGTGCGGTCACTGTTGCAATGTAGCAAACATGGCAGCCAATTTGCGCACAGCAAGCTCCCACAAACAGCAATGCGATAATGACCAGATCATGTTTTTTTTTAGTGATATTGGTTGAGGGATAAATATTGGCCAGGACGCCGGGGGGAATCCCCTGCTCTCTTCGCATAGTGCCACAGGATCTTTTACATCCACCTGAGAGAGCAGACGAGGCCTCGGTTTAACGTCTCATCCGAGAGACGGCACTGAAAGAGGTCCTGGTCAGCATTCACTCCTCGGCGAACAGCACCAAAACAGGTTAAGCAGTCATTTGCTGCGCACAAATCAACCCGTGCGTGTGCCTGCAAAAACGGCAGTGACCATACTTCAGAAATAATGAATTAACTCTGGAATATCCTGAGGACGTGGAAGGTGTTTTTATAAATGCAAGTTCGTTCCTCCGTCTTACCTTTGTTGAATCAATGATGTGTAGCTTTAACAACCGATACAGACTGCTGGCGTCTCGACACCGATAACAGCTCTTCCCTCTCTCTCCCCCACTGTAGCTCAGGCTGCGCTCATTGCATCCCCGCAGACGGAGGAGTTTTTCGACTTGATAGCGAGTTCTCAGAGTCGGAGGTTAGACGACCAGCGAGCCAATGTGGGCAATCTGCCTGGACTGAGGATCACGCATAACAACAGCCAGGTGGTGATGGGACATCTGCGGCCTGATGGAGATCCTCAGGAGCCCGGAGATGAGTTTTTCAACATGTTAATGAAATGTCAGGTAGGAGCTGTGAGGAATATGTCTCGGTAAAGATGTGAGGAAAAAGTCCGATTTTTTTTTTTTTAATATCGGCAGTATATCACGTGCATGAATATATTAAAATTAAAGGGACAGTGGCAGCGTGGACACAAAATTGGCTAAGGGACAGAAAGCAGAGAGTAGTGGTGAATGGTTGTTTTTCAGACTGATGGGAAATGTACAGTGGTGTTCCCCTAGAATCGGTATTAGGACCACTGCTCTTTTTAATATATATTAATGATCTGGACTTGGGGGTATACAGGGCATAATTTCAAAGTTTGCAGAGCATACGAAACTCGGAAATAATGGGGAGGATAGTAACAGACTTCAAGAGGACATGGGCAGACTGGTGAAATGGACAGTCACATGGCAGATGAAATTTAACACTGAGAAGTGTGAAGTGATACACTTAGATCGGAATAATGAGGAGAGGCAATATCAACAAAATGGTACAATTTTAAAGGGGGTGCAGGAACAGAGAGCCCTGGGGGTGTGTGTACATAAATCTTTGAAGGTGGCAGGACAAGTTGAGAAGGCTGTTAAAATAGCATATGGGACCCTTGGCTTTATTAATAGACATGATGTGGAGATGCCGGTGTTGGACTGGGGTGGACAGATGTGAGAAGTCGCACAACACCAGGTTATAGTCCAACAGTTTTATTTGAAATCACAAGCTTTCGGAGCGCTGCTCCTTCGTCAGGTGAAGACTTCACCTGACGAAGGAGCAGCGCTCCGAAAGCTTGTGATTTCAAATAAAACTGTTGGACTATAACCTGGTGTTGTGCGACTTCTCACATCTTTATTAATAGAGGCATAGAGTACAAAAGCAAGGAAGTTATGCTAAACCTTTCTAAAACACTGATTAGGCCTCAGCTGGAGTATTGTGTTCAATTCTGGGCACCACACTTTAGGAAGGATGTCAAGGCCTTGGAGAGGGTGCAGAAGAGATTTACTAGAATGGTACCGGGGATGAGGGTCTTCAGTTATGTGGAGAGACTGGAGAAGATGGGGTTGTTCTCCTTAGAGCAGAGAAGGTTAAGAGGAGATTTGATAGCGGTGTTCCAAATCATGAACAGTCTTGATAGGATAAATAAGGAGAAACTGTTTCCAGTGGCAGAAGGGTCGGTAACCAGAGGACACAGATTTACGGTGATTGGCAAAAGAACCAGAGGCGAGATGAGGAAACATTTTTTACGCCGCGAATTATTGTGATCTGGAATGCGCTGCCTGAAAGGGAGGTGGAAGCAGATTAAATAGTAACTTTCAAAAGGAAATGGGAAAAATACTTGAACAGAAAAAAAACGTACAGGGAACGAGCAGGGGGGAGTGGGACTAATTGGATAGCTCTATCAAAGAGCCAGCACAGGCACGATCGGCCAAATGGCCTCCTTCTGTGCTGTATCATATTTTGTGTAAAAGCTAACCATCCAGGGAATGCGAGTTCAAATCCCACCATGGCCGTTTGAGAATGTGAATTCAGTTTAAAATTAAAATCTGGAAATAAAAAGCAGACATCAGTAAAAGCCCAACTGGTTCACTCATTAGGGAAGGAAACCTGTCATCCTTACCCGGTCTGGACCTATGTGTGACTCCAGTCCCACACCAACGTTACATCAGCCACTCTGTTACATCACCAGCTTCTCAGGGCAACTAGGGATGGGCAATAAATGCCGGCCTTGCCAGCAACGCCCACATCCCACAAATAAATTTTTAAATAGTTTTTATTGGACGTAGACCTTCCCTGTGATCAACTTACGATTGATTCAGCATAAACCTCTGCAGTAAGGACATTACAAGCCTTATCAAATCCCCCCTCCCCCCTAGGGGGTTACTGCATCTTGCTGATCTCCGCTCTCAGACTTCCACAAGACCCTGCAGGGTGTAGTGACCAGGAGCACAAATTTTAGCTGAATTTCCCCCCCCGCCCCCCTGCTTCCTAACACAGTGGCAGCAAGACTGATTGTGATCACCTCTATTACTGCCTCATCTGAGATCAGCTGCCTCAGTACAGGTGTGAATATGGGATCAAATCTCTTTTTTCCCTCCCTTTCTCTCCCCTACCCCACTATGGCCCTTTTAAGGCATAACCTTAAAATTAGAGCCAGGCCATTCAGGGGTGATGTCAGAAAGCACTTCTTCACACAATGGGTAGTGGAAATCTGAAACTTCCCCCCCACTCCCAACAAAAAAGCTATTGAGGCTGAGGGTCAATTAAAAATTTCAAAACTGAGGTTGATAGGCAAGTGTATTAAGGGTTACGGAACCAAGGCAGGTAAAGAGTTAAGATACAGATCAACCATGATCTAATTGAATGGCTGAATGGCCTCCTCCTCCTCTTCTCCCTCCCACTCAATCTCTTCCTCTACCCCTTCCCTGATCCCTTACTTTACCCCTGTTGATCGTGATCCCACCCCACCTGATCCCTTCATCAACCCCCGTCCTGATGTCACCCCATCCTATCATTACTCTACCCCTGTCCAGTTTTGACCCCGTTACAAAGCGGCTCCCTGATTCTCAAGTGCACTAGTGTCTGGTGATTCAAGTGATTCCTTCTCTCCCGCAGTCGTCCAGGATCGACGACCAGAGATGCGCCCCTCCCAGCCCGGCGCCGAGAGGACCCACCGTCCCCGACGAGGACTTCTTCAGCCTGATCCAGCGCGTGCAGGCCAAGCGGATGGACGAGCAGCGAGTCGACCTTCCGTCGAACCGTGAAGGGCTGGAACAGAGCAGGCCGGGCTCCAGCTGAGCACTGCTTGGCCGACAGACTTGTAAACAAGCTGGACTAACTGTGTGTGGATCAGTGCCCCTGCTAACACTGTGAGCAGCAGCCCAGGCCAAAAGCTGTCCAAACTACCCCAGCGAGATCAGCACACGAATCTAGATGACCGCGCAGCTTAAGAGAGTTGCCAAACAGGTGATTTTGGGTTTTTTTAAACTTAAAACCCCCTCACAATCAACAAGCCAAAATAGGAGCATTTATGTTTTTTTTTAAATGGTACGAGAGTTGTCTATCTATGGGAGATGGAAAGATACAAGCACAGCCTTAGATTATTGTGTAATGGCATTGAATGAATGTAAAAACCGTTGGTACTACAGAAAATGTGGGTCTATAGTCTCACACACATACCCATGTACACATACACAGGTCAAACATACATGTACAGACAAACGTGTTCCAGGTAACATTATACACACACACACATTTGATAGACAGACACGCACAAACACTAGAGACAGTTCAAGATGAATTAATTCCCTTTGCTTTGACCATTCACAGTGCAATGTTAGGAGAATATATTGTTTACTCTCTTGTTCAATGGGTCTGGTTGCCATTAATTTCTCTGTGCTGAAGTATCAGAGACTGAGAGATTTAATGTATAAATAAAGTTAAATCGATCAAACATTGTGGCGATATTTGGGGAAGAGTGCAGCCCTTTTCAGCTCCTGGATTGTGTGTGATATCTTACACCAGTGGCGGGGCGGGGGCACTATCTCTTACTCGTAACAAAAGGCCAAAATGCAGATATGTACATAGAGTTATACAGGTTGATGTATGGAGCCATATCTCACG
The DNA here is from genome assembly GCA_030390025.1 of Squalus acanthias. NCBI lineage: Eukaryota > Metazoa > Chordata > Chondrichthyes > Squaliformes > Squalidae > Squalus > Squalus acanthias. The sequence continues at coordinate 93,472,011 of CM059438.1, forward strand.
TGGATCAATCCCAAAAGATGTGGATACTGATAGCACCGCAGACTTTGTACTGGAGTAATCGATGTCTGGCCGGTTCCGTCCAGAAACTCGAGGTGACCCGTTCATTAATGGTACAGCAGAGCCCGAGGATTACATCGGAGAATTTTTTTTTTTTTAATTAAAAAGGGACATTAAGGTTAACTGAAGGTTTCTACATGCAATGAAAGGGGGGAATAAATAATATAATACTAATGGAAATGAACATCTGTAACCTTGAAACTACGCAGTGGGATGCTGGCGTGCAACTGCGTAGAGTTTATACGGAATTCCTTCTGTAACGGAGGCGTTTAAAATAAACAGGCTACTGTCACAGTTAAAATAGTGGAATAAGAAGCTTTATACAAGCATATCGACGCTCCAACCCAATGCACAGCAATGTGTGCGTCTTTAAATGTTAAACATCGCTAAACATACTTGAAAGGTAATGGTTTGCATTCGATATTTAATAATGTATTACTTTTATCTTTATACAGAAGCAATTTTTTTTTGGTTTTAGAATGTGAATGTAATCAAGAACCATAAGGGAAGTATTCTAATGCAATTCTCAAATTCTTGCGTGCACAGCGACTCCCTGGAGTTTTCCAACACCAGACCCCCAAGTGAGAGAGAAATTTAAGTGATAAATCTGTGGCCTGTACAGTTACACATGCTGTCGTTTTCGGAGTCAGTTTTCTAACTCCTTTCTCCCAAACTTACCGTCTCTCCTTGCTCTAAAGATAGTGTCTTCCTGCATAAGCCTGCACCAGTTCCTAATCTCTTACAAGCAGTTCAAATGCAGAGATCCCTCAATTTAATGTATAATTCTTTAAGGCTTCAGTGAAGTAATAAAGTTTCCATGTTACATTTCTAATACAGTTGCTTTGTATATTTTTTTAAAAATCACATTTTCTCAAATAAACTTAACAAAATGACTAAGCTGTGTCTTGGATTGAGGCCCCGTCTGCCCTCTCAGGTGGACGTAAAAGATCCCATGACACGATTTCGAAGAAAAGCAAAGGAGCTCTCCCCGGTGTCCTGGCCAAACTTTATCCCTCAACCAACATCACTAAAAACAGATGATCATCTTGCTGTCTGTGGGAGCTTGCTGTGCGCAAATTGGTTGCTGCGTTTCCGACATCACAACAGTGACTCCACTTCAAAAGTACTCTATTGGTTGTGAAGTGCTTTGGGACATCCTGAGGTCATGAAAGGTGCTGTATAAATACAAGTCCTTTCTTTTAAGTCTTTCTAACAGCTTCAGTTATTTCTGCAGAGTGTATGCCTGTATTTTGGAGGAATACTTACCGCTGCTGTGTGCGTGCAGTCCGGTGACACAACCTGAACCTGCAACAGACATTGTCTTTAAAACACGAAAAGACAGAGTGACATAAATGACTCCTTTGGTAGAAAATTTCCTTTACAGATTTTCGTAACATGTTAGCATTTTCTATCCACATAACTGTAAAAAAAAAACCAGGATGACGCCCAGTACACCAGGGTGCTGGAGAGCGGATCGACAAGAGAAGTACAAGCTACAGGCTAATTCTTTGCTCTGGCTTGAAAGAAATAAACCCCGGGGACTTATTTAATTTTTATTTTGGTGCAAATAAAAATGCTCTTGTAGTTCTTGGGGCGATTTAACTGCTGTTCCGTGTTGTATCTGCTGCTGTCCCTTGAACCCCTTTCTAGTACAATTTTTCCAAACACTGCCAGTACATAATGCTTTTTTTTTTTATTTTAAAGAGATTTGAAAATCCATACTGTTCTGTAAATAAGACGGGCTCATTTTACCTAAAAGATGTAAATCGAATGAAACTGCAATGTATTAAATTTTACACAAGCTTGTAATAAAAATACAAATTGTGCACCAGCTGTTTTGTTGGGTCTACATTGGGCTTCCTACATTCCAACAGTGACTACACGTCAAAAAAATAAAGTACCTCTGTAAAGCGCTTTGAGACGTCCGCTGGTCGTGAAAGAGATTATAGAAATGCAAGTCTTTTCTATATTATTGATGCCTGTATCCAGTAAATGTTTTCCAATATTCATCAGTGATTTCTGTGCTCATTTTCGCCTTCTCCTCCCTTTTTCTAGTTCCCTATGCACCACACCCCATACCTCAGCCTGGGCCACACCTTGAGGTTGTATATATATCCAGAGACCAGGCTGACACTCTAGTGCAGTGCTGAGGGAGTGCTGCACTGTCTGAGATGCCATCTTTTGGATGAAACGTTAAACCGAGGCCCCGTCTGGCCTCTCAGGAGGACGTAAAAGATCCCATGGGCACTATTCGAAGAAGAGCAGGGTAGTTCTCCCCGGTGTCCTGGCCAATATTTATCCCTCAATCAACATCATTAAAACAGATTATCTGGTCACTATCACATTGCTGTATGTGGGAGCTTGCTGTGCGCAAATTGGCTGCTGCATTTCCTACATTAGTGACTACACTTCAAAAAGTACTTCATTGGCTGTAAAGCGCTTTAGGACAGCCTGAGGTTATGAAAGGCACTGTATATCTTTATGTCACAAACTGAATCCAAACTCCATTTAAAGAGAAACAGAATTAACGTTTCAGGTCGATGACCTTTCATCAGAACTGGTGTCTGACGAAAGGACATCGAGCTGAAATGTTGGCTCTGTTTCTCTCTCCACAGATGCTGCTTGACCTGCTGAATATTTCCAGCATTTTCTGTTTGTATTTCAGATTTCCAGCATCTGCAGTATTTTGCTTTTGTGCTAGGTGAAAGGGGACCCTGTTATGGAAAGTGGTTCTTTATAGCCCCACAACAGACAGCAATCAACTGATGGTTTGGGAGTCATCTCAACAAATAGCATCAACTTCTGCTTTAAAGACCAAAATATTATTGGAAAGGAGGAGGAGGAGACGGAACAAACTTTAAATTTTAAAAACTCTTCCAAGGATGCAAGGCCACTTAAATTATTAAACTGCGGTGAGCAGAGCATTTCCTATGGCCCAGTGGAAAATGCACAGCCCAGTATGCCCATACAGACCAGAAAGATCCCAGCTTTGATTCCCTGTCTGTGCTGAGGTACCTGATGTCACACAGGCTCCAGTCAATGGAGCTAATACTCCAGCTCCACTGGCGCAGGACTTGCTTATGGCACATGCCTGATCTATCAAATCCCTCCATGGCCTCGCCTCCCTCCATGGCCTCGCCCCCCCCTCCCTGTCACTGTAACCTCCCCCAGCCCTACAACCCGCCCAGATCTCTGCGCTCCTCCAATTCAAGGCTTCTTGCGCATCCCCCACTTCCTTCGCCCCACCGTCGGCGACCGTGCCTTCGGCTGCCGGGGCCCCTAAGCTCCGGAATTCCCTCCCTAAACCTCTCCGACTCTCTACCTTTAAGACTCTCTTAAAACCTACCTCTTCGCCCAAGCTTTTGATCACCTGTCCTAATATCTCCTCCTGTGGCTCGCTGTCAGTGTTTGTCTGATTACGCTCCCGTGCAGCGCCCTGGGACGTTTCACTACAAGTTGCTGTTGCATCACTTCAGTCTTCATCTGCCAATCACTCGCATCAAGTTGGTTACTTAGCAACATTCAATCACCTTCAACATGAGCACAAAATCGTTAGGAAATTTACAACTTAAAAGCTCAAGTTGTTGTGCAAAGGGAGTTTAGCAACAGGCCTGTCCTGATAATGTTGTTGCCTCCCTGATAACAGGCTGGTGAGGGATTCCAAGAAACAGTTCTCAAACATATACAGATTTTGCGATTGATTTACTTTTTATTTGATGCATTTACAGGGAAGCAAGATAAACGCAGGAGGGAGAAAGGAATAGAAGGATCTGCTGATAGGGTGAGATGAAGAGGGGTGGGAGGAGGCTCGAGTGGAGCATAAACATAGACCAGTTGGGTTAAATGGCCTGTTTCTGTGCTGTACATTCATTCTATGCAACACTGCCAGTGAGCAGAACCGCATAGGCAAGAGACTGTGCAATAAACAGCAGCACCTCAAACCCCTCACAGGGACAGACCATGCCCAGTAAATGGGGAATTTCTTCCCTTAGAGAGACAGTAATAATTTATACATAGGGTTTTTTTTCTCACATGGCAGCTGTCTCATTCTGCCATTGCCATTTACACTTCATCTAGGCCCATCTTTTGTTCCTTAACTTGTCCCATTCCCATCTCCTTTTGCCTCACACCATCATCCCTTTTGTCTTTTAATCTCTCCTACCTTCCATCCTATCACAGACCTTCCCTTTTGTTCTTTCCTCCCCTCCCCCCTTTCCCTGCCCCTACACTTGCTTAAAAACCTGTTCCATCTCCAGCTTTTTCCAGTTCTGACGAAGGGTCATCGAGCTGAAACGTAACTCTGTTTCTCTCTCCACAGAGGCTGCCTGACCTGCTGAGTATTTCCAGCATTTTCTGTTTTTATTTCACATGTGGTTCATCTCCTCCTTCCCAAAATAAGAACTTTTATCAGGACACCGTCCCTCCCTGAAAGGGTGCTGGATGCAGATTCAATAGTAACTTTCAAAAGGTTATTGGATAAATACTTTTACAGGAAGAATTTTGGGGAGGGAGCAGGGGGGGGGGGGGGGGAGTGGGACTAATTGGATCGTTCTTTCAAAGAGCCGGCACGATGGGTCGAATGGGTGCCTGCTGTGCTGTAAGATTCTAATGTCCCTCAGGTCTGGCGTGACTCCAGTCCCACAGCCCGTGGTTGACTCAACGCCCCCGGAGCTGCTCGAGCAAGCCACTCAGTTGTTTAAAATACAAATTGCAACGAAGCAAAAATGTGGCCTTGTCGTCATTGCCCTGAGAAAAACTTGACCCCCAGCTCAACGTCACAAATTTGAACTACGCAAGCAAGCCACTTACTTCTACTGCACACTGAAACAAGTTCTGTACCATCTACAAGATGCACTGCAGCAACTCGCCAAGGCTTCTTCAGCAGCACCTCCCAAACCCGCGACCTCTTCCACCTAGAAGGACAAGGGCAGCAGGCGCATGGGAACACCACCACCTCCAAGTTCCCCTCCAAGTCACACACCATCCTGATTTGGAAATATATCGGCCGTTCCTTCATCGTCGCTGGGTCAAAATCCTGGAACTCCCTCCCTAACAGCACTGTGGGAGCACCTTCACCACACGGACTGCAGCGGTTCAAAAAGGTGGCAACTAAGGATGGGCAATAAATGCCGGCCTTGCCAGCGACGCCCACATCCCATAAAAACTAATTTAAAATTTTTTTGAAAACACCCTTGGGGCACAAAACACAGGCTGGAGTACAAATACTACAAAAGGGGCATTTGGTCAGTCAGTATGTTTTATATGTAATAGGATATTTTAACTCCCAAGTACTTAAATAATGCCAAGCAATTTCTGCAACACTAACGCATTGATTGTAATATCACCTTTTTGGTCATTTTTATCTTGAATCTTACAAGAAAATACAAATACAGAAACTCAGATTATCTGCATCATTTTCACTCTGATAACCTCTCATTCCTGCAAATGCTGTGCTAGAAAAATGTACAACAACCTCATCAAAAGGTAACCCACTATTATAAAGAGGATTTATCGGATTCCTTTCCTTATTCAAAATTAGGCTCCAAGCAGAGAGCGTCTGGCTGTAGGAGAACAAATCCGTGAAATGGGGGGAGGGCAGTCGCGGGAGCTGGTGGGGCAGTCCCACGAGGGGGGGGGGTCACAACGATCCTCATGCCAACTCCAGCCGGCTGCAAAAGCTGCGTCTTTCGGAGCGGTTGCTGTTCGCGGGGATTGTGCGGTTGGTGGGGCAGCCCCTGGACCAGGTGTCATCACTCACTGAGTTCCCAATGCAGAGACACCATGCAATTGGGGAGGGTAGGGGGAGCAGATGGACTGGGCCCTCTCGCACACCAGCTGGCAGGTGGCAAACAGCCGTATTGGCAGTGCCCACCTGTTCTTCTCACCTGCTGGAGATCTTGGCGGGGGGGGGGGGGTGAAGGAAAGGGGGGGGAAACACACACAAAAAAAAGACCCCTTTTCTTAGTCCCCTCATCAGAATAATAAAGCATTAGCGCGGCAGTCAAACACAGCAAAATACTGCACACTATGTAAGAAGGAATCTGAAGACTGTACGCACCGTCAGAGCAGAGTGTGGCCACACTTACTAGAAGAGCTGACGACGTTCAGCAAGGACAGAATAAGGTGCCTGATTTCACCACCACAATATCATTTGCAAAGCAATCACTGATAGGCACTGAGATTATTCGACAGAACCGGCTTTGTTCTTCCACGCCCCCCCGCACTCAATCGCAAAAAAAGGTATAGGATTCTTTCAAAAAAATAAAAGTATCTGTGTATAAAAATACAGCAATCGCCTCCCAAACATGATCGTGTTGCAGTCGAGCACTGTGGTCGTGATTGTTCTATTTATGAGATGTGTCTTTGGGCTGTGCTGGGATCAGTCCACGTCTCCTGCTCCGGTAATGCTCCTCTCTCTCAAGTGTTAGACTGCAGAGCATCGAAGAATCCCAGAGACGGGGCAATCTGGAGGAAACAAGTGGCACACACACAGAATAATGAACAAACAGCTATCTGGGCTCACGCTTACAGACAGCGGCCGCCTTCCTTCAGTAGAGAGCTCCTTGTTCAGATTGTGGGCACAGGGATTGGAAAACTGCCCTTAGATTGTGGCAAAAACTGAGGAGGTTTTTCCCCCTGATTCCCAACAGAGAAACTGTGGGCTAAAGCAGACATCAACTGGTACTTTCTGCTGCCAAAGCCCGAGGTTAAATTGTTTCATTGAATGTTAAACTGTTAAAATTTACTTATTAATTCCCCTTCCTTCAGAATTTTAAAGCGGGTGCAAGAACAGAGAGACCTGGGGGTGTATGTACACAAATCTTTGAAGGTGGCAGGACAAGTTGAGAAGGCTGTTAAAAAAGCATACGGGATCCTTGGCTTTATTAATAGAGGCATAGAGTACAAGAGCAAGGAGGTTATGCTGAACCTTTCTAAAACACTGGTTAGGCCTCAGCTGGAGTATTGCGTCCAATTCTGGGCACCACACTTTAGGAAGGATGTCAAGGCCTTGGAGAAGGTGCAGAGGAGATTTACCAGAACGGGACCAGGGATGAGGGACTTCAGTTATGTGGCGAGACTGAAGAAGCTGGGGTTGTTCTCCTTAGAGTGGAGGTTAAGGGGAGATTTAATAGAGGTGTTCAAAATTACAAAGGGTTTTGATAGAGTAAATAAGGAGAAACTGTTTCCACTGGCAGGAGGGTCGGTAATCAGAGGACACAGATTGACAAAAGAACCAGAGGCGACATGAGGAAACTTTTTTTTTAATGCAGCGAGTTGTTATGATCTGGAATGCGCTGCCTGAAAGGGTGATGGAAGCAGATTCAATAGTAACATTCAAATGGGAATTGGATAAATACTAGAAGGGGAAAAATTTACAGGGCTATGGGGAACGTGCAGGGGAGTGGGCCTAATTAGACAGCTCGTTCAAAGAGCCACCACAGGCACGATGGGCCGAATGGCCTCCTTCTGTGCTGTACTATGAGTTAATATTAAAGCATTACATGCGAGGTACTGAAGCTCCGTCTTTTATAGTATCTGTACCTTGGCCACACCACAGTGCTGCGAGTTTGTGAATACTTTGGCTCGAGCTCACACTGTCTCTTTGTACCCGGTTCTTCAATGGGCCACTGTGTACAAAGCTAATGTACAGATTAAAGCACCTGCCTATACTCAGATAGAGGCTATTGAAGTAGTGACCAGTCCCCCTCCCCCTGCACCACTCCTCATTCCTCTTCCCCTGACTCTGACTGGGATTTGATTCCAAAGGCATCAACCGCCTACCAGTACCTTGCTCACTCTTCCGAGCAGGCTGCTCAACGGTTTGGGGCCTCACATCTGAGCTCTCTCCTGTCCTCCCCTGACAATTATACACACACACATACACAAACATAGACACACACACACACACACACATAGACAGACATACACACACACAGACATACAGATACACACACAGACTCACACTCACACAGACTCACACTCACACAGACTGACTCACACACAGAGACACACACACAGAGACTCACATACACACACACACAGACTCACACACACACAGTCTCGCTCACACACACACACACACACAGACTCACACACACACAGTCTCTCACACACTCTCACACACACACACACACACAGACTCTCACACACACACAGAGACTCACACACAGTCTCACACACACACACACACACACAGAGACACACACACACACACACACACACACAGTCTCAGACACACACACACACACACACACACACACACAGTCTCTCACACACACACACACACACACACACACACACACAGTCTCTCACACACACACACACACACACACACACACACACACACAGACTCACACACACACGGACTTTCCAGCAGGGTCTCTGGATCTATGGCTGATGTTTTCTAGTCCAGAGGAGTGGAGACCAAAGGCAGTGCCCCTGCTGCCAGCCCAAGTGAGATGAACTCTCTGAGCTCAGATGAAGAGTGCACGGAGCACAGGGATCGATCTGCAGATGGTGCCTGATGTAGAACAGGGGAGAAATGTGTCTTTAAAAACTGCACCTCCCCCTTAGAAACTTACAGACCCTGCACTCTCTGACCGTAAAACATTCTACCACTTTCATCCGCATTTTGGCTGCAAGTGTCAGACACAACTTCCTCGTTTACAAAATCAACCTGTTCTTCCCCTTACTGGACAGAGGAGCACTGACACACAGTCGTTAGTGGTCTGGAGCCGACACCTCAGGAGGAAATCTGACCATTGAACCCTGAGAGTTTTAAAATGAACCAGAGAGAGAGAGAGGCACAGCCCAGACTGAATATCGATTCTGTACCGTGTAACAGCACCTCATGCACAGGACTTCATCTTTTCTGTTTTGGCATCAGTTCGTACAAATAAATATCTGAAAATAACATTTCGGAGTTGACAGGGAGGCCATTTGAATGATCCCGTGACGAGGTCCAGGAGTTGTCCCGGTCTCTTGGCCAACGTTCCTCCCTCAACCAACATCACCAAGACAAAAACAAAAGCAATTCGCTGGCGGTTCATCTCATTTCTGCTTGTGGTGCATTGTCGGTGCAAAATAAATGGGGAGCGATTACAAAATGCTACAGTTCAGAGGGACCTGGGGGTCCTTGTGCATGAAACACAAAAAATTAGCATGCAGGTACAGCAAGTAATCAAAAAGGCAAATGGAATGTTGGCCTTTATTTCAAAGGGGTTGGAGTATAAAAGCAGGGAAGTCCTGCTACAACTGTACAGGGTGTTGGTGAGACCACACCTTGAGTACTGCGTACAGTTTTGGTCTCCTTATTTAAGGAAGGATATAGTTGCATTGGAGGCAGTTCAGAGACGATTCACACGGTTAATTCCAGAGATGAGGTGGTTGACTTATGAAGAAAGGTTGAGCAGGTTGGGCTCATTGGAATTTAGAAGAATGAGAGGTGATCTTATTGAAACATATAAGATACTGAGGGGGCACGACAAGGTAGATGCAGAGAGGATGTTTCCCCTCGTGGGGAAATCTAGAACTCGGGGGCATAGTTTCAGAATAAAGGGTCACCCTTTTAGAACTGAGATGAGGAGGAATTTCTTCTCTGAGGGTCGTAAATCTGTGGAATTCTCTGCCCCAGAGAGCTGTGGAGGCTGGGTCATTAAATACATTTAAGGTGGAGATAGACAAATTTTTGCAAGATAAGGGAGTGAAGGGTTATGGGGAGTGGGCTGGGAAGTGGCTTTGAGCCCAAGATCATCTATGATCTTATTGAATGGCGGAGCAGGCTCGAGGGGCCAAGTGGCCTGTTCCTGCTCCTATTTCTTATGTTCTCTAAATGGCCGCCATAGGGATTGTTCACCTCACAGCAAAGTTGGTTAAGGGGAGATTTGATAGAGGTTTTCTAAATTACAAAGGGTTTTGATAACGGTAGACAGGGAGAAACTGCTCCCACTGGCAGCCAGAGGATACAGATTTATGATAGTCGTCAAAAAACCCAGGGGGTGGCGGTGGAAAAAAAAATTTACGCAGCGAGTTGTTATGATCTGGAATGCGCTGCCTGAAAGGGTGGTGGAAGTAGATTCGACAGTCAACTTTCAAAAGGGAATTGGATATATACTTACAAAGGAACATTTTGCATTTGGCGATGGGGAAAGAGCAGGGGAGTGGGACTAATTGGATGGTTCTTTCAGAGAGCCAGCACAGGCACGATGGGCCGAAAGGCCTCCCTCTGTGCTGTAAGATTCTATGATTCGATATTCAGCCACGTGACAAGAGTTGCCTCACTTCAAAGTTGTGCCGGGGGCATTGAGGCGTTTCGATGTGATACGCCGCTATATAAAGTCTTGTTATTATGGAGCGGCCTTGTGTGCCTGACCTCTGCCCTGCTCTTGCTTTGTTAGGCTGGTCAATCTTGGAGTCGAGAACTGGACCTCAACCGCACATTGACAAAATTCACTAAGCGGCCATTTCTTCCCCACAGGGAGCACATCGAAATCTCCTGCTGGATCAAATTCCCACCCAGTAAGATGGCGGCCAGGACGGTGAAGGATTCGATTCCCGGTTTGTGCAGGGTTGGTTAATCTCAGCGGTGGGGGTGGGGGGGGGGGGGGGGGGGTGGTTGTGCTACAATGGCCCCCTGGTCCAGGAACGCCACTCCTGATTACTATCTCGTTCAATCCCGTGTGATTAACGATCTGTTTTTTGCAAGTGTTGATTGAGGGATAAATATTGGGGAGAACTCCCATGTAGTATCTTCCTCGAAATAGTGGCCGTGGGATCTTTTACGTCCACCTGAGAGGGCAAGACGGGCCGTGGTTTAACGTCTCATCCAAAAGACGGCAACGCCCACAACCTTCTGACTCAGAGGTGGGCGTGCTACCCACTGAGCCCAGGCTGGGGAGCATTAAACATTTATATGATTCACATAAAATTCTAACAGGACTAGACAGACTAGATGCAGGAAGGATGTTCCCGATGGCCGGGGAGTCCAGAACCAGGGGTCACAGTCTAAGGATAAGGGGTAAGCCATTTAGGACTGAGATGAGGAGGAATTTCTTCACCCAGAGAGTGGTGAACCTGTGGAATTCTCTACCACAGAAGGCAGTAGAGGCCAATTCATTAAATATATTCAAGAAGGAGTTAGATATATTTCTTAAAGCTAAAGGGATCAAGGGATATGGAGAGAAGGCAGGGACAGGGTACTGAATTTGGATGATCAGCCATGATCTCATTGAATGGCGGAGCAGGCTCGAGGGGCTGAATGGCCTACTCCTGCTCCTATCTTCTATGTTTCTATGATAATGGGACACAATGGCTATGGCAACACATACTGCCGGGCTTATATCTTAAGCAACAACTTGCATTTATATAGTGGCTTTAACGTAGTAAAACATCCCAAGGGGCTTCACAGGAGTGCTGTCAGACAAAAACTGATACCGAGCCGTAGAGAAGGAGACATTAGGACCGGTGACCAAAAGCTTGGCCGAAGAGGTAGATTTTAAGCAGCGTCTTAAAGTAGGAGAGAGGTGTGGAGAGGTTTATGGAGGGAATTCCAGAGCTTAGGGTCCAGGCAGCTGACAGACAGAGTTCCAAATTCAACTCAGGGTGAGTAACAAACACTTTGAAGTGCAATGATTGTAAGGATTTTGCACCTTGAAGTAGTTACTCTGGGTTCCCCTCTCCAAACAGCATCTTACCTGTTGCTCCTTCGGTTGGTTTTCCGCTCCTGTCGCCTGGGGTGATGTCAATCCGGGCAAACTCGCACACTGTACATGGCGCAGAGTCCCTAACAGTAAAAAAAAACATTTAAAACAATGAAACCGGAAATGATTGCTCTCTCTTCATCCAATACCGGAGGCCAGGCCAACTCTCTGAAACTGGATTCAGTGAGAGCGGCTGGAGAGTGATTTATAAAGAGCCATCGTCGCAGGGAGAAAGAATCAGAGCAAAGACTGTGGACAGATGCTGTAGCCCGCACATGGTGTACTGCTTCTGATGGACTAGCTGTTGCTTATAGCCACTGTCCTGTATGTGACCAGAATCACTATCCCAGTGCTTGCTAACTGGCAACAGATTAATGCCAAAACTTGTGAAAACAAGAACGCTCTCATCAATATTTTGGGCATTACAGATGCTAGCTCTGGCTATTTTTGCATGAACTGATGTTAGAGTGTCCTTCATCTCTTATTTCATGCTCTCCCATACGGACAATCCTCTGTTCCTTTCCCATGATCCACCCTCTCCCCGTGCTCCGCCCCTCTCCCCCTGCCCTGCCCCCTCTCCTCTTGCCCTTCCCCCTCTCCCCCTGCTCCACTCTCAACCCCGCCCCTCCCCCAGCCAGCCCACCACTCTCCCCCTGCTCCGCCCTCTCCCCGCCCCGCCCCCTGAACCGCCATTGCCCCCTGAACCACGCCCTTGCCCACTGCCCTGCCTGCTGCCTCGCCCCCTCCCCCTCTCTTCCCTGCCCCAGTTGTGCATAATGAGATAAGCAACTTCAGTTGTAATGCTATTGGTAAATAATATATACACACACACACACACACACACACACGTGAAGGCACACACTCGTGCACACTCACGCATACATGCACAGGCACACACACACACAATGACACAACTTCATCTCTCCTAAGACCAAGTTTTGTTAGATTCATCACCTTAAATACACACAATGTCCTCTTATACAGATCCAAGCATTCTCGAAGGGACTCTGGTCGTATTACTCGGTCGATTCATACAACACTGTACTGACCTGTGGTGCTGGCACTGTAGGTGGGAGTCAGACAATCCCCATCAGTTACTGTGATCAGCTGCAGGGCTTGCTGAAGGTCTGACGGAGCCGGCTCCTTCAGGAACTGTTCTTCTCGACTGTGGCACTGAGTCAGAGTGTCCGTCCGAACCGGAGGATGCTGGAGATGAGCCACGGCCTCCTGCTGTGCCTGCGGCTGGTGACAGACGGTTACCAAGCCTTCGCCGGTCCCAGACTCTACCTGCTGCAGAGAACCGACCTGCTGGGCCGGCTTCCTCTGCTGCTCTTGCTGGATCTGGCTCTGCACGGCCTGGATTAAAAGATCCAATGGTGCTCTTTAAAAGGATGTAATTAAAAGGACCAATACATGAAACTCTGCTAATACTATACAGCAGGTCCCAATGCTAGGATATATTCACCACCACCATATTCAGTAATCTGAGACATGACGTGTGGTGAGTGTAGCGAGCTCGGGAGGATCAGGTGACTCTGGCTCCCAAAGCTCTCCACCACTGGGGTTTTCCTCACCTCATGTCTGGGTCTGTTGTAGACTCATTGATGGAGATTGATCATGGTGATTAGTCAACAACTCCCATTATCGTTGGATCATGCGACTACCAGGGATGGTAGAAGGTGAACCAGAGGGACCTTGGTCATTTTTCGTCTAGCAATTCCTATGTTCCGATTCAATAATCTATATTTTGAAGAGGAGCCGGCTGACACTCCAGTGCAGTGCTGAGGGAGTGCTGCACTGTCGGTGGTGCCGCCCTTCGGATGAGACGTTAAACCGAGGCCCCGTCTGCTCTCTTAAAAGATAAAAGTGAGAAGTCGCACAACACCAGGTTATAGTCCAACAGCTTTATTTGAAATCACAAGCTTTCAGAGCGCTGCTCCTTCGTCAGGTGAAGTGAAGAGATGCATATAGGCACAGCATATATAGTCAGAGAACACTGCCAGATGATTACAGTTAATCTTTCTAACTGCCCTTTATCACACCTCGGCAGAGAGATAATCACGGCAATCAAACGTGTGGATGGTGTCCACTCTTAAAAGATCCCATGGCACTATTTCGAAGAAGAGCAGGGGAGTTATCCCCGGTGTCCTGGGGCCAATATTTATCCCTCAATCAACATCACTAAAAACAGATTATCTGGTCATTATCATGCTGCTGTGCCCAAATTGGCTGCCACGTTTCCTACATTACAACAGTGGCTACACTTCAAAAAGTACTTCATTGGTTTTAAAGCGCTTTGGGACGTCCTGAGGTCGTGAAAGGCGCTATAGAAATGCAAGTCTTCCCTTTTCTTTCTATGAGACTCTCCACTATAAACTACTTGGTCATTCCCCTTTTCCCCCGAGAGAGGATTCATTTTTCACATTTTGAATGTTAGATATTTGGTTAGATGGCAGCCGTCCAATCTACCACAAGCAGCTGACTGTAAAGCAATCAGTGTACAATATACCTCCGAATCTATGTCCTACCTGCAGGATAAGTTGACTGGCTGCTGTAGACATCCCAGTGCTTCGTCTGTTGCTAAGCAGTACATCCAGCCCGAGCTGATGAAAATGGGATTCGAAAGGGTCAGTGTATGAAAGAGCCAAAAAACTCAGTTGACACATTGGAAGACCTCCCCTGGCATTGCTCATCGCGAGCTTGCTGATATACTGGGTTATAACAATAAGGTCTCGGCCCCAACATCGCAAGGGGCTTCACAGCAGCGTAATCAGAAAAATTTGACACCAAATAGGGAGATATCCGGACAAGTGACCAAAAAACTTGGTCAAAGAGTTAAGTTTTAAGAAGCGTCTTAAAAGGAGGATGAGAGGCGGAGAGGGGCTTTTGGGAGGGAATTCCACAGCTTAGCAGCCTGGGCAGCTGAAGGCACGGCCGGCAATGGTGCAGCGATGAAAATCGCGGATGCGCGAGAGGCCAGCATTGGAGGAGCGCAGAGATCGCGGAGGGCGGTAGGGCTGGAGTAGCTTACAGAGCTAGAATGGGGCGAGGCCGTAGAGGGATTGGAACACCAGGATGAGAATTTTAAATTAGGTCAGCGAGCACAGGAGCGACGGGTGAACGGGACTCGGTGCGAGTTAGGCTACAGGCAGCAGAGGTTTGGATGAGCTCATGTTTATGGTGGGTGGAGGATGGGAGGCTGGTCAGGAGAGCGTTGGAATACACTGCTATGTGATATTACTGTCCAAGATCACCACAACAGCAAATTCACAACCAATACTACAAGGTACTCCTTCACAGTACGTTACTGAGTTAACCCCACATAAGACATAAACCCAGAAATTACTGTTGGTGATGTTAGTGATCAAATGCTGAACATTTTAACAGAGATAGATGGAGAAGGTGGAGTTGAGGTGGAAGATCAGTCATGATCTTATTGAATGGCGAAGCAGGCTTGAGGGGCCGAATGGCCTCCTCCTGCTCCTGTTTCTTATCACCTTAACCCAGTTAAAATAAATGCCTCAGTTAAAATAGGAGACAGGGGAATGTGAGAAGAACACGTTAAACATTCAAACCGACTCAACTCTAGGCCCTGCTTACACGGCTACATTCAACCCCCAAAATGCAACATAAACTCACCAGAGGTCCCTGGCTGACGGGACTGCTGATGCTTTGGGAAGGGGCTTCCTGAAACGTCACGTGCCCGAGGTCGGGAAGGGTAGCGCACTGTCCATTGTCACAGCCGCTGATCGGGTTTGAGGGGATGTTGTATAACAAGGCTGCCTGGGACGGAGGTCTCAGGTTCCCAGCGTTCTGTAGTGTCATGCCCGACGTCAGATCCAAGGTCTGAACAACCACCTATAATTTAAAAAGAAAATATAGAGCTTTGTTTTCCTCCCTGCCTTACTATTTTGGGAGCAACAGAGAAAATGACTGAAAATGTGAGATTTTACTTAAGTCTGGGTGAGATTACCGCCCCCGTTGGCTGACTCTGTAAATGATCAGCAATACCACAGCAAGTGCAAACTGAGACTGGGATAATACAACAATTGTGTCAGCCGTGGCTCAGTGGGTAGCACGCTCACCCCCCAGGTCAGAAGGTCGTGGGTTCAAGCCCCACCCCAGAGACACGAGCACATTCTCCAGGGTGACACCCCCAATGCAGTACCGAGGGAGTGCTGCACTGTCAGAGGTGCCGTCTTTCGGATGGGATCTTAAACAGCGGCCCCGTCTGCCCGAGATCCCGCAGCCACTGTTTCGACGAAGAAAGGGGGAGTTCTCCCCGGTGTCCTGGCCAATATTGTTGTCATTGGTTGTAAAGCGACTTGGGATGTCCTGAGGTTGTGAAAGGTCTTTCTGTCAAGCTGTGTAGCTCAGTACCACAGCAGTGATTCATTTCCCCACTGAAGCGCATGGAGGAGCCTACAATACTTATTTTTAACAGGTCACTTATTGTGGAATTTGCCTAGTCTTCACATCTAGCTCAAAAAGAAAACTTCAAAAGATAAATAATGAATGCAAAACAAAACAGCAGGGAGTGAGCACATCTGGGGGAAAAGGGAACACATCACAACTTACGGTTCAAAGTACAGTACGGACTGTGTTGATCCTTGCACTGCTGTAAATAGCAGACAGGAGACACAAGCCGTTCAGACAGCTCCCGGAGCCATCAGAGACACTAGACAAACAAACAGCAGCTCCGCTACACAGCAACAGATAGCGACTGTCAGCTGCCACCCAGTGTGTATGGGGGGGGGGGGGGGAGACTGCGATTTCTGTCCTGTTGCTGTAATTCTAAGACAAGATCCCTGTGAGTAGTCGAGGTGTCAAATGCCACCTCTGTTCAGTGCCAAGATATTCCAAAAACTAGAAAGGAGTTTTCAGTGGAATGAAAGAATGAAGGAACTCGCATTTCCACAACGTCTTTCACCACCTCAGGACGTCCCAAAGCCTTTACAGCCAATCAAGTACTTTTTTTATGTATAGTCACAGTTGTAGTGTAGGAAACGCTGCAGCCAATTTGCGCACAGCAAGCTCCCACAAACAGCAATGCGATAATAACCAGATAATCTGTTTTTAGTGATATTGGTTGAGGGATAAATATTGGCCAGGACACAGGGGAGAACTCCTCTACTCTTTTACATTCCACCCGAGAGGGCAGATGTTGGTTTAACGTCTCATCCAAAAGACGGCACCTCCCCTCAGTACTGCCCCTCCGACAGTGCGGCGCTCCCTCAGTACTGCCCCTCCGACAGTGCGGCGCTCCCTCAGTACTGCCCCTTCGACAGTGCGGCACTCCCTCAGTACTGCCCCTCCGATAGTGCAGCCCTCCCTCAGTACTGCCCCTCCGATAGTGCTGCCCTCCCTCAGTACTGCCCCTCCGACAGTGCGGCGCTCCCTCAGTACTGCCCCTCCGACAGTGCGGCGCTCCCTCAGTACTGCCACTCCGACAGTGCGGCGCTCCCTCAGTACTGCCCCTCCGACAGTGCGGCGCTCCCTCAGTACTGTCCCTATGACAGTGCGGCGCTCCCTCAGTACTGCCCTTCCGACAGTGCGGCGCTCCCTCAGTACTGCCCCTCCGACAGTGCAGCGCTCCCTCAGTACTGCCCGTCCGACAGTGCGGCGCTCTCTCAGTACTGTCCCTATGACAGTGCGGCGCTCCCTCAGTACTGTCCCTATGACAGTGCGGCGCTCCCTCAGTACTGCCCCTCCGACAGTGCGGCGCTCCCTCAGTACTGCCCCTCCAAGAGTGCAGCGCTCCCTCAGTACTGCCCGTCCGACAGTGCGGCGCTCCCTCAGTACTGTCCCTATGACAGTGCGGCGCTCCCTCAGTACTGCCCTTCCGACAGTGCGGCGCTCCCTCAGTACTGCCCCTCCGACAGTGCAGCGCTCCCTCAGTACTGCCCGTCCGACAGTGCGGCGCTCTCTCAGTACTGTCCCTATGACAGTGCGGCGCTCCCTCAGTACTGTCCCTATGACAGTGCGGCGCTCCCTCAGTACTGTCCCTATGACAGTGCTGCGCTCCCTCAGTACTGTCCCTATGACAGTGCGGCACTCCCTCAGTACTGCCCCTCCGACAGTGCAGCGCTCCCTCAGTACTGCCCCTCCGACAGTGCGGCGCTCCCTCAGTACTGCCCCTCCGACAGTGCTGCGCTCCCTCAGTACTGTCCCTATGACAGTGCTGCGCTCCCTCAGTACTGCCCCTCCGACAGTGCTGCGCTCCCTCAGTACTGTCCCTATGACAGTGCTGCGCTCCCTCAGTACTGCCCCTCCGACAGTGCTGCGCTCCCTCAGTACTGCACTGGGAGCGTCAGCCTGGATTTTGTGCTCAAGACTCTGGAGTGGGACTTGGAACCCACAACCTACTAAACTACTTCAGAATGAAAAACCCGCCACTCCCAACATACTTTCTACCATTTTATAAAAAATATTTTAAACTACACGGTTATGTTAGAGGAGATATAGTGGGTATCTTTGCTGTGATCCCCACCACCTCCGGTAAGGGAATGCAGCGCATGGAGGACAGGGCGAGCAACTCGGGGGCTGAAAACAGAGCCCAGCCAGGTAGGGAGGACCTCACTGAGATGGAAATTGGTGCCACAAGAACCACCATTGCACCGATGTGTAAAGTACCAGTGGATCCCCTGTGGCCTATCTCGCCATGTGTCAGACAACAGTGGTGAGCAGGAAGTGGCAGTGGGTGCTGCACTGCCACCTAGTGACTGTTGCCTGCAACAGCATGTGGACCTGTTGACACAGGCAATCCCCATTATAACTGACTACACTGGCAGTCTCCATGATATACGTCGACATAAAGGCACGACCAAAATTCGTGACAACAGGAAGTGGGTTGCGGACAGGAAGTGCATGCACACACAAGATTTTTAAATTATTTTGCACACGCTTATGTATATATAAAGATAGCGCCCTTTAACAAAGTCAACACCAGGGCACAGCGAACTGTCCTATCAATGCATCGTGCCAGGAGGTGAAGCAAAGAATGATACAGCACAGAAGGAGGCCATTCGGTCCATCGTGCCTGTGTCGGCTCTTTGAAAGAGCTCTCCAATTAGTCCCCACTCCCCCCTGCTCTTTCCCCATAGCCCTGCAAATGTTTCCTTTTCAAGTATTTATCCAATTCTCATTTGAAAGTTACTGTTGAATCTGCTTCCACCGCCCTTTCAGGCAGCGCATTCCAGTGGTAGGAAGTATGTCTACATTTGCAACGCTCTCCACGGCAAGTTCCAAACCATGGCCTGGTCAGGGGAAAGATGCCAATTGGAAGTGAGGGAACAGATCTCAGAGGCAAGTCAGCACATGCCTCTCACATCCACAGGACGTCCCAAAGCGCTTCACAGCCAATGAAGTACTTTCGAAGTGTAGTCAGGCGGCAGCACACAGCAAGGTCCCACAAACAACAAAGTGATAATGACCACATTAAGTGGTTGAGGAATAAATATTGGCCAGGACACCGGGGAGAAGTCCCCTGTTCTTCGAATAGTGGCCGTGGGATCTTTTATGTCCACCTGTGAGGGCAGACGGGGCCTCGGTTTAACGTCCCATCTGAAAGACGGCACCTCCGACAGCGCAGCACTCCCTCAGTGCTGAACTGAGGTGCCCGCCTAGATCTTGTGGAATGGGACTTGAACCCACAACCTTCTGACTCAGAGGGGAGAGTTTTTTTTAAATTCGTTCCTGGGATGTGGGCGTCGCTGGCAAGGCCGGCATTTATTGCCCATCCCTAGTTGCCCTCGAGAAGGTGGTGCTGAGCCGCCTTCTTGAACGGCTGCAGTCCGTGTGGTGAAGGTGCTCCCACAGTGCTGTTAGGGAGGGAGTTCCAGGATTTTGACCCAGTGACGATGAAGGATCGGCGATATACTTCCAAGTCAGGATGGTGTGGAACTTGGAGGTGATGGTGTTCCCATCCGCCTGCTGCCCTTGTCCTTCTAGGTGGAAGAGGTCGCGGGTTTTGGGAGGTGCTGTCGAAGAAGCCTTTGCGAGTTGCTGCAGTGCATCTTGTAGATGGTACACACTGCAGCCACGGTACGCTGGTGGTGGAGGGAGTGAATGTTTAAGGTGGTGGGTGGGGTGCCAATCAAGCGGGCTGCTTTGTCCTGGATGGTGTCGAGCTTCTTGAGTGTTGCTATCCACTGAGCCACAGCTGGCAATGCCGGCTCACAGAGCGCTACTGACGGAGTTCCACCTGCAAGCAAATGCTTACCAACTCTGTGATCAGTCAGGGAAACGAGGAGCAGTGTGGCAAGGGGGAGGGGGACGGGAACAACCGCACACGTAAATGACACAAATAAAGCCCAGAGTTTACCTGAATATCGTTCCGTTGAAGCACATCCTGGAGGATTCCGATGGATTGCACGGCCGACACCATCTGGGAGTGGCTGGGGTTCTGCAGTACCTGTGCAATCAGCGGCCCCTCTTTCGATATCTGCTGCTGCTGCTGCTGCGTTGCTTTGGCCTGCAATCCCACTGGCTGCTGTTGGGTTATGACGCTGCTCGGTTGATGCACGGATGGCGGCTGAGGGCTGACGACTTGAGACGTCCCGAGGACCTGCAGGTGCAGAGGGGGGAGCTGGGCCGCAGTGGGTTCTTGCTGAGAAAAGAGAACGAACTTGCATTCACACAGCCCCTTTCACCGTCCCAGGACATCCCAAAGCGCTTTACAGCCAATGAAGTATTTTTTGAAGGGTGGTCACCAATGTTTCCTCTAATTTTTTTTCCCCGTGCGCGGTCCCTTTAACTGGCTGCGCGGCCCATTCAAATTTTCGCGCGTGCGCAGTTTCTTCCGTGTAGGAGCCGGTGAGCGGCCGCGCTGCTTAGCGGGACTGTCGGTCGTCACTGTCGCAACGTAGGATACGCGGCGGCCAATTTTACCCACAACACGGTCCCACAAACAGCAATGCGATAGTGACCAGATCATCTGTGTTATCTGGTAGAGAGGCAGAGAGGAGAAATCTGCAGTATTCTGTATCACAAAAAACTAAACTCTCCTTTTATAATGGAGAAACCTAGATGAAGACATCTAGGCAAAGAATTAGTTAGATTAGAGTAGGTACCATTAAGGGGTACAGTACACATAAGAAATAGGAGCAGGAGTCGGCCATTCGGCCCCTCGAGCCTGCTCCGCCATTCAATAAGATCATGGCTGATCTTCTACCTCAACTCCACTTTCCCGCCCGATCCCCATATCCCTTGATTCCCTTGGAGTCCAAAAATCTATCGATCTCAGTCTTGAATATACTCTGGGGTAGAGAATTCCAAAGATTCACCACCCTCCAAGTGAAGAAATTCCTCCTCATCTCAGTCTTAAATGGCCGACCCCTTATTTCGAGACTGTGCCCCCTGGTTCTAGACTCCCCAGCCAGGGGGAAACATCCTCCCTGCATCTACCCTGTCAAGCCCTGTAAGAATTTTGTATGTTACACATTCATGAGAATGATAGCATGGATTTAAGGGTTAAATTATAAGGACTGGTTGGCTTGTATCCCTTGAGTTTAGAAAGTTGAATGATGATCTAATGAAAACGATTGAGGGATTCGATAGGTTAGATACAGAGCTGCTATTTCCTCTGGTGGGACAATCCAGAACAAGAGGGCACAATCTTAAAATTAGAGCCAGGCCGTTCAGGAGTGAAATCAAGAAGCACTTTTCCACACAAAGGATAGTGGAAATCTGGAACTCTCTTCCCCCCAAAGGCTGTCCGTGCTGAGGGTCAATATAAAATTTCAAGACTGAGATCGATAGATTTTTGTTGGGTAACGGAATCAAGGGACATGGAGCAAAGGCGGGTAAATGGGGTTGAAGTGAAGATCGGCAATGATCGAATTGAATGCCAGAACAGGCTCGAGGGGCTGAATGGCCTCCTCCTGTTCCTATGCCATTCGAAACAAACTCGGTCAGCCCTCAGTCCTGACTCCAGAAGGCCCAGTGAGTAAAGTTGTGGATCTCCTGACACTGCAGCCAACGTAATCTGAAGCCACTTGCCCCAGATGTGTAGCCTCCATAACCAGAGCCAAACTGTGCTGTACTGCACCAGCCCCTCCTTATCTCTGGAACCTCCTCCAGCCCTGCAACCCTCCCAGATCGCTGCGCTCCTCCAATTCTGATATCTTGCGTATCCCCGATTTTAATTGCTCCGCCACTGGCGGCCGTGCCTTCAGCTGCCTGGGCCCCAAGCTCTGGAATTCCCTCCCTAAACCTCTCTGCCTCGCTCGCTCCTCCTTAAAACCCACCTCTCCTGTCCTAACATCTCCTTAATGGCTCGGTATCAAATTTTATCCGATAACACTCCTGGTGAAGCGCCTTGGGACGTTTTACTACATTAAAGGCGCTATATAAATACAAGGTGTTGTTGTTGCAGTATCTGGTCCCTGCCAATCGACGACCAGGTTAGTTGTGGAAACGTAGAGCCCTCCTGTGGCAGGAATCAGGTACTGCGATACACCATATTACTCAGTTTAGACTTTCTGCGCCTGTAAACCCAGAAATCACAGCTGCCGATATTGGCGGACGAACATTTTCTGCGTCTGTATCACTAGTTCAGTGGAAGCATCAAGCTATTTAAAATAAATGGGTTAACGCCTTCAGTGCTCGTGATATTGCCAACGGTGATTCCTGGGCTGCGGTGTCGTTGTCGGCAGCTGAAGACACGGCCGCCAAAGGTGGAGCGATTAAAATCGGGGATGCACAAGAGGCCAGAATTGGAGGAGCGCAGAGATCTCAAAGGGTTGCAGGCAAAGTTTCCTCATTTTTTTGGGTGCGTGGCCCCTTTAAGGGACTGCGCGGCCCATTTAAAATACACCTTTTTTTCACATTGAAAAGCCGGTGAGCCGGCTGCACGGGAGATCCCGAGAGCTGCAGGGCCGCGCAGCTCAAAGGGAACATTGGTTGTGGGGCTGGAGGAGATTACAGAGACAGGGAGGGGGTGAGGCCATGGAGGGATTTGAGAGCCAGGATGAGAATTTTGAAATCGAGGCGCTGCTTAACCGAGAGCCAATGTAGGTCAGCGAGCACAGGGGTGATGGGCAAACGGGACTTTTGGATGACCTCAAGTTTACGGAGGATAGAACGTGGTTCTGGAATTGAAACCTTATAATAAGAAAGATGTGTGTCCTGGACCGGCAGAAGCTGCTGCCCCTGGGTGACTGGCTCAATGGTTTAACCAAAAGTGTCTTCTGTGCCATGAAGGGAAGCGATCTCGGTGGACCGCCCACTCATCAAGAGAAGACAGACAAGGAAAAGTGGAAAAAAAGGACACTATTTTAAACTACTCTGCACACAGGACTATGAGGTAGAAATTAGTCTTGGGCCATCTCACACAACAAGCGTCAAGTGTCAGATGGCCGTTATACGCTCGCCCGACACCCAGTCCCACTGACTTCACTCATATCCAGAGAATGAATCAAAAATATACACACTTTGGATAAATATTCATCACCGCACATCTTTTCGATGGATTTTTAGTTTGTCACAGTAAAGCAGTGTGTGTAAGTGTGTGTGTGTGAGAGAGAATGCGAGAGAGAGTGAGTGTGTGAGAGTGAGTGTGTGAGTGTGTGAGAGTGCGAGTGTGTGAGTGCGAGAGTGAGTGTGTGTGTGCGAGAGTGCGAGAGTGCAAGTGCGAGAGTGCGAGTGAGAGAGTGCGAGAGAGTGAGTGAGAGTGAGAGAGAGCGAGAGAGAGCGAGAGAGTGCGAGAGAGTGCGAGAGAGTGCGAGAGAGTGCGAGAGAGTGCGTGTGAGTGCGTGTGAGTGCGTGTGAGTGCGTGTGAGTGCGAGAGTGAGAGTGTGAGAGAGTGAGAGAGTGAGAGAGAGTGTGAGAGACTGCGAGTGCGAGAGTGAGTATGTGAGAGAGTGTGAGTGAGAGAGTGTGAGAGAGTGTGAGAGAGTGTGAGAGAGAGTGAGAGAGAGTGAGAGAGTGTGAGAGAGTGTGAGAGAGTGTGAGAGAGTGAGAGAGTGAGTGTGAGAGTGTGAGAGTGTGAGAGAGTGTGAGAGAGTGTGTGTGTGAGTGAGAGAGTG
This sequence comes from Squalus acanthias, assembly GCA_030390025.1. Classification (NCBI taxonomy): domain Eukaryota; kingdom Metazoa; phylum Chordata; class Chondrichthyes; order Squaliformes; family Squalidae; genus Squalus; species Squalus acanthias. The sequence continues at coordinate 93,495,793 of CM059438.1, forward strand.
AGAGAGTGAGAGTGCGAGAGAGTGCGAGAGTGAGAGAGAGTGAGTGCGAGAGAGTGCAAGAGAGTGCGAGAGAGAGAGTGTGAGAGAGTGAGAGAGAGAGTGAGTGAGAGAGTGAGAGAGAGTCAGAGAGAGAGAGTGTGAGTGAGTGAGAGTGAGTGAGAGAGTGTGAGTGAGTGAGTGAGTGAGTGAGTGAGTGAGTGAGTGAGAGAGTGAGAGAGTGAGAGAGTGAGAGAGTGAGAGAGTGAGAGAGTGAGAGAGAGTGTGAGAGACTGCGAG